>CM025633.2:9340502-9389890 GCA_014621495.2 Entosphenus tridentatus | reverse complement strand
GCCTCACACTCTCCCTTCGTATCGTACCCCCGCGTGTGTGAAAGGGAGTTAATGTTTAACACTGTTACATTCCCTCATGTTTTTAAATAGAAACATTTAAATTTTAAGCTTTTACATTAAAATACACTCCCTACCTCCCCGTCGTCGGCGGGTCTCCAGCCTAGAGCCAGGCCTGGCAATTTCTCCCCCGCTAGGGGTGTATTGGGCGGGGCTACGCGGGGCTGGGCGGGGCTACCGCGGCAGGGGTAGTAACAATCTGCATATTGTGCAGATTGTTACTACTCACTATGTCTGCTCCAAGCTGCACTCACGTAGGTACATACTTTGCAATACTAGTATTTTTTCCACAACGGTTACTACTACTTTATTGTTTCCTATGTTCCACTACGTCTACGTTTCCGTCCACTTATTGGCGCCCATTTTTTGCCATTTCATTTTATTATAGCCATTCATTTGTTTGTTCCTACCAGCCCACCCCACAGGGACCTGGTCAAGCCTGTGATGCGCGTGTCATGGGCTGGGTGGGGAGGGTGGGGCTGGGTGGGGAGGGGAGGGTGGGGAGGGGGGGGGTGGGAGGGGTGGGGCTGGGTGGGGAGGGGCTGGTCACCCCGTGGTGCCCTTATAAAACTCAACGTTTAACCTACTCACGCCGGCTTGTGCCCGCCCTCACAGTCGGGCATATTTGCGGAATACACCACGCCGCCGTTGACCCTGGCCATTGACCGAGCAACCCAAAGTTCCTACCAGCTCCCTCCGCAGGAATGTGTTATTTTGAGGAATCCGATGAGCCGTAAAGCTCTTTGTCACAGATGTCCAGTAGGGGCACGGGGTCAGAACGTTACAACAACAAACAATACAGAAACACGACAGGAGTGCAAAGTATAGGAAAGGTAAACAAATCACTTAGAAAAAAGATATTATACAAATAAAGCTAAACTATTGTTTATCTGCTTGTTCCGAGACTGTCTTGTGAGTGAATTCACTTAAGCCTTCTAATTGGTGAGCTCCCGTGGAGAAGAACATGCGGGTGACCAAATGCATCGAGTGTGCGTAAATAATCAATGATCTTCCATTCATAAACGTTCTATGCCAAGCGTGGATCGCTCCGTGCTTCTTTTCACACTTATCAGCATTTGTTCTATTTTCTCTGTCAGTGTCTGTGTTTATGTTATTCTGAGAGACAGCAAACAAAAAAACAACACATGGAATAGAGAAAATATGCAATAGTTTGAAATTGACAGCAGTATGTGCGGTTAATACCAACATTCCTCGTTTCTTGTTTTTGAATACGTAATTGGCAAGGAGTTTGATTTTTTTTTAATGATTTTTCTTTCCAGACTGTTACACGGTATTAATTAATATTCTCTGAATTACAGTGATGCAAAGATAAGCGCTTGGATCACGACACAAAATGCAAATCACAGAGACATCACTTTGTAAAAATGAAATATGTTGTGGGCTTGGTCAGTATACGTTACCAGAAGGTGGTAGAGACTCACAACAGCATGGGCAGTCAAAGGAGGGAACACACCGAAGATTGTATCCACCGCAGAGAAGGGGCAATTAAATCGGCTCGATCACATGACCTACAAACTGTGGCACGGGGGCGAGATGTTATCTCACTCGCCTGGCATGCCGAAGCTAGTGGGTTTGATCCCGACCCTTACGTCTGCTGTATATTTGGCGTTTCGAGTATTTGGCTGATATACATGTCCACGTGATAAGCCACTTCGTTGACCTATCATTTGTGGCTAGGTTGCTTCGGAAAAAGAGCTACATAGCTCAGTAGGCCTTACCTGGTAAAATAAAACGAGTGAATCGTCAATGTGTTCTATGCAATAGGTTCACGTGAGACCTACAGCCACTAGAGGCGCTATCATTCACATCATTCCAAATACAAAAATCAACGCGTGAATCGGATCACGACCGAGAATCTCAATGCCAATAGAATAGCCAAGGGGACTGATTGTACAGTGTCACATATCTGACTCACTGGGCACTGAGGTATAGGTGGATATGTGAAAATGTTAGATAGGTGAACATCCGTATAAAATTACTGCTGCACCTTGTGCAATTACTGCTCCGGTTGTGGGCAGTTAATTGACATGGGAGGGGATACGTGACGGTCAATTACGCGGCATTGCATTGTATGAGGCAACTTGCCAAATGTAAACTTTAATGTACATGCAGGGATTTAGCATTCGATAGACACTCAACAGAGGTGTCGCCCTCGTTTAGCGTTTAGCACAACTGGGTTGCACTCCAGAGATCAACAGCAGTTAAAATGGCAAAGTTTTTTTAATCCCCTCCTGTCAACCCAAGCTGTATGCGTGGTTTATGCTAGTTTAGTCGGTGGGCAGGTTGTGCCTGAGTTAAAGCGTGGGGACTCCCACCTCTTCCAAGATGTATGGTCAGGGGTTAGGGCTATGCAGAGAGTACTCTATTAAGCAATTATGTTAATCGCCTGTTTCGCAGAGTTTGATTGTTATCATGGGTAAAGATTGTAATATGTGCGTTATTGCAGTGCTAACACTTATTTCCCAAACCTTGTTTCATCGATGTGATCTAAAATGGATTCTCAGTGGCTTATCAACATATAACATGAATTGGTATTGATTTAAATTGTATGCTGCATTCATCTCAGTTGTGAAATTGATAGTTGTGTATGTGTGTGTGCATGCAAGACAAAGTTCCCACGTTTAGTGCTGTTAGCGACCACCTATGAATGCCAGCACGGCACACGAGAGAGTGGGTGGCCAGCACCACGCCCGGCCGTCTTTGTCTCCCTGGCGGAGATGTTTACACACCGCACGGGGTACTCATTTGAGGCCGAGTCGAAATGCGTGCACACACACACAACAATTATAATCACAAACTGGAAAGATGAGCTGAATAAGTATTCCATCAATTGAACTGCATACGTGCACCATGATTGGTAATTACCATTCTAAATAATCACAAGATTAACCCTGCTCTGGTAACAGTAAACAGCTTTGTCCTAAGTCTCGGCAATAAATCTGTTCTTGAAATGCACAGCACGTGGCAATTTAGCCTTGAAATGCATCCCAAGCATTTAGTTAAGCAAATTCAGCCTTGAAATCATATTCCTGAGCTGGGGGTTTAATTTCCCCCCCTGTATTTAAAATAAGTCACCTTTAGAGCTGCATATTATGAAACGTGTTCCAAGAACTGCAACTGCTTGGCAAGCAGAACGTGTAATTACTCCGTTGTGATATTATCTTGCCTTTGCACAAACGTGTAATTATAGAAACATGTTGATTGACAGTAAATAGCAGTAATGCATTTTGTATGAATAAAACCGTGACATGCGTTGCTGTAAGCGCATGGTCATGGCGTTGAGTGAAACTCCAACGGAACTATGAAGCATGTTGGGTGGTCTGCAGAATATGAGGTTTCATACGCAAACTCTAATATTTACGCATTTCATCATCACTGCTAAGAATTGCATAAAACACAATTTCCTTAACCTTATTTTATAGCTGTCTCACTTGACCTCTGCGTAAGCCTATACAGCATTATGTTGAGAAAACATTATTAGAAGAAACTAAAATAACTTTCCTTTTTGCCGTGAAAATTTTTGGTGAACTTAATATTAGTAGTTTTCTCTTTTAAAAAAATATATACCCTATGCACCTGTGACTTAACTATAATTTGATATGGCAAGTGTCAACATCGGCATTCCTTAATCCCAAGCCTTGAAGCTCAATCCAGAGACCTAATCAAATTATTAGATTTTTAAATAAATACATACTAAAGTAAGTTAAAACTCGGGGTAAAGTTGTCGCCTTGCTCAAACAAGTTATGGAGTGGCACTCATCTTTGTTGGAAACAGTTGGAGACTTCAAATAGCATTTGTGCAGGTGCTCTGCATAGCTCTGCGGGGTGTTTTTTGGGTTGTACCATATGCACTGATTCGACAACACACAAAAAGGTGCAGTGTGTGTCTGTACAAAAAAATCCCGCAGGCGTAAACATTACACAAAACCAGCAGTTCCTGAAGAACTGCATTGTTGGTCGGTCACATCAATACATTGCGCAAATGTGACCAACCAACAGGCAGGCAGGGAAACAACTATATACTGGATTTGTCCTTATTAAGAATCATCAGTACAGGACAGTCACCAATGTTCACTGCTGTCTGCCTCTGCCAACCTCATAGAGGTAGGGAGAAAAGCTTTCTTAATGGCAGCAATAATTCAAATCTGTGACGAAATGTGAAGAGACCTTCATCTATTGATATCATACTTACAAAAGCTATTTTTAAAACTTGGAAATTACTAAGCAGATGACAAAAGTCAGTTAAACAATTAAGAGAGGGTGCTGAGAATGATGGCACCTGGGTTCGATTACAATTGCCCAAACAATTTGTAGCATTTATCAAAGCGTGTTGCGGGAAGGCTAAGCCATGACAATTTTAAATGTCAGAAGAGTTCAATAATATTTTACATGATAGATTTTGGCTTATCATATTTACAAATTATTACGGCCCAGAAAGTATAAATATTATGATAAGCAAAGTTGTGTTTTGGTCGCTAACATATTCTGTGGATTGTTTTGATAGTGGAATTGCAATTGTTTCTAAATTGTATGTATGTTTGTTGAACTTCTTTCGCACCGTACTTCGCCAACCGTGCTAATCGGAGGTGCAGGGCGAAGTTCAACAAACTTAACACAAAAAGCAGTTCTAAAGAAATTAGTTTTTAAATCTAGATTTAAAAGTGCATAGCTACAGTCTAAACAGTCACATTTTAAATAATGTTGTTGAACAACATTGCCTCTTTGGGAATTGTATGCAAAGCCCACATTTGCACTGGCTATCTGCTGAATGTCTAATTGAATGCATTTGCATGTTTTACTTGATTCTTGTCACTGTAATGAGATTAATTTGTTGTGTTTTACAGTTCTTTGCAGAAAAACAGACTCCGAACTCTTCCGGCATTTGTGTTTCGAAGATACGCAAGCCTGGAAAAGCTGTAAGTGCTTTTTTCTGTTTAGCTTGTTGTCCTTCCACCGCACCTCCAATTAGCATGGTTGGCTATGTACGGTGCAAAAAAAGTTCAACATACATGCATTATTCCACATCATTCCTCCGCATTCTAATTTATAACATACAGCATCCTTCCACAAAGAACACTGGGATGCTGCCATAGTGTAATGGTTATCACATTGGACTTGCAATCCAGAGGTCACCGGTTGAATCTTCTGGCATGGCAGTTAAAACATTGGGTACGTTTCTTAAATCTTCCTGCATCTGTCAATTCAACAATATATATAGGTACCCCTCGAATTAATCGGCAGGTAAGGTGTAGTCGGGTAAAATGCAGGTAATCCCACCTCGTTAAGGATATCTCGCCA
Organism: Entosphenus tridentatus; assembly: GCA_014621495.2. Classification (NCBI taxonomy): domain Eukaryota; kingdom Metazoa; phylum Chordata; class Hyperoartia; order Petromyzontiformes; family Petromyzontidae; genus Entosphenus; species Entosphenus tridentatus. The sequence continues at coordinate 9,384,514 of CM025633.2, read as the reverse complement.
GTGTGGAAGAGGAGGCCAAATACCCAATTTCTCTCTAGTGGAAGCACTTTTTGCGAGCAGTGGCGTGAACAATAAATTACACGGCTGCATTGTTAATAAGACTCGCAAGAATAGGCCAATGTATCATTTCTCAACCTAAAAAGAAAATATCACCCACAACGATCATAGTGCTTCAGAAAGCATAAGCAGTCCATTCACCATGTGTTTGAAAAGGTGAATAACCTCTTAGCCAAGGTATTCCTAGACAAAAAAAATTATCATATCATCATGTCATGTTGCATCATCAGTATGTACATTCAACAATCAGTCTTAAAGTATACACTCTTTGTCGAAAGTCTAAATTAAAAGTGTAAAATGTTTACTCTTTGGTTTTGTTCGGTAAAGTCATGTAGAAAAATAATAAATAAATTAATTCAATACATTTTTTAAGTCGCGTAGAAAGGAAATAAATTAAATTAATACATACATTATTTTATTTATTTTCTTTTTACGTGACTTTACCGAAAGAACCAAAGGGTAATTCCTGCAGTCACGAAACCTTCAAATCAAGTTTGTCAAATGTTCTTGGATGTTGCTCATGTCCATTGGTGACCCTGAGCCACTCTTATGGCATGAGCAGGTCTGTCCATTGGAAAGTAAATATTGAGTTAAACACAAACAGGATATTAATATCATGGCCTTGGTTGCTGCATTTTGGTTTCCAAGTCACGCGACGAAATTTTAAGAATATGGTCTGATGTGCTCCATTGTTTCCCGACTTCAGAGACTGCCTTGTTGAATGATTTGATAGTCTATAATTTATCAAACAATTTAAACACCTCATTTAGATTAGATGAGAGCCTATTGTGACATGTGGTTTCTTTGCAAAGAGAGAGTCCAACGCTTATCGTGAAATAATTTTCACATGTTGAACATAATCCCATATCAGCAACTTGCGACTTTGTGCTATATTCTACGACATGCTTCAACATCAGCATTCTAGAACTGCGAGCCTCCAAGCCCAAATAATTGCAAATGCACATGTTGGACGAGTCTTTTTCATTGAAATACTGATGGTATGCTCTTTTATGTAGTTCACGTAAACAGTTCTTGTTCTGCCGCATATTTCAACGTTAAAGTTATCCCACGCGTTTCGACTCATTGGCAATACTCCGTTTTTCTTCACCATCCTTCGGCTATGGTGGAGGTGCAACGTCTCTATGACTAGGTCAAAGTCTCGTCTGGGACTGATGCAGTCCATCATCCTTCCAAGGCTGATAAATTAACAATTGTGTCACGTGGGAATCAACAGCGGTTGTATTATGTTGATACTAATTTTCACCAAAGGAATGTATAATTGTACCACAATGGCAAGTGTATGACAACTATTTGGTTTGCTAATGACAGCTAAATAAGGTAAATTGGTTGAAGCATTCTGTGTAGCGTGATCATAATTAACATGTATTGCATCTCGCTCGAGGAACTCTAAATGAATACACACGCCACACAAAATACAAACTTCTCCTATTTGCTGACATAAAGATGTCCTGGTTACCCTTAGATAATACAAGGGTTAGAGCCAGAATCACAGTTTGAAGAGTGGCGTAATTGCACAATCAGCTCGTTCACCGTTAATTGAATCCGAGGTGTTTCATTACCAAACAATAATACATATTTGTTCTTGGATTAGGACACGTCCAAGTTTTTTTTGTTTACCTCGTGCTGATGTTTACCAAATTGTACTAGGCACTCATTTAAGCCTTATTGACTTAGGGGAGGCTGGTGTTCAGTTGAGAATTTAACCCAGGTGACCAGGATTGTAGCACAACACAAAGCAGTGCTCCACCCGAGGAGAATTTAAATTTGTGAATGCCTAGGTAATATTATGGAGTCGTATAACATCTGCCCATTAAGAATACAATTGCCTCGATATATATATACTACCACACCATGCAGGCACTTACTGGTATAAGCCTCTAGGTGACTTATACCATGGATATTTATGAACTGAAAACGTCATTCAATCTTGATTTGAAGCTTTCGTGACTGCAGGAATCCATACTCTTTGGTTCTTTTGGTAAAGTGACGTAGTTATTTGTTATACCTACGTGACTTTACCGAAAGAACCAAAGAGTACGTCATTATTCAGTTGTTAACATACATTCACATTGAATGTGTTTACTTTCTGTGCAATGTTTACTTCACAATATCTATACCCTGGAGGGACATTTACGTGTAATGGGACATGGGCTCTTTCATTCCAGAACTGACGGACTCATTTTACGGTGTGTGGGTTCTGTATCACGCTTTGCCTACAAGTTGAAAATTTGTACATGTACACAAGAGATGCGCACCAATGGATATTAAGTCAGTAACGCATACGATGATGCTTCTGTGAGATTGATATTTACACAGCTGAGTTAAATATTTGCGTATGTAATCCTATGATTTATTGTGGGGTTTTTTAATGCACTAAATTGGTTATTTGTACAAGAGATATAGTTCCGATTCTGATGGCAATTTGAACTATTGACCTTTCTATTCATTGCAATACGATCACACTGCCACCGTTTAAATGAGCATGAATGAAGATATATATAATAGTTAGGACGTACGTTTTACAGTCAGGTAGAGTTCATGGAGAGGGCTATTATACATTTTTATTTACTCTTGTATAAAGGTAAATGCTAAAGATGCAGCCCTATAATTACCTGTTTGTACCACTGCTGGCAGAAGGGCCTCGACTGGAGGGCCTCTAGTGAGGGTATGTGGCCTACTCTACCATGCTGGCCAGACACCTTGGAAGACATGGGAGTACACAAGAATTTACCCCAACACACAGGACCGGCCGATGAACTAATTGTGCAGAACCCATCTCTCCTGCTGGGTGGACAGAGGAGGGATTTTAGAATAAGAATCTTTGTTTAGACTGGAGGAATCCGATAAGCCATGAAGCTCTTTTTCACAGATGTCCAGTATGGGCAGGTTAGAAAGTTACGACAAACGATACAAAACACAATAGGAGTGCAACGTATAGGAAATGTAAACAAATAACTATTTATTTTTTACCAGGAAAAGTCCACTGAGTTATTAGCTTATTTTTCAGAAGCAACCTGGCCACAAATGACAGCTCAACGAAGTGGTTCATCATGATTCAAGAAACTTTCCCAGTTCAATCTCCCAGCACAGCAGTTGAAACAAATGCTGTACTCGGAAGTCAGACTGGAAACCCCTGCCTGTGATATCACGGCAGCATCTCTTACTGTTGTGTAGCATGTATAACCTCGAGTGGCCGCGACGGTTTTTTGTGAATCAATCGCTTACAACGCATCTGAATAATTAACAACTGATTCGTACAAACCCAATTCGATTGCTGTATCATGAGTGTAAGGATACGTTCAAATCATTTGCTACAAGCCTGCTAATTAATGTCCATTTGAGTAACTGGTGTGATTATATTCTTGGTTCTTTCGGTAAAGTCACGTAGAAGGGAAATAATAAAATAATTATTATTATTACTTGACTCGCAATGTGACGGTTAAAAGTTGAAATCCTGGTTTGGGGTGAGACCTGGCCCATCATTCCGCCAGGGTTGCTAAACCTTCGTGGGAAGTCAACAGCAGTAATTTAAAGAAATTGGCCTCTCATGTAAGATTGTGATCTTTCACGATCAAATATGTATTTCGCCAACCGTGCGTTGTGTTGTAGCATTAGAATCATCAATGTAACCGAGGCTTCTATTAACTTGAAGTTGTTCCTAAAAGATAGATTTATTGGTGAACTGTTTTTAAAGACGCATCCTCTTCACAGCAACCATACAGTGACCATGTAGAATCTGTTGTTGTTTTACCCTTTTCTGTTTACACAGGTACCTGCAGAATAACCAGATAAGATCAGTTTCCAGCAGAGCATTTTCTGGACTTCACAACCTTACCCGCCTGTGAGTAACGATTAGTGACGCAATTACGTTTTAAAATATATTATTAAGGCATTATTTGGTTAACCTCCTCGTGAATGTGCAGGGTGATCTGTCTTCACAAACCCCACTAATACTCTCCTCTGTACAATAAATAAGGAGCCATCAATGTCAGAATATTCAATCATCTGTTGAGAAAGGGAGTTAGAGGCTCATTAGAAATTCGTTGGGGTGTCTGTAAATGGATCGATGCTATGTTGTTGACTGATGGAAATATATATATTTAGCTGGGCATTGTGGGTGCATACCTAATGTAGCGACGTCGTCGCATGTCTCGAACCTTGAGGTGTAATACACCCAACAAGGCACCAGAGTCAGACAGAAGAGCAAGTAGGATGTTCGCCTGTCTCTGTTGGTCTTTAAGTGTTGTTCCTTAATAAATTGGGATTTTTCAATTCCCTCCGCCAAGCCATCACTCTCAGCACGGAAATAAATAATGATTATTCATGTGATTTGCTTAGTGGGTGGAGTGGTTGTGCAATAGTTGGCAATGCACTATGAACTCGGCAACCCCGAGTTTCATTCCTGGCCACAGTTAACATCAATGGCAAGTAATATTTGAACCAATCCTGCCCCCGACCTCTCTCCCCAACCCCCACGTCTCCACCTGCACTGTCCGGCATGGTGCAGTATAGTCAATAGACTCCATAGACAGAGACAGCGTAGGGAGACCTTCATCTGGCAGTGAACCACATGATGCATGAAAATAACGATTTCCATCTTGCTCTATTTAAGACTGGAAGCAGGTGGATTGCTTAATTATTCTAGCAAATCGCCCAATGATGCTGGATGTAATCACTACCAAAACATCATACTCAAATTGTAAATGTTGTGTATTTACTCTCCAACACATAGGTGGACTGAAGTAGTAACGAATTGGCACGTTTTGTTTACGTGAAAACCCTTACTGGCTGTGTTGGGTGGTGGAGGGTTATGACACATTTATACTTACGCGATCTAACCCAAAAACCTTTATTATGAACGATTTCCTATAATATGACATGATACATTTTATTTTTGCAATCATCCAGATGTACAGATATCCTGCAGCAGCATAAAGTAATTTTGAAATTGGCATGGCATGTAACTAAATTATCCTCACACATTCTTGGTGCAATATCCATCGTTATGAATGCAGTTTGTTTAATTTTGACAAGCACTGTTATTGAGTGCTACAATCAAAATTAAGTAGCCACTGCGGCTAATGTCACTGATTCTACCACATCTCATCTCCACTCTCTTCTTTTTTATATATCACGCAAATTATGCACAGTTGATACCTATAGTATCCCAGCATCCAACTTGAGGTTCTTCCTGACCTCTTTGGGTGGCCACTCCAATGCACACATGCTCCACCTGGCCCCATATGCATGTATGCTGAACTTCCGAGTTAATCTAAGGTGCGGGGGAAGGACAACAAACTAAAAACACAAAATAAATGAGTTTCCAATTTAGATTGAAAAGTGTATCAAGGATCACCGCCCTAAATTCTTGACTACTGTGACGCTTCTTACACATCAGCTACTAATGAATCACTCAGCAGACCAAACCCGCTTCATCATTGTGTTCTTCAATTTGCACTCGATGTATCATACAGGACCGGCTGTTGTGACCTCTACTTGAAATCCAATCTCACATCACTTGATGTAACAAGAAATTTACATTGGGCTTTGTTCATCCAGGAAACATATTTGCAAATGTGTGCATACTTAGCTCATTTATGAACACCATTTGGCTTTAGGTGGTAAAATCTAAATATGTTTTTTTGTGATTTCCTTAACCTTGCTTTGCACTCCTATCGTGTTTTTGTATTGTTTGTTATTGTAACTTTCTGCCCCTGCCCCTGACTGGAGATCTGTGAGAAAGATATTTGTAGCTCACCGGATTCCTCAAAGGTTCTGAAAATGTTGATTCAATATTTAGCACCAGTGGGGTTATTCAGGGGCGCCTGTGGCACCCCTCATAACAATTTACGGCCTTCGGCCAGGAAAGTCACGAAAAAAATTGCACACGAACGACGCATTCACGCAAGCACCCGATGCTCCGTTTTGAAGTTTTCAAGTTAAACATCTTTGAATTGTATTGTATTAGATAATTAAATTTCTTCATTAAAAGCTTATATCATTTTACATCTGGAAGACTTCATTGAAAACGACATTTCGTGTGAATTTTCTCTCGTCGTTAAGTAGATGGCCTTGCTGGGCGTTCGGTTCGATGTGGACTTTCACCTGTTTGGGATTGCGGGATCGAGATAAGGCGACATAGAGCTGGCTGTGCGAGAAGACCGCTATCTGCAGATCGATTCCAACGTAATCGAACGTCTGTTCGTCGCCTCCGTCGTTCATGCAGGGGGCACGTAGGTTTGCAGCGCCCCCTGCATGAAAACGACGGAAAGTGCAGCATTCATCACAGATAGATAAAGTTGCGCGCTTATATGAGAGTATATGTACAGGGGGTGAGAACTACACCGGAATGCACGGTAGACAAAAGCAGACCACATCCATTACTCGCGCTGTTTCCATTTAACATTGTTTTACAGCCATGGTTAGCAATGACTGTGTCGTGCCCCACTGCGTTTCTTTTGCCCCCCCCGCCCCCCCGTTTTAACAAGATAGCCCCCACCCAATACAAAAGCCTCTTCTTCCAGATTATATTCATAGTATTTTCATGCTATATTCTCATAGCTGTCAAACCATACGGTTTACCCGCATTATTGTATAGGGAAATTGAATTTGCAGGTCCATAGGGCGTACAGCAGTTTCAATACGGGCAACAAAAAATTGCCTAGTTGTTTGTGTTTCTCCCTTGTAATGGGTTTTTGTAGGATGAACGTTGAGATTTATAAGGGCACGAGGTGACTAATGAGGTCTGACTTGGTCTGTAATAAGGTAGGCACTGATAAAGAGTTCACAGGTATGTATTGTTCTGAACTACCAAGTTTATTCTACCTATCTTGCCACTAAATCACTGGCATTCTCTGTATACACGTGCATTCATAGGCCACAGTCTGTTTTTTTATCTGTTTTTTTCCTTAATTCAGCTCTCTGACCCATACACTGTCACATACATTTTCAATCATCTTTGCAATGTTTTGTTTTTATCCCAGAAATATATTATTTTAAAGATTAGCCACAGCGGCGGGGAAGGGGGGGGACAATCTTTATCCCCTACTTAAGAATGTTTACATCCTGGTCTCTTGTGTTTGGTTAGCATCACAAATGTTAAGACAACCAACTGTGTCAACCTGAGCTCTGACCTGATATTGAGGCGAAGACATTCAACTGAAATATATGTTTTTTTAAATTAAAACTGGATAACCACAAACACTTGTTGTTAAAATTATTATTCTGCTGTTGGTATGCTTCCCGTAGAGTTCGTTTGTACTCGTGCTCATAGTGGTCGTGAGTGGCTGATGAAAATTCCACATTCCTATAGCAAGCTTTAGTCTGTCCAAACGACAAACTAAGATTGAAACCTTTATAAACTGAAAATGTACATTTATAATTCACATGGATGAAAAAAAATAAACTACAAGGACACCTATTAAGAAAATATTTACATGAAAAATAAAGAAAATACAGAATGTGCAAAACAAAAATTGTAGATGTAGTTTGTTATATGTATTCCACGGACCATCATTCTTGCCAGGATATCCACATCTGAAGCAATGCATTCTTATTTACAATCAGTCATTCAATCTGTGAAGTTAAGGTTTATCGCAATGGTAAAATGAATATTTCACAACAGACAAAACTCTATTTCTAGAATAGGACAAGACAACGTAATTATCATGAAACTAAGTTTAGCAGCAGTGTTTAAAGCTGGAAACACACCAGCATTTACAACTGTGGAACAAAATCATCGGGCAGCTCACGGCACGTAGCTTTCCTGCGGCTCTTCAAGTCATTTGGTTTTCGCGTGTTTAATAAAACACGTAGGCTCTTTGCCAAGTATAGAAGGCTTTCTGGCAGTGTTGGGGGGGAGGGGACGGCTTCAGTAGAACCCATGTTTAGCCTGTGACATTACTTTCTCAATGTTTATACTGAAAACAGACAAGCTCATAATTCATATAATAATGAGGTAGTGACATGACCCGGCGTTCGCCGCTATGTTACTACTACCGTGCATTAGCCATAGAATACTATTATGCATCGTCTCCTGCGTGTTGGACGTTAAAGATCTCGTGATGCCATTCGAAATGAGTGGGCCATTGTGTGCCGGTGTCACGGTCCAAATTTTCCAAATTCTAAAAAGTTACCCACGAATTGCCCAATCGGGATCACACACAGAAGCATCGCCCCCCACTGTAAAACTACTGCAGACGATGTCAGTGAGACTGAGATCCGTTTGTTTAAGGCCGCCTTATACAGTACATCTACATTATTATGATTATGAAATATAGCGCCTTAGTGATTAGCCTCGCACTATAAGAACGATAAAACACGTACTAAATGTACTACATTAGTCACTATTATTATATAAAACGTGTAAACGTTTTTTTTTTCTGTGTTACTTTAAACCACACAGCCACCTGCACATCATCTGAGTTGCCATCAGTTAAAAAGTTTCAAACTTATAACAAAATTGTGGATAATCTTTTTTGAAAATATGGGTGACGCAAAATGTCGATGATATCAATTTCAGTGCGACAAGATCTTGTATACCGGGTCCCTAGCCATCTAGGCCAGCACCTGGGAGGTGGTGTTGAGTGAGGGGCTGAGGAGATAAATAGAGCCTATATCTCTTTAAGGATTGAAGAAAAAGCTAAACATCATGTACCTCAGACAATCTGGGAACGCCAGACGTATTAGTTTGTGTCCATTTTATTATCAGCGGTCAATATCACTACATAAGGAGTCGCGTAAGGGTCACCATCAACATCATCGTATGTTTGTTGAACTTCTCTCGCACCGTAGGTAGCCAGCCGTGCTAATGGGAGGTGCAGGACGAGTATCATCGTCACCACCTCGCGAGGTATCATTTGTCCAAGGCCCATAAACTAGTCCCTGCCAATAGAATGTAGAATGTGCACCACTGCCTCGTTCGAACACTGGTTTAATATACATAATAACATCTTCATTTTTTACCATTGGTGGAAGTGAATTTATTTTAAGTTCTTTTTCAGGTTCTCCACATAAACTTGACATTAGTGATGGATTTTGTCCCTGTTACATTGAATAATTGTCCTCAGCCATTGTCAATCCACTGTTGGATGAAAGCTTCCCCAAATCGCCACCATCTCTCACAGTTCTGAAATGTAATAATCCACCTAGCTCATTTCATCTCACCATCTCACTAGTAAGCTCCATTATTATTTCTGGACAATTAGACATCATCAATTCCAACAATGCATCCTACTAAAGCCGATTATTTGTCTTAAATTATGGTCTATAAACTGTGCATGTTCTCCAATCCATGAATACAATACATCTGAGCTATTGTTACTATTCTTTGTATGACTTCACTCCTCTTGTGTATGTACGCATTGACTTCTGCTGAACACACAGAGGTCCATCCAATCTGAGTTGAACAAATCGCTCTGGGAATATACAGTAGTCATTTCCTCGAGTGACAACACCACTGAGAACAGATTGTTTTAAAATAATGTAGCTATTAAAATGTCATTTTATTCCTCGGGTGACGTTAGCGCAAACACCTCCTGATGTAAAATGCAGCTGAGTGCGCCCATATCACCAACACGCCAACGCTTTCACAGTCAAGCAGTCGAGACTGTCCGACAATTTACAACGTTTTGAGTTCAAACGCTGGTCGACTCGGTCACCATCGTCTCTCCGCGTTGAAATAACAAAAACATTTAATCCCACGTTGTGGGACGTGAATGGCGGTGGTTCCCTGGAGAGACGTGCACCAAATTGGATTACGTTGGCAGAGCCCCCTAATGGGGCATGACGGCTGGCACCGTCGCTCCGATGTAGCCAACCGTACTAAAATGGGAGGTGCCTATGTCTGCTTCTGATGAATTGTTATTTCATGCAATTTTTCAGGCACCCTTTTCCAAGGGTGAAATTATTTGCACACAATTGGTCTCTCGTATGGCCAAATAAGAACGACTCTTAGAGATTCAGTTGTGAGCAATTTAGCTATTCTATTGTTTTGTCTGACAGTGAATTTCGCATACACCCAACCACTGCCTTAAGATTTATTTTTGAGGCAGTGCAAAGTTCTACGGCCCATGGTTTGGTGTACGTAGCCGTGGTTGCACACAGGGGAGTCTTTTATTTTCCACGTGCGCACTGGACATCCGCATCTTCATACAAGTTGGTCGCTGGGGATATGCGACGGTATGAAAAACCAAGTCCTTGACATGTTCTGGATAAATTTCGGTGTTATGTAATCTTCTGGGGGAATAGCAACATTTTAATGGAAAAGTGTGAGGCGAGCTTGGACTCTGCTGTTTTGCAGGGACAGCCAAACTGACGTCTTGTGTCAGAGGTGACAGGTTTGCTAATTATACTGGCTCCAGTCACTGGCTTCAGGCCTCCATAAGAAAAAAGCGCCATCCTCTGCTCATTCAGACGCGGAGACACTTGTAGTGGAAGTCACCCAAAATACAAGTGGTGTATCTACCAGCTTGTTTGTTTTGTTTCATTTTCTATTACTTGCTTGAAACTAATGTTAAACACTAAAAATAATTGGTAAAATATTATAAGCTTTGGTGTATTTTGTATTCTGCTCTAGCTCTCACCCCTATTTAAACTAAACTTTTTTTTATTAACCAGGTAAGGCCCACTGAGCTTTATATCTCTTTTTCAGAAGCAACTTGGCCCCAAATGCTCAACGAAGTGGCTTATCAAGTGGAAATGTATAGCAGCCAAACACTCTAAACGCATGTTTATAAATGTGGAGTGGAAAAAAACGGAGGACCCGGAGAAAGATCCACATGACTAAAGGGAGAGAGACACGCAAACTCCAAATATGCAGCGTCAGGGTCGGGATCAAATCCAGGACCTCCGGAATACCAGGCGAGGTAGCTGACATTGCTTAATTGCACTAATTATTGCACTCTGTCCAGCATTCCTCCACTTTTGCATACAGATTACATATCCAATAAAACTTCAAAGAAGGGGGACTGATCCTTCAACGGGGGTGGGAGGCTTGACCCCTCCAGCCCCACTAATGCTGTGGGGCTATGTAAATTATTTATTTTGCCAATGAGTTGAGTAAGCGCAAGTACATTGAGTCTTGAATTCTGGAATATAAGCCCAGGTGTATGTCATGCCATTTATTACCGTGATAAAGGGGGCATATCAGCGCTGTTCTGTATCTTTTTCATGTACGGATTACTGATTTTAGGTCAGCTATAAAGAAGAGTGCTGCATTAATCAAGGCCGGGGGTAATAAAAGCGTGAATGCGTGTCTCAGCAGTAGGGAAATAAGGATGTTGGCACAGGCAGGAGGTGTCACGGACATGGTGAAAAATGGTATAGCAGAGCTGAGAAACGTGCGGAATTTGTACTCCTGCATGTCTTGAGTGCCCGTGTGCATACCCAAGCATTGCCGTGCTTGTGTCTCTGTCATTACCTCCGTTATGGGCAATGCTGTTGTATTGGTGAGCGCACTGAGCTACAATCCTAGCAATTCGGGTTCAGAAACAATTATTAGCTTTCCTTACCATCAACAAATGACATTTTATTACCACTGCTTGAAGTCGCGCAAGCTATTTTGGACGCCCGCACTAAACCTTCAGCAATGCAAATTCAACCCTGATGATGATGATGCTTGTAAAGCTAATTGGAAGAAAAAAAGTGGGAAAAACCCTATTATTATATTTTAGTACTGGCAAAGGAGGTCTAATGATGTAAATGCTCACCCCGAGCCCTCATTACTTTGATAGTGCATTGTCTTTGAGCTGTACGCCTTTTGACGTCCTCTGGTCGAGCACCAATTGGGTCGAGGCTCAAAAGAAAGCCATCCCTTGATGTGGACCAATCAGTTTCAAGGACAATGCATATATTATCATAGTGTGTTTTTTGTTCGCATTTTGACTGCAAGTATTGTGGTTAATGCAGACATTAATCCTCGTATAAAGGTTTCAGTTTTGTTGCCAGAAAAAAGGGGAAGAAAACCCTATTATTAAGTTAATTGGAGTTCACAAGAAGTTGCAAATGAACACCTCGTGAAAGAAGTGATGCAGAAGATCCCTGACTTTGAACTTCCATGGAGCTTATGGACCACAATCCTCAACCGCATCCGCACGAACCATGGCAGATGCGGTTACTCAATGCACAAGTGGAAAATGTAAAACTCTTCAGTGTGCGACTGTGGTCATCCAGAACAGACTGTTGAACATGTAACGACTCAATTCCCGATTCACAAATACAAAGGAGGCAACATCACAATGATTCACTCTGCTACTCTTGATGCAATTAGCTGGCTCAACCACCTAAATGTGAAATTATCGTTGTTGCTCTGGATCAACATCAGCCATACGAAAAAATAAGATTTTTTCAATACATGCTTAGTGGTACGCTCATCTGCATTATTTGACAGTGATGTGCAATGGGCCAGATTTATGAATAATAACAGCTTGTAACATTGGTCTTCTTTTGAATAAAAAATATACCCGAAAACTTGCTATACAAACAGTGAGCATTTTATAATTTTTTGACAATTTCACCAGTCTTGATTTTTCCTCTTGTCCTTCATTAAACAATTGACAAGAAGTTTTTTTCTACATATAAAAGCAATATTTACTTTCTATATTTCATGAGCATGCACAGAGCAGCACTTAAGAGACAGCAAGGAACACAATGATCAGGGAACAAAAAAAAATCGGAGACGTAACATTATTGATGAAGGTGTAATTAAGTGGGTTCGATCTATGCACATCACTGGAAATAATGACAGCAGGCAGAGTGGCATTCGAAGTAGGGAATATGCCCAGGAGGACAACAAACTTGAACGTGGAGCATTGAGAACAGTTCATTTGTGTTGGTGATATTTATTGTAGCATTATGGGACCATTAGACACGGTGATGCCATGGGGAGGCCTTCATTCAGCAGTAGATAATCCACTGATCTTGAAGATGGTAGATTAATGAGCAAGAGGACAATTTTAGGCATTACTAAACGTTCCTTTGCAGTATCAAAATTTGTAATTAACATATAAACACTTTAAGGCAGGCGTGATGCATTTTCATAATGATGGCAATATAATGTAGTATAATTTCCTACATTTGAGTAATTGCAGACATTATAGGCATAATGGATCTTAAAGCACCTGCATTTTACAAAAACATGGTAAACATTTAAATTACAAGTTCCCATTAATACCATAACAGCAAGAGGGCATTAGTTATAATATTCTGACAAAACAATGTTAATGGCAGCTGATCAGACGTCTTCTTTATGAATGATCGCTTATAATGTTTATTTCCAGACAATTATCTAACCTAAATTTTTGAATATGGAATAGGTCTATAAAAAATACTGTCCTAACACTTTAGTTATATATATTTTGGCCATCAGTGATAGTTTAATACTTTTATATAAAAATATGTACCACACACGTGTGTAAAATAAATCAATTATTAGCCGCGGTAGCGAGATGTTAACTCCTCGCCTGGTATGTAGGAGGTCGTGGGTTTGATCCCGACCCTGACGCCTGCTGCTGTATATTTGGAGTTTGCGTGTCTCTCTTCCCGTAGTCACGTGGATTTTTCTCAAAGTTTTCTTACACATTTAGAAACATGCGCTTAAAGCATTTGGCTGCCGGCTATACATTTCTATGTGATAAGCCACTTCGTTGAGCTATCATTTGTGGCCAGGTCGCTTCTGAAAAAGAGACGCATTGCTTAGTCGGCCTTCCCTGGTTAAATAAAAAATAATTTAGTTTAGCTTGACATAAATCAATATTTTCAGCCATTCTCATAAATTTAATAGATTAAAGCCTCCTCATGCCATTCCATTCATGGGGGCTATTGACATACTTCACCATACTGATAAACAACTAGAAGATGGAACATCATTATAGAGGGATGCATCAAATGGAGGTTGCAATGGGTAAGGAACGTGTACGGGATGGAGGAGGTTAGGTGACTGAGATAGACACTTGTTGCACCCAAAGGTTGGCGATCAAAAGAAAGACTGAGAGCCAGAGGGTGTGATGCCATAAGAGGATTCGGAGATCTGATATAGACTGTGCAACTGTGGCATTGTCCGTCAAAAGGAAGGAAAGAAGAAAACATTGTATGTATGTATGTTGAACTTATTTCACACTGTACCTATCCAACCGTGATAATTAGAGGTGTGGGGGAAGCACAACAAACTCAACACAAAAAAAACGGTTGTAAACAAATTATTTTTCAACCTAGATGATTTAAAAGTGCATAGCTCCAGTGGCTTCCTAATATCGGAAGAGCGTTCCAGACGACCGCAAAAGCGCATCTGAAAGCACGTGATGCAGTGACCATCTTTGTTTGCTGGCCAGCCAAAAGCCACTGTAAGGATGACCTGAGTTCAAGTGAGAGTTTATGCTCCTTAACGAAATCAGCAAGGTGTTGTGGTTCATATCTGGCAAGCACTTTTTAAGGTGTGGTGGCATAATTGGAATCGCCCATGATCACCTCTGGATATTGTATATCTCAAAATGAGAAAGATGCATACACATTCTGCTGAATTTCAGAATTATAGCCTTCCAAATCGCTTTACGTGCTATTTTACAGCCTTCCCAATTAAATTGGCATGCACAGCAGATGTGAAATGTTATGGCTATAGGGGACATGCATTTGCGATGCTGGATGAGGTTTTTGTGCATTCCACTGAGAGCCAGAAGCTATGAAATCTAAACTCGGAGCACTTTAACATCAGAGAAGGAAAGAGCATGTCTTTTCTTTTGGGGAAATAATTCTCAACATTTATTAGAATATCTGAAAGTAAAACTTAATGCCCTGGCACATTTATGAGACAGACCTATAGGCAACAACACGAGGGTCAGATTTAAGGCTGTTGATCTGCTTGCAAGTGAGGATGGATCGGGAGCATTTTTTCTAGAATGACGCATGATACTTTTATGGAAAGATATAGTCGAAAACACATTTTGTGTGCTTTCTGACAATCTTTGGTACACCACGCTGCTGCTGCATGGCCAACCTGTCATTTTTACTTAAAACACACAATAAAATAAATAACTAAATAACTAAATAAATAAATAGCGGCACTTTCGTTTTTACATACCTGACTGACAAATGAAATGTGCTGGCTATGCAAGCAAATGGATACATTTGAAGGTTGCACGCTATAGGGGGTTATGTGTTTTGTTAAAGCCAACAAGTAGTTGCAATTTAGGAAGATGTGTGAGCATTGCTGCTCATAATCAGCAAGTGTCTTCATTATGGGCTGTGACAAGTATCGGAATCCGAATCTTTATTTGGACTGTAGGAGGAATCTAATGAGCTATATAGCTTTTTTCACAGATGTCCAGTATGGGCGGATTAACAAATATACCCTATGACGACTACTCTATTTCACATATGTTTTTGACAATTAATTTTTTTAAAAGCCCTCCATTGGCCATACCAGTGAAATGTCCATCTGGTACAGATACTATAAGAGCGGATTGGTGCCCATGTGCACCGTTGAGGCATATCTATTTTGTTGGTTAATCGTGTTCGTGTATGCTGCTAATTACTACCCAATCTTTGAAGGAGTTGGAGACCCTGTGGCTCTACCAGGAGCTCACCGCAAACAGGCTGACCTTCACCACCAGCTCAACCAAAAAAAACATTTGCCTAGGCACTCCGTGTCACTGAACACTCCATCCACCCTTATCTACTTTAATAATTGGGGTTGGTAGTTGAGAGGTGGGAGGCGTTCCCATACTTGGCCAGGCCCTGATTTGGCAGCAGTTGGTCTCACTCTGAGTCAGTCAAGCGGCGTTATCTTCTCACGAGCTCGGAGCTACTGTAATTGGCAGTGTTTGGCATTTACACATGTATAGTGAGTTCAATTGAGTCGCAGATGTACTCTTGGAGGCAACACATTTATTTAACACCAACACACGGGGTAACTGCCCCTTAACAGAACAACAACCTATGGTGGTGACTATCAGGCTAACTACACTAATTACACCGTAACTAGCTACGATGGACCGGACCACAGCTCGTGGCCAGGTCCATGTGTTGGAGACTCGGTAGAACATAGAATGTAGACGAAGGTTTCTTCAGGATGAACAACAACGCCGGTCCCTCTGGGGAACCCGGCTTATATTCTCTGTGGCGTGGCTGGCTCCACCCTTGGTCATGACCACCTTCCAGAATCCTCGAGCAGGATCTGGACCCCGACCACGTGACCACCCCTAGCCCCCACTTGGGGCGCCTTTGTAGACTTAACCGGTCACGTGTCCTCTCGGGTCAACCAGAGTGCCATGGCCTCTAATAACCTTATTCCTACAGCCGGCACATCTACACCCTATCCTGTAGGGCTGGCACTGCACGCCGAGCGTGGTGCCATCCAGCACTATCAATCAGCGCTGACCGAGCCCCTCTAGGGCCGGTAATACACCCACACCATAGTGGTATCCGCGATGTCAATACACTGCACGCCATGCCTCCCTAGGGCCGGCACTACACAGTGGCATCCCGCGATGTCACTACACATATATGTGTGTATTATGCTCCTCGTTTCATTATTCCAACAAGATTAACTTTGTGATCGTTTAACAGTGGATGTCCTATGAATAGACTGCCGTCACTATAGGAATGTGATATTCTATCACTGGCTCGGGGCCAACATTTAGAAGTGAGCACTGCCAAAATGCTTGCTTGAGCATGGAAACACTTTGGCTTTATAGATTTGATTATGCGTCTGTGTATATATATGTGGGGAGTGGAAGTGTAACGATTAGCATGCTGTGTTATGAACCCGCGACCCGAGTTTGATTCCCGCTCATGACCAACACCAGTGATGATTATCTAAATGGGTCCTGATCCTCCCCTAGGTCGACTCAGCTTCAAATGACTACCTGATGTGGTGCGTAACAATTTCCACTAGGGAGACAAAGGCGGCCATGCGTGGCTGAAGGCCACCCATCCCCTCGTGTGCCATTCCAGCCTTCATAGGTGCTCGCTAACAGCACTTGCTCCTACAGTCTGGTAAGGCTATACGCTATCAATCAGTGCTGACCGAGCCTCTCTAGGGCCGGTATTACACCCACCCCATAGTGGTATCCGGCTTATATCCTCTGTATCGGGGCTGGCTCCGCCCTTAGCCACAACCACCTTCTCGAGCCCTTGAGCAAGATCTTGACCCTGACACGTGACCACCGCCTAGCCCCCACCTGGGACCCCTGTGTAGACTTTACCGGTTACGTGTCCTCTAGGGTCAACCAGAGTGCCATGGCCTATATTAACCCCATTCCTGTGTCCGGCACCCTGACACCCCATCCTGTAGGGGTCAGCACTGCAAGCAGAGTGTGGTGCCATCCAGCACTGTCAGTCAGCGCTCACCGAGCCCCTCTAGGGCCGGTACTGCACCCACATATACGTGGTGCCCACGATGTCAATACATCGCACGCCGTGCCTCCCTAGGACTGCATCACCCCCCCCCCCCCTCGTAGCACTCAGCCATCCAGGCTGTCAACTCCCCTTTTAAAACAAACATCAATAAAGTGAATAAAAACCTCAATGTGTGCCTCAACAATAATCATTAACAAATAAATACCCCAGCCCACCTATACAATAAATACACTATCTACAATTGTACAGTAACGGACGGGGAAAAGGGTGAAAGTACAGAACAACCATGAGAGAGAATAAAACCAAAATGCAATAAAACGCGACGCTTGGAACCCCCTCCATCACCAATATCTCCCACCCTCACTGTGTAACAACACCCACAAGCACAATAAAGGCTAGGTTCAGCCAATAACCGATATGGCCTGCCGAGTGCGACAACCAACTGATGGTGTGGGAGTGTGTGTGTATGGGGATCACGAAAACCGAAGAGTCTTTGATTGAGTCCATGTGGCCGAGCCCCCAGGGGAGGTGGGCTCGCTCTCCCTGGAGGTCCCGGGGAGAATATGCAAATGTACCTTCGAACCCGGCTCGTCACGAAGAGCAGTAGGCCGGGTAGACGGGCTCTCCTCTCCCGAATCCAGTGGAGACGGCGCAGGCGGCGGCTCCGGGGACGTTATATGCGCAGCACCTGAGGACAGGATCCCATGACTCCGCTGAGGACCATCCTCAGCGGGTAAGCACCTCTGCTCGCCGGACACATCTGAAACTCGGCCCCTGCGGTATGGAGATGGAACGAACTCACGCGGAGTGATGAGAGTCTTGAGGCGTGAGGGATGTACAAACCAACTCCGCCAACCCTAGCGAATCTGAACACACTGTGGTCAAACGACCCGAATCACATCAACCGGCCCCCTCCAGGGATTAAACAATTTGACGTTCCCACCGGTACCTGTGGACAATGCAACCAGGCTCTGTCCCCTGGCACCCACTCATGTGCAGAAGTACGGAAACCGCTCAGCCGCTCATTTGCCAATTGGCATGAATTGGAATTTTCCCTGGAAGCCTCCCGCGCTTCCACCCCACCAGGTCGGCATTCATCAAAAATCGCCATTTGAAGGCCACCCAGTCGCCTCCGGTGGCTGTAAATTATTTTACGAAAGGCAATCATCGCCGAAAATATGGGATTTCCACAGGCAACCTCGATGTAGCTTTAGATTTGGTGGGCTCCACGCTCTGGTCCTCCATCAAAATGGTGGCCGTAAGCGCGGGATGCACGATGGAGGTTCCCGTTTGGCGGGAAATGGCGGCAGGATCCTCGTTCCCACGCAGCTCCGTTGCTCTCCCCTCCACTGCTGGTTCCTCACGGTGGAGTTTCGCGATGATGGATGCCGCAGCTTGGAGGAGCTCTGCGAGGCGGGAGTGTGCTGTCTGGTGCTCCTTCACCAACGGCGGTGAGCTGTCGCGTGCCCGGTCGGTGCGCTGCTTCACCAACGACGCCTCGCTTCCCTTCTCCGGGGTTGCTATCCCCGGGGCTGTTTGAGGGATGTCGTCCTCATCGTCCGACGTCCTGGTACATGGTTGGCTTCGTGCGTACATATCCTAAGCTAACTAGCTTACTTAAAGAAGATGACGCCAAAAGGCGCACAGTTCAAGACAACCCTATTGGTATATTTTGGTACTGGCAAAGGAGGTCCCATGATGTAGCTGCTTACCCCGAGTCCTTATTACTCTGGTAGTGCGTTGTCTTGAACTGTGCGCCTTTTGGCGTCATCTGGTCGAACACCATATGAGACGAGGCTCCAAAGAAAGCTGTCTCTGGTGTGGACCAATCAGTTTCAAAGACAATGCATAAAGACAATGCAATGTGTTTTTGTTTGCATTTGACTGCAAGTATTGCGGTTAATGTAGACATGATTCCTTGCAATAGGTGTCAGTTTTGTTGCCAGAAAAAAGGGGAAAACCCTATTGGTATAGTCAGCCAGCTATATAGTTAGACGCCGACGATGGGGCTGTATTGGTGGGTTAGCGATGTGTAGCCGTGTATGTATATTAGTCGCGCAGTGATTGTATCTGAAGTGTGAAAATAAATAAGCCCTCTACACATTGTGTCTCGGAAGTCGCTCACTACATTTGTATGGCTGGGGAAGTGGCTGGAGTTGGATGTCGAGGTTAGCGGGCCATTGAACGGCTTCAGGTGAGGCAGAGTCAACGGTTGTGATTCCACCGGGAATGGATCTCTGTGTAAACCACTGTGCCACCAAGTCCTGGTTATGTTGACAAAGCCCATATATAATACCTTAGGAGAAATAACAAAACAAACAAATAATGCAATACCTTAGGGATCAATAGAAGTTTGACCAACATCTCTTTACTGTTTTCCTGCTTAAAATACAGCGGATGCTGCCATGGTGTAATGGTTAGCCAACTGGACTTGCAAATCTGGAGGTCACTGGTTTCACTTGACCTCCCGGTGTGGCAGTTGAAACAACGGTGCAAGTTTCTTAAATCCCCCCCCCACCCCATCCACTCGCCCATCCACCCTGCAGCATATGGGTTCACCACAGTTAGTCTATTGAAAGGTCACGGTGTGGTTGGGTTGTCGATACTCCCATCTCCTCCAAGAAGTCTGGCAAGCGTACAAGAGTAGGCCAAACTCCTATCAGGGAGTTGACTCTCTTAGCTCGTTTGAGCTTCCTCCAGTGGAAACCCTTCTGCCAGCAGTGTCATGAAGACGAGATTGCAGGACTGCGCCTGTACCTTTCATACTTGTGAGTGTGGCGGGGGGGATTGTGGAGTGTTTCGGTTTCCTCACGATGCATTGTAGGCACTCATCATCGATTTCACCTGCACGTGGTAGGTTCATGCATACTACTCCGCTCTTGTGATGATACGGCTTCGTGTTTACCACGTGGTCACACATTTGTGTAAACATTTGATCATCACGTCACAACTCGCGTTTTTTACTTGGGTTAATCCAATGTGACCTGGCTTTGTAAAAGTGTGGAAAGAGAGCTCAATTCACAATTGGGAGGTTGCTAGTTCAAAACCTAGTGACAGGTCAACTCTGCCCAACAAACCGTTTGTACCACAATATCGATAAATCAGATAGTGATTTTTTTAATGGACAGACTGGCCCCTACAATAGAAATGTGCAATTGACACCACTGGCGCATCATTAAAAATCATGAGCACTACCCCACTCTTGTTACTAAAGTCAATTTAATTTGGCTTGAATCCGACAAGACCAGAAAATACAACAATTTCTTCCACTGTTATTGCCTATTCTGATGCAATAACTTCAAAGTGTTTTGCACGCATACCTTTGCAGTAACTTAACACAGTCAATTCACATGTGTTGCACATGAGCACACAGACAAATGAAAATAATTTAAGGTACAGCATCTGGTTTTCCCATTTTGGTTTTCTTTTAGCAGATCAATAGTGCTTTTTTAACGGGCTTTCTTAACGGGCGCTGCTACTGTCTTACCTAACCACCAATTAAGCATAACCAATGCTTGAAAACATTAATTTAATCGCCACTGCATTATCTATACAGTCATCAACTTCACTCACCATTTTTCGTTCCTCTATTTAGACCCATCTTTTTTAATAGCATATACCTCTACTACTTCCTGTCCTCATCCTTAAAACCGTAATCATACTCCCCCTTCACCATCCTAACCTTGCCCCTCCCTTTCCCTATCATCAACTTTCCTTACCCACCCTTCCCCTCCCAAACACTCGAATACCATCCCTTTCACTATCACCCTTCCTTGCCATTCCTTCCCCTCAACACTCAAATCCCCTCCCTTTTCCTGTTGTAGTGTAATAGTGCCGGCTGGTGCCCAGCGGCAGCAACTGCGGTGGAAAACAGTACACAAGCCGATGAGCATATACACGGGTGTGTTGGCAGGGCGGAGGAACTGGGGCAAGGGTAATGGAAGACCCCATCTGGAAGCCCCTTGAACCTGCTAGTGGGTTCGAGAAGGGAGGCGTTGACAGGGCGGAGCCAGGCCATGCTGGGCAGCATAAAAGGAGCTGAGAGCGGGAGCTCAGGGCTGCCGGTTCTGGGAGTGGACTCGTCTCGTCGTCGCTGTCGTCTTCGCCGCCTTCGTCGCTGCCGTCTTCAGTAGACATTGCGCGGCCAGATAGTTGTTGGCTATCTCGGTCAGTGCCATCAGTATTACATGGTCAGCGTTGTGTTTAGACTGGGCGAGATGACTAGGGAGAGTGTGAAGACGAACCTGTGATGTGTGAAGGTGTTAATAAAGAAGGTGCCTTCTGGAAACCCTTGTCTCCGAATCACTGATACCACACTATCATCACCCTTCCTTGCCATCCCTTCCCCTCCCCAACACTCGAATCCCATCCCTTTCCCTATCATCACCCTTCCTTGTCATCCCTGCCCCTCCCCAACACTTGAATCCCGTCCCTTTTCCCCATCAGACAATAGCAAATATACCATTTTTTATTGTTGTAAAGTGCTTTGACAATAGCGCTATATACAATCCTAGATAAGATAAGATAATCATCATCAGCCACAACCTATCCATTATCTGGATTGTTCTATAGGTTCATGGTTCGAATTCCATTGACCACCCGGTTAATACTGCGGGCGTATTTGCCATACGAATGCAGCACCGTCTTTGTTTCAGAGTGGTTGTTAAAGATTCCGTGGCGTCGTTCGCAAGGGTGGGCCATTGTGTGCTGGTGTCAATTAAAAACAATTGGAAAATAACACCACAAAATTACTCCATTGGAATAACGTAATCCTGTCAATCATCGCCCCCCCCTATTGTGAAAACTTGGCAGGATCTTCCTGGAAAAAGAGTCATGAAACTCAGTGAAGCTTTCTTTGGTAAACAAGCATAGTAATACAAATAATAGCCAGTTTGATGAAGGCTATCCCAAGCTGTCACCATATGTGTGCGTGCATGTTTAACTTATTTCGTACCGTAGGTAGCCATCCGTGCTAGTTGGAGGTGCGACAGGACAACAAACTAAACACAAAAAAGCAGTTCTCAAGAAATGCGTTTTCAATCTAGATGATTTAAAAGTACATAGCTTCAGTGGCTTCCTAATATTGGAAGGAAGAGCATTCCAGACAGCTGCAGAAGTGCATCTGAAAGCACGTGATGCAGTGACAGTCTTCGTTCAATGTCTAGACAAAAAGCCACTTCTAAGATGACTGGAGTTCGTGTGATGGTTTATACTTCTTGACGAGATCATTAAGGTATTATGGTTCATTTGTGAAAAGCAATTTGTGTATAATGAGTGTGACCTTATAATGCATTTGTTCGGTATGCAACAATCCATCTAGTTCCTACACAATTGCTGATTGAATGGCTCCACATCCGTGGTGGACGTTACTTTTGGTTCCCTCCTTCAGCTGCCACTCCATCATGAGTCTTGATCCAACAGCCGTCATCACTTCTGCTGACATGTCATTTCAAGTCCCGCTAATTGTTCTTAACACTTAATATGATATCTCTCATTTGTGGTAGATGAAGGCCTCTGTATGCTGTATCGGTCATGGGGGTTGTTAATCCATACTTCACCATGCTAGTTAATGTGGGTTGGTGAATGAGTAGCCCGTGGTTGATTCAGGTATCACTCGGCACTTATGTTAGCTTTGGCCAGAAAATAAACATTTATTGCCCACTGGGTTTTAACGGTGTCAAAATATATATATGTATACAAACTCAAATCGCTGTGGCCATTGCACAGTGTGCTAACCGCTGTGCCCATTGCACAGTGTGCTAACCGCTGTGCAACCATTCCACCTGATGCAATGTAAAAAGTAGGCTATGTTTTTGGCAATGCCCTTCTTCAGAGTAGAGGACAGTGATATTTTTTTGACGAAGATTGAATCCACATTTTACAATCCCGTACCTGTGAAACACTGAGAATTTAAGATTACTCACTTCTCAACAGTTTCCATTTGCACATGTTTTGTACCGAACAAAGCCCTGAACAGGAAACATGACATTCTTTATGTATTTGTTTTTGCTAACATCTCAGACTGTAGAAATGCATATCCTGAAGTTCACCACTTTTGGTAAAAAAATGTAATTTTTATTATTTCATGTTCCGTAGAAAATGTCAATTCATTTTCAAATGACCATAGTCCATAAAGTTGGGCGGAATTGTTGAGCTGTCAAGTTTGTCAGTTTTTAGTACAACATTGGAACACTGAGTTAGATGGCTGGGTGCTTCTAAGTTAGATAGTATGCACTGAATTTCGAGAAATCCAATGGTGTCTAGGGCAAGAAAATGTGCTGGCTTAATTTTGGGCTGTGCATGTTGTGTGGTCGTAGAAACTCGGCTTGGGAGAGAGAATGAGTGGGGAAGTTAATGAGAGAGAGAGAGGAGGCGTTCCATTTTTAACCTTTGTTGGATAAAGAAAGAAGAGCAGCTATAAGGTGAACATCATCAGAGATGGCACACTTATTGTTCGGACAGTTAAGGTAGGTTGGAAACTGCTGCTATCTGGGAAATAATTACCATCTGCCCATTCTTCTAGGAATAGACTGAGAAGCATACACTCTTTAAGCTGTAATCTTGGGACATTTATAATTATCAATGGTACATCCGCATGTAAATTCCGATTACAATCGGGCGAGGATTATAGGCTATAAATCTCACAACAAAATCCACATGTGTTGCATTGTGAGTTAACTGCCTTCAGGGGCAGTCTCATACTAATGTAGAAGTGAAGAAGTACATTCTTAGTAAATGTAAACAGTGTTCATATTGGAATAATCTTTTGAATAAGTACAGTGTATAATAGTCGTACAGGAACTGCATTAGCATTAGGGTATTAAGGTACATTGCATACAAGTGCAAAGTTACGCATTAGCAATGATTTTTTTTTTATCAAGAACACAAATGGAGATGGAAAAAATAATTTAGAAACACAAGTCTAGCGGAGGAGCCAAAATATTTGTATGCAGGTGGTCAGACAATAACTACTTTAACCGAGCTGCAACCCAGATACGTGGAGAACACAGTTAAAATAATAAATTGGAGGCAACTGGGTGGCTCAAATTTCAGATCACAGAACCAATACCGCTGAGATGCTGCATTTGAGTCGGAGTAACTGCTCTCGATTACACCAGTGGTTGATTGTAGCAATATGATGTATATATGATGTAGCAGTATGATGTAACAGTATGTATGATGTATGCATGATGTAGCAGTGTGATGTATGATGTAGCAGTATGATGTATGATGTAGCAGTATGATGTAGCAGTATGTCTGATGTATGTGTAGTGATAGAGAATGTATCACTATGGCGCATAGCGATAAGTACAGTAGAATGAGAAAATATGGATGTAGAGGCTAGTACACTATGCAGTACCACACAGTGGGTCACTAGGGTGCGTGGTACTGGGTGCTAGCAGAGAGAGGCTGATGAGTCCTATCAACAGAGTAGGGGATAGCAGCCACTCCGTCAGCACAGCGAGTGAATTCCACGTAATTGGTCACTAGGGAGCGTGGTGCGGGCTGCTGGTGGAAGGGGGCATATATGGACGAGTCACCCCGGCCTCGGGTGAATCACGTGATGGGTCGGGGTGAGGAATTTGGAGCAAAGGTGACCGAGGGGACATGGGAAGTGTAACCGGGAATCTTCTGGAGAGTTCCAGAAGGGGGCGCAGCTGAGGGCGGAGCTAGGTCACGCCGAGAGAGATAAAAGGGAAGCCCCAATCAAAGATCGGGGCTGTCTGCAAGTAAAGTGAACCCGAGGTGCTACATCTTCGTCTCCGGCGTCGTGGGTCAGACAGCACATTGGCTGCTCTGACCCATTTATAGTTATCCTGTGTGTAACGGTGTGTAAGAGATAGGCCTATTGTAGTCCCGTGTGTAACAGTGTTATATAGTGTAGAATAAACGTTGTCGCCTCCTAACTAGTGGCTCCGAAGTGATTCACTAGATTTGGTGTCAGAAGTCTTAGTCAGGAAAGATTAGTTACTTTAAATGTATATGTCGACGCGGAGGAAGACACTCACCGTGGTGTCTTTGGATGAGGAAGACGACGGGGAGGTGATTCCCCAGACAGCTCCGGGACCCAGGAGCCCAGAGACGAATCCTGCGAAGGTGCTCCTGGCGGAGGAGCGTGAGGAGGACTGCAACTCTGTGCTGCGGCCGCCCGGAGGGGGACGCTAGATCAGGAGCACGCGCCTCTTGGACCTGCTGTCTACGGCGGCAGCGCTGGTTGCCGAAATTGAGATGAAAGAACCGGAGGAAGAAGCGTCGGTGCAGGAGAGATGCATGGAAAGCCCTGCTACCACCATTTTGCGAGCGCGGGAAGTGGCAGAGCCGCAGCCCACGCGGGCAACCGCCATTTTGTTGGCAGGGTGGTAAACGACAAATTTTACGCGCCTCTGACTTCGCGCTCAGAGGTGCCCACCCTGGGGAAGCGGCTGCCCTTCGTAAGGGAGTTCGCGGCCGCTGGGGGTGATTGGGCGGCCTTTCCCAGGCGTTTTTCCGCTACATGCGAGCTTGCTGGATGGACTGACACTGAGGCGCTGCGAGTGCTGCCTATGACTTTAGATGACGACGCCTTAGCGGCCTTTAATGCGATTCCCCCAATGAACAGGACATTGGTGGCTGCGTGCGTGCAGATGGCGGCTATCTTCAACCCGCTGTCCAACATGCGACAAAAGTTTGCCATGCGGAGATGGGGGGGGGGAGACCGACACACCCCTCCCCTTCCGCAGCGCACTGATGTCGCTGGGCCAAGCTGCATACCCTAAGCTGGTCCAGGCGGGGTTGGACTCCCTAGTATTGGACAGGTTGTTGGCATTGGCACGGGAGATGGAGGTCTTTTTGCCCGCCATGGAAGATGACGACTTGACGTCCATTAGGGTAGCACACTGCATCGAGGCACATTGTAATTTGTGGCGGCGAGTCGAGGTGGCCATCTGTACTGGATAGTCGGGGAAGGTCGAAAAGCTGGAGAAGGAGCTCCCTCCAGTCTGTGCATTTCTGGTGAGGAGTCAGCAGACGAGGACCGACATGAGATGGCAGCAGGAGCAGAGACAGCAGGGAAAAGTCATCACTTCTCCGTGGAGGACTCCCGTCATCTGCTTCAAGTGTGGCCTGCAGGGCCACGTTTCCAAGGGATGCCACGCTGAGCAGGGACAGCTCGTCGCACCTCCGCCATCTTCTACCTCGCCGACCTCCACTCCTCCGAGCCCAAAGGCTCATCACACACCCGGCCTACACAGTCATCTCAGGCATCTCCATCACAGACCATGTCGGGTTCGCGCGTCGCGGGTTGTAGTTGTATCGCGGCACGTGAGATGCGGGGGTTTGAGGGTGCTGGATAGCCACAGCGTCCAGGGCAGTGGGCAGCGCTGGCGCATCGGGTCATAGCAGCAGCAGCGGGATCATCTGCAGTCGTAGGGATGGTGCAGGTTGTAGAAGTCCGGGTACTAATTGATACCGGCGCATCCGCCACCCTTATTTCAGAGTTACTCTATCAGTCGTTGCCGCCAAACTTGGCTTGTTTGGGACCTGTTGGTAGTTCTTGTGTCGCCGTTAATGGCGGGAGTTTAGGTATTGTGGGCCAAATATGTGAGATGGTCCGGATTGGTGATATTGAGATGACGGGACCAGTGCTGGTTTTGAAGTCACTGGCTGTGCCTTGTCTGTTGGGGACTGATTTTTTAAAGAAGATGCCCCTTAAAATTCGAATTGACCATGGTTGTTTTGAACTGCCATCGTGGCATCGTTTGGCGTATTTGTTTTCCCTGACTCGGTTGAGTATGGCTAATGCTACAGTTCAGGCCCTGGTGAGAGAGACTGTTCGAGTTCCCCCAGGTGCACAAATGCTTGTACCTTTGTGACTGCGAAAGCAGCTCGACCAGGAAGTTACTGCAAGGGGTATGGGGGTTCCCCTGATCCCCTCAAACAGAGCTGTTAAGGGTCTTATGCTGGTGGGGGTCTAGACGATAGCGAGGGGGGATCAGGAACCCTTCCTCCAGGTGTTGAATGCAGGATTTCAGGCGGGTACGGTTTTGGCCCATGCTACGGCCGTGTGTTGTGAAGAGACCAGTGAAGTGGCCACTCATGTTGTGGCCTCAGTAGAGCGAGGAGCAGTGTTAGATGAGTCGTGGATGGATGCGTTGTGCTCGGAACATCCGGATTTGACAAGTGAGCAGAGGGGCGAGTTGCGAGCCCTGCTCCAGGAGTTATCCGATGCTTTTAGCAAGAGCAAATTTGACATTGGCTCCATGGCTTTGATGCATCATCATATTTATACGGGTAGCAACACTCCCATCCGACATAATTATTTTCGGTTTAGTCCTAAGGAAAAGGACCATGTGCGTCAGGCGATCGATGAGATGTTGGCCGCGGACATTATTTCTCCATCCACCAGTCCGTGGGGAGCGCCCATCGTTCTGGTTAAAAAGGATGGGAGTATGAGATTTTGCATGGATTTTCAAAAGTTAAACAAGGTCTCCGTGGCTGATGCATATCTGCTCCCATGAATGGACGATTCATTGGATGCCTTGTCGGGTGCGTAAATCTTCTCCACCTTGGATTTTCTGTTGGGGTTTTGCAGTTGCTATCGAGACTCCAGTGGGATTCATGTTTGATTTATTTGGATGACATAATCGTCTTTGGGCGCACATTTCAAGAGCATTTACAGCGATTGCGCTCGGTGTTTGTCAAAATGCAGGTGGCAAATTTGAAATTTAAGCTGCAGAAATGTCATCTGTTACAAAAGTTGGATCGTTACCTGGGTCACATTTTGACCCAGGTAACGATCGCGTGCACTCATGGCCAACCACCATATCGGTGGGTGAAGTTCGCAGTTTTGTGGGGTTCGCATCATATTGTGCCCAAGTTTGCGACAGTCGCGAAGCCGCTCTACGCTCTCACTGTAAGGGTCAGAGATTTCGGTGGGGGGAGGAGGAGGCCGCTTTTGTCGCGTTGTGAGATGGCCTCGTGAATGAGCCTCTCCTTCGGTACCCCGATTTCTCTGTACCGTTTGTGCTGGACACGGACGCCACCAACACGGGAATAGGCATCGTGTTGGCACAGGTCGAAAATGGGGTGGAAAGTGTGGTCACTTACGGGAGCCAGGTGTTGTCTCCCGTGGAGAAGCGCTATTGTGCTACGCGCCGTGAGTTCCTAGCCATCGTGAATTTAATGCAACAATACCGTCCGTACCTCTACGGTAGACATTTTGTGGTACGCACAAATCATGCGGCCCTGCAATATGCACTGTGAGTTGATTAACCATCTGGACAGCTCTCGTGCTGGTTAGAGGTTTTGCAGGATTACTCCTTCACAGTCTGCTACAGAAAAGGGTTGCATCACTGTAACGTGGATGCTTTGTCACGATTGCCGCTGAAGGACCAGTGTGCGTGTTTGACTCGGGTCGGGCGTTGTAAACCAGTAGGTGATGGAGTGCCTTGTGCCACGGTAGCGTCTGTGGATGCTCCACTACCCATAGCGACGGTCAGGCGCGACAATACCATCGGTCTTGCGCACAAAGAGTGGGGGCGCCTCCAGGCAGAGGATGCCTCCCTTCTAAAAATACATCGCCGCATCGGTACAATGAGCAGCAGTAAGGGTCCAGGGGGTATGTCTCCCATGGTCCTCCAAGACAGGCTGCTGATGAGGTGAGATGCAGAAGTGCAGTGCTACTGCATCGTTGTGCCGACTGCCCTGCGGGATAAAGTTGCGAGATCTGCCCCAGTGAGGTTAATGCACCTTGGTGTGCAGAAGACATTGTCTTCTTTGAAGTGAGACTTCTTTTTGCCCGGGATGTGTGAAGATGTCCACAACATTCTTCAGGGATGTGTGGAGTACACATGTCGAAAGCCCCCGCCGAGGCTGGCCCGACCACTGTTGCAGTCTATTGGGGTGTCACGCATAAACGAGCTTGTTGCTCTTGACATCCTCAGCCCGTTTCCCACCACGCCAAGGGGAAATTAATATTTTTCTGCTCGTGGGAGTAGAATACCTGTCATGGTGGGCTGTAGCATGGCCCCTGCAGGATCAACTGGCTGCGTCTATTACTGACGCTTTCATTCATGGGTATGTGTTAGACAAGGGGGCCCGAGAACATCTCCTTATGGACCAAGGCCGAAATTTTTCTTCAATGCGACCTATTGGGCACTAAGAAAATTCGGACTTCTCCCTACCATCCCCAAACTGACGGGATGGTGGAGTGTCTGCATAGGACTCTCACGTCTATGTTGTGCCAGCAGATCAATGAGACACAGTCTGACTGAGTCTTACACGTTCCGGGTGTTCTCGTGGCCTATAGAATGGCCCCTCATGCCTCTACCGGGATCTCCCCGTTCTTTTTGATGTACGGGATACAGTGTGATCCCCCCATGGCATCCCAGTTGAATATCGAGTTGAGTGCTAAAAAGATCGCTGTGCCGGGACTTATGTGCCTCACACTTAAACGCTTGACTGAAGCACGGGAGGCATCCTGTCTGAATTCGGCAAAATGGCAAGCGGAAAATGAAAAACTGGCAGGGCTTCGGGAGTCAGGAAAGCCGTGGAACTTTGGGGACAGGGCATGGTTGCACTGCCCCCAGGTGCCCTTGGGCACGTCCCCTAGGTTGTATAGACCATGGGAGGGCCCGGTCGAGGTGATAGAGGTCGCAGACGTCGGTATGTTCACCCATTGCGGCTGAAACCGTATTTTTTGCCTTGTCAAAATGTTTCATCCCCACCGCCCCAAGGCCGGGTGTCTGATGTGCCCGACGAGCCCGGGCGTGCTACCGCCGAGGTTGTGCCTCTGCGGATTTTTGTTCCTCCACCCACAGAGATCCAGCACTTGACGACCACGGAGCCACCCATTACGCCTTCGGAAAGCCATCCAAGGGGGAGGGAGCGGCCCACATCCACTTCTCCTCCTCCCCCATCTTCTGTCCGGGCGGAGCCACGCCCGTCAGGCCATCTTCAAGTTGTCCCCGGGGTCCCCGGGAAGGCTGCCCTTGTTCCACCTGGGGGCCTGGCGACGAGGACCCATTTCAAAACTGTGTGGTTTAAATTACTGCCCCGGTCACCCTATTTATTCCACCACCACCTGGCAAGAGGCCACTGCCATGAGCTGGGCTGTGTTTGCCAGTTGAACTGGGTCCTTCCTGGGTTCGTGGGCTGTGGTGGGTCAGGTGTTGTACATAGTTCAGGGGTAGGTTATTGCAGTGCATCGCTAATTTTGTTTGTTTGTGTTTTTGCATTGTTGTTGTTGATTCGCGAGGGGGGCTTACGGCTGTTGTTATGTTGACTCACGAGGAGGGCTTAGGGTTGATGTTGTTGATTTGCGAAGGGAGCTGACAGTTGATCGTTGTTGTTGTGTCAGAATTGTTGTTGATTACTGTTGGTTGTCCCACTGTGCGAGGTATAGAGGTCAGCCGGGATGGCTGTGTTTTATAAGGGGGGGGGGGGGGGATGTAGCGATAAAGAATGGATCACTACGGCGCATAGCGCTAAGTACAGTAGAATGAAGAAATATGGGTGTAGAGGCTAGCACACCATGCAGTACCACACAGTGGGTCACTAGGGTGTGTAGTACTGGGTGCTAGCAGAGAGAGGCTGATGAGTCCTACCGACAGAATAGGGGATAGCAGCCACTCCGCCAACACATTGGTCACTAGGGAGCGTGGTGAGGGCTGCTGGTGGAAGGGGGCATATGAGGACGAGTCACCCCGGCCTCGAGTGAAGCGCGTGATGGGCCGGGGTAAGGAATGTGGGGCAAAGGTAATCAAGGGGATACAGGACGTTTAGCCAGGAATCTTCTGGAAAATTCCTGAAGGGGGCATGGTTAAGGGTGGAGCTGGGCAGGTGGCACGTGCAAGGTAGCCTGGAACCTTCGGGAATGTTCCAGAAGGGGGCATGGCCAAGGACGTAACTATCCCTCGCCGAGAGATAAAAGGGAAGCCCCGATCTTCGGGGCTGTCTGCAGATGAAGTGAACCCTAGGTGCTACGTCTTTGTCTCAGTCTCCGACATCGTGGGTCAGACAGCATGTTGGCTGCTCTGACCCGTTTATAGTTATCTTGTGTGTAACGGTGTGTAAGAGAAAGGCATATTGTAGTTCCGTGTGTAACGGTGTTATATAGTGCAGAAGAAACGTTTTCGCCTCCTAACTAGTGTCTCCGAATTGATTCACTACATATGTATGATGTAGAAATATGATGTAGCATTATGTATGATGTATGTATGATGTAGCAGTATGATGTAGCAGTATGGTGTAGCAGTATGATGATTGTAGCAATATGATGATCTCAGTCTAAAACACCAACGACTGCACAGGTTTTACAATTAATTTGGTTCAAGTCCATGTCTGAGAATTTAAAACATTGTTTTGACCATTATATGACAGATAATCTGATGGCAGACTGTACAGGAAAGTGTGACCCCCTCACGTGTAAATGATAAATATGCCACTTACAACGATTTTTCAGAAGAAACCCTCTGAAAAATCAAAATCCACAGCCTTTCTATAATGCACGGGATGCACCACTGTGCAAGGTTTCCAGAGGGATTCTTTGTTTCATGTTGTGATGCCGATAGCATGAATTGAAGTAAACTGGCCATATGATGTGCATGCCCACGATATATATTACTTCTGTTACAAACACTGGCGGAGCCAGTGGGGGGGTAGGGTGGCACGTGCCCCCCCAATGATCGGATCGAAATCGGCATTTTGCGACCCCCACTGCCACTGTGTAGCATATTATTACTTGCCGGGACTCTATGAGATGATAGGACAATAGTCTGAGTCCATTATTGGCAATAAGTAACGGCAAAGCAGTTATAAGTGACTCACAGAATTGTGCGCAGTTGCATATAGAGTACACGACTGCCCTGAAGGCATACCTTCAGCGAGCACGATACCGATCATACACGGTTGTAATTCGACCCTCGATCGATGGCTGCGCCATCGCTGCACACACATCGAATAAAAAGCAAGGGACAAGTCCTTACTTACGAACAACTCCTACCATTTTTCATTGCTGGAGGGGTTGTCCCCCCTTCCTGAAAATCCTGGCTCCGCCATTGGTTACAAAAGTTCCTTCTTTATAAATAATGGCGTGGACCTGAGGTCGTTTGACTATACGTCGCCACACTGATCAATGTGACATAATGAAGGAGGGTGCCCAGTACTCGTTTAGATATCACTAACCGATAATGCAAATCTTAGCTGGGAATGGAACTCCAATAATCAGGTTATATGTTACTATTTTTTGTACTATTTTCTTTACCAGGTAAGGCCCACTGAGCGATATATTTATTTTTCAGAAGCGACCTGGCTATCACAAATTATTGATCAACGAAGTGGCTTATCATACGGACATTTATAGTAGCAGACAAAAACTCTAAATGCGTGTTTCTAAATGTCGAGGGAGATACCGGCGGAAAAAATCCATGCTACCACGGCAAGAGAGAGAGACATGCAAACTCCAATTATACAGCAAGCGTCAGGGTTGGGATCAAACCTACACCCTCCTGTATACCAGGCAAGGTAGTTAATATCTAGCAGTGTGCTAACCAATGCAACTCCACTTCCCTTACAGTAACATTATAAGTGAATTAATATCTTCATTTATGTATTAGTTTTATGTGACTTGGTTCCTTTGGCGAGGCTGTCACAATCTGAATAGGTAAGTTAGTCTCACGTTGACGTTAATTTAGTGTCACGGAGCTAAAGAATGTTCCTTAAAACCTATATATATACACATAGAGGACCACAATATATAGTTTTTATTAAAATAAAGTTTAAACCAATTAAGAATGCAATGACGACTCAAGAATGGTTAAGTATGATGATGATGGTCTTTTAATTTACAAGAATATTGTGTAATTACTTTCAAATGTGGAACAATCATAATACGCGGCAGTAAAAATAAAGAACTTCAAAATGTGAATTCATTGCCAATTAAAATCAAAGGAAATATAATTAATTATTTGGCAAGCGACCTTGGAATACCTACTATAATCACCCAGGAATGTCCATCCTTAACGCTCGTGTCGTCACTGCACGTCGACCAGCCCTCCTCATTAATAATCATTATAAGGTGACGTCCTCCAAATGGACACCCCCCCTCCATTCATAATAATTAACGGCTGACGTCACTCCACATGGAGTGCCGAGGTGCCTCCTTCCCCCTCCTCGGCGTCAACTTACAACCCTCACACTACAAAGGCAGAACTCTCACGTCACGCGATCTCCGTAACGCTATTGAGACATCAAAGTAAAAAGAACGTCATGATGAACAAGGAATTATAACCTTAAAAAGAAATAGGTTTGTGTTACCGCAGACTTACAAATTGCACACGCATTAATGCAATTAATATCACGTCGAAGTTTGCTTTTTGCTTGCACGTTTCAGATTTACTGCAATACACCCGTCCCTGGACAGGCAAAAGGCCCGTAAAAAATATTTGTTGAATAAAATGCATACAAAAAAATGTGATCACCAAAAAAAATCCCTCTTCCCAATCTGAAAGAAAATACTCTGCATCGTTTTATGCTCCGTTGTGCTTTCAAAATGTTACGGAACGACTGGCGCCACACATTTAAATGTTTATACACAGCAACAATAACAACAAAAATGTATATGGCTTAATCGCTGGCGATAAAGCAACCTTCCATTTAAAGTTTTCTTACAACTACACACCGCAAGGCTCACGCTAAGTTCAACATATTTTGTTCTCACACCGGCAGTCAAAATGCGATTCATAAACGAGACGCCGTGCCACGAAATGTCACTGACCAAACGTCACCCACCTTTATATCCATTCGTTATTGAACAGCTATAAAATAAATTAGATAAATTGTTCGCTTGCCCCCAAGGGGAACGAGGTGTTTGTTTATGACCATTTGCTGACTGAGATCCAATGGTGGAGATTCCACATTCCCAAGGAAGGTGCCAGTTTAGCAATGGGACAATCGCTGTTGTTTGTCAAAAGTGCTATTTATTGTATTATTGGTACTTGAGGGATGATGGGCTGAGCACGCAGGTTATTTATTGTATTGCCTTATATTGTGTGCAGTTTTTTTTCAAGTTAATCTTTAAGAATACAATCTGTGAACAAACTAATTTGGTGTTTTCATAGAGCATTAAGGGTAGAAGCATATATATACACACAGAATTCCGTTTTGTGTCTCTACATACACAGTAAGTGTCATATGTTTTGGTTCATCGGACTATTCCCTTTCTAGAATGCCGCTGGAAAATAAGGTGTCTGGAAAGGCAAAAACCCGATGGACTCAAACGTATGTCTTAAAATTGTAAATATATTTAGGAATAAATAACAATAATTTGCCACCATTAGTTAATCCGCTGCTGAATAAAGACTTCCCCATGCTGCATCAGTTATAGGGGTCGTCTGACCATACTTCACCACAATGATTAGTGTGGGTTTATAGGAATAATAATTATATAAGGCAACAAAATTCAACGCACGCGCCATGTTTCCATTGCCAATACAGTTAACATTATGCAATTCAGCTACAATTAAAGTTAATCAATGTTAAATAAGATACAGGCAAACGCAGTGCATGCTTCCAATAATTATACTCGTTTTGATCATTTTGAATCAATATAGGTCAACTGTAAGTGAAATTGTATGCGGTAGGATTTTAATTACATATCAGAGCAGCCGCTATGTTTAATGTGTTCTTAGAGCTGATTGATGAACGTTAAATTAAGGCACATCTGCCCGCGTGACACTGTGGTTGGAGCACTTGACTCGGAATTGGAAGCTTGCAAAGTAAAATTCCAGTTACCAGCTGAGCCCATCCTCCCCCCCAGGATCAATAAAATACGTTCCACTTTGTGAGAAGTGGTTGCCTGAGATAAACTGACCTCCATCGTGGGAACGTAGAACTTTAAATGCTGTCTCAAATGCGCCAAAAAAAATAAGCGTTGAGCCATTTTTTTACGGGAAGATATTTCGAATTTTATTTGACAATAATTAGTGGTATATATTACTTTCAATTTTAAATGTTTGTACAACCTTCCACTACCTCTCACCCCCCCCCACCACACGACAGCTCCAGCCATAATAATAGGTATACTAGACGTGGTATGCTGGGTGCAAACATTTTCAATGTCACCAACGTGGACAGAATGAACTAAATTTAAGCCTCAACTTACCCACCACCCTAATATATGGAGTAGGAAATGCACTGAAAAAGGTTCACAGTGAATTCCCAATAAAATG
This sequence comes from Entosphenus tridentatus, assembly GCA_014621495.2. NCBI lineage: Eukaryota > Metazoa > Chordata > Hyperoartia > Petromyzontiformes > Petromyzontidae > Entosphenus > Entosphenus tridentatus. The sequence continues at coordinate 9,348,878 of CM025633.2, read as the reverse complement.
AGTACTGAAGCAGTGTTCGTGTCATGTTTACAACCCAGAGCCAGTGGTAGAAATTCCGCATTCCTATGACAGGTGCAAGTCTTCTCATAGGACAACCACTGTTGACATTCCTACAAAGGGGTACTCATTTTTATCAACCTCGAAGGGATAATGAGACAATCCTCAAGCAGTATTTGAACCTCGCAAACGTGTGATTGCAAGCCGGTCGCTCTATCACTGGACAACCCGGCTGGCTTCGTGCACTTTGTGAAATAATTCATTATACCCCGAGAGATGGCTGTGAATGGATCAAAAATGAAATTGTAATTTAATATGGAATCTTTTTCAATCATTTATCAATGTGTTCATGTCATTAAACCTATGAGAATATTTCTCCACACCTGTCAGTTAATGTCTTAGATTTATCAAGCACCTTACCACCACCTAAAGGGCCACTTCATATATGCAGAAGAATATGCACTTTTGTGATGTCGTTATTTATTACCTCCGAGATGACGATGGATAGATAAAAAAATCTAATCAGAATTTATGATGCGGTCTTGTAAATGGTCGCTTAATGTGTTGACGTCATAAAACTCTCGATTCAAGAATAATCCTCCACTATAGATCTCAGAATTGGCATCTGATTCATGAACATTATAAATCAATTTTAGAACATGGTATATATTTTCTTTAATACAATGGCCACTCGTTATTGCATTCATCTGTAAATGCCCCAAAAAACTGCTGTATGGTCATGATAGTTTGTAAAAAAAATTAATGTACAAAATATATTGTGCGCTTGCATGATTACCAAATACTTTATGCTTTAAAAATGTGTGTCATTTTACCCATTGTGTTCGAAACGCACCATAAATATGTGAAGGCACTTCTACTAAATTACATGAAAACAAATCTTAAGCAGTTGATTTTAATTCATTTTCCATAAACGGATTCCTTACTTTCTAAGTCTTTCAAAGGTTTCTGTTTCACATCAGATGGTGGACATTCTGATATTCATATACTGCAGCGTATTACTGACACAATTTCCTTACTCACTTTTTTTTTAAATACCATGGCTATTAAATTCCCATATATGACAGATTTATTTCATACAAAGAGAGCACGTGTGATTTGAACATAAACGAAGGAAATTGCATGTTTGTTTACTTTCTTTCTGTGCTGTATTAAACCTTACCACACCAGCAACTTAGGCATGCGTGGAAATTTCTAAATTAAGTGGAAGCAAAGCATGCACACAACTCCATATACATCAACTATTGTGCATTTCCAATTGAGTGCAAGGCCCGTGCGTGCATTAGTGTAACAATATATGACTGAGAGCCACTTAAAATCACACACACTTAATGGAACACAAATGGAAGCATAAATATCAAGCATATGGCTATTTTAATTGACGCTGAGCACTGACATTATAAACACGGTGTCTCGCCAATAATTTGGTCCACATGAATGCTGAAGGAAAAATATAATTCCTGAAGCCTCTGAAATGTTACACCTGGAAGCCCAGCCTGTGTGATTGATCCCCAAGAGTGTGGGTAGTGTGTTAACTTATTTTATTATTTCGCATACAGAGAAGCACTGTTGAGCTCCTTTTCAAGAATACCCGGTGGCTCACTTTACACAAATAAAGTCAAAGGTGTCTCCCTGCGCAATCACTTGAGGGGTGGCGCTCATCATTGTTGCAGGCCCACAGCCAGTAAACTAACAGAAATAAAAACGATTTTTTTATTTTTTTGCCAGGAAATGCCCACTGAACCATATCGTTATTTTTCAAAAGCGGCCTGGCTATTACAAATTATAGCCCAATTAAGTAGCTTATCATGTGGACATTTATAGCAGCCAAATACTCTAAACGCACGTTTATAAATGTGAAGGGGAAAAAGACAGAGGACCTGGATGAAAATTCACACAATCACGGGGAGAACACAAAAACTCTAAAAAAAACAGGTGCTAGGGTCGAACCCCCGACCTCCTGTATACCAGGCGAAGCAGTTAACGTCTCGCCACTGGGACACCCCAGTGCGTGTACAGTGAGGGAAAAAAGTATTTGATCCCCTGCTGATTTTGTACGTTTGCCCACTGACAAAGAAATGATCAGTCTATAATTTTAATGGTAAGTTTATTTGAACAGTGAGAGACAGAATAACAACAAAAACAAATCCTGAAAAACGCATGTCAAAATTTTTATAAATTGATTTGCATTTTAATGAGGGAAATAAGTATTTGACCCCTCTGCAAAATATGACTTAGTACTTGGTGGCAAAACCTTTGTTGGCAATCACAGAGGTCAGACGTATCTTGTAGTTGGCCACCAGGTTTGCACACATCTCAGGAGGGATTTTGTCCCACTCCTCTTTGCAGATCTTCTCCAAGTCATTAAGGTTTCGAGGCTGACGTTTGGCAACTCGAACCTTCAGCTCGCTCCACAGATTTTCTATGGGATTAAGGTCTGGAGACTGGCTAGGCCACTCCAGGACCTTAATGTGCTTCTTCTTGAGCCACTCCTTTGTTGCCTTGGTCGTGTGTTTTTAGTCATTGTCATGCTGGAATACCCATCCACGACCCATTTTCAATGCCCTGGCTGAGGGAAGGAGGAGGTTCTCACCCAAGATTTGACGGTACATGGCCCCGTCCATCGTCCCTTTGATGCGGTGAAGTTGTCCTGTCCCCTTAGCAGAAAAACACCCCCAAAGCATAATGTTTCCACCTCCATGTTTGACGGTGGGGATGGTGTTCTTGGTGTCAAAGGCAGCATTCCTCCTCCTCCAAACACGGCGAGTTGAGTTGATGCCAAAGAGTTCCATTTTGGTCTCATCTGACCACAACACTTTCACCCAGTTGTCCTCTGAATCATTCAGATGTTCATTGGCAAACTTCAGACGGGCATGTATATGTGCTTTCTTGAGCAGGGGGACCATGCGGGCGCTGGAGGATTTCAGTCCTTCACGGTGTAGTGTGTTACCAACTGTTTTCTTGGTGACTATGGTCCCAGCTGCCTTGAGATCATTGACAAGATCCTCCCGTGTAGTTCTGGGCTGATTCCTCACCGTTCTCATGATCATTGCAACTCCACGAGGTGAGATCTTGCATGGAGCCCCAGGCCGAGGGAGATTGACAGTTCTTTTGTGTTTCTTCCATTTGCGAATAATCGCACCAACTGTTGTCACCTTCTCACCAAGCTGCTTGGCGATGGTCTTGTAGCCCATTCCAGCCTTGTGTAGGTCTACAATCTTGTCCCTGACATCCTTGGAGAGCTCTTTGGTCTTGGCCATGGTGGAGAGTTTGGAATCTGATTGATTGATTGCTTCTGTGAACAGGTGTCTTTTATATTCTTAGGTTTTTTCGGTAAAGTCACGTAGGTAAAAAATTAAAATTAATAATAGTAAAATAAAATAAAATTAATCACAACGTTTCGGAGGCAACACAAGCTTCCGTCTTCAGGTGGAACAGTCACAGCTCGATAGCTGTATCAAGTGAGAGCTGTCTTTTATACAGGTAACACGCTGAGATTAGAAGCACTCCCTTTAAGAGTGTGCTCCTAATCTTAGCTCGTTACCTATATAAAAGACACCTGGGAGCCAGAAATCTTTCTGATTGAGAGGGGGTCAAATAATAATTTCCCTCATTAAAATGCAAATCCATTTATAACATTTTTGACATGCGTTTTTCTGGATTTTTTGTTGTTATTCTGTCTCTCACTGTTCAAAGAAACCTACCATTAAAATTATAGACTGATAATTTCTTTGTCAGTGGGCAAACGTACAAAATCAGCAGGGGATCAAATACTTTTTTCCATCACTGTACATGTACAGCACGTGTTTGTCAATAGACAGTTGGATGAGGGCCTCCCCACGCCTTGTAGGCCGTGTCAGGTATTCGACGATACATCACCCGTGTGAGTCGGTGAAGGTGGAAGGGGTGAAACTGATTTTGCTGCTCGACCCCCTACTGCCCACAATGATGATCAAGCCAGTGCCTCGCACACGGTGGACACTCATCCGAGTGCTACCCAGGCTCAAACCTGCTTAGCTCCCGATATATAAAAGCAATCAGGTGCATCCCCGTTGGTACTGAGCCAGTGGTGATTCAAATGAAAAATTCCCGTGTTGTTCGTTAGACGGCCTGGTGGCCCAGAAGTAGAGTAAGGGACTCGCAATCGGAATGCTGCAATAGTTCAAAACCGCATTGGTTGGGGGTTGACTGAGCCCGTCATCCCTTGGGGGTGATTAAAATAAGTGTCTCTTCGTGGAGAGGTCAAGAGTCATTGTCCGGTGGATAAACACGACCCTGTCATAGGAATGTAGAATACACACCATTGTCTCAGGGCTGTAAACAGGAGATGAGCATCACCTCAATGCTCATTTCAGCATGAACTCATATTGACATCTTAGAACCACTGTTGACTTCCCTACAAAGTCTTAGTCTTTTTTTTATTGACGCTGGTGAGATGATCGGCTAAGTTGTCTCCAAAATGGGATTCGAACTCGTGATTTTTCCTATTGCAAGTTGAGCCACATTTTCCAGCTGGATCCTCACTTTACTGAAAGTACCCATCTAGCAAACACAGGTAAATTTCCACGCAAGCTTGGCTCTGATGTTGGCACACATTGACCTTCCCTTTGCAAAAATAATTGTCGGGATGTTTTTTAAGTCCCCGCAGTAATGGATGAGGGTGCAGACTTAATGAGGCTGAAAGTTTCCTCTGTGGATGGCTCTGAGAGATACTCTGGTGAATCTCTTGTGACTCGCTGATGTTTTCCTAGGTACACAAATGTACACAAATTACACTATTGTCTAATAAAAAAACGTGAAGGTGTTTTTTTCCCTGCCTAGCTCTGAGCCAGTGGTTATAATTCCATAGTCATATGGCAGAGGCCACGATTTCCATAGAACAGACACTGTTGATTTCCTACAAAAGTGGCACTCACTTTATTGACCCAAAAGGGATGATGTGTCGACCACTGATTGGGAATCTGAACGAGCAACCCTCCAATTGCGAGCCGAGTGCTCGACCACAATGTTAACATGGTATATCTTAAATATTTTAGATGTGTTGCATTATATATTGAGTTCATATACACTGCCATCGTGCGTCTATCTTACACATCTGTATTTACATGTTCAAGTTCATTTATTAGGTATAGCCCTGTGAGCCATTCGGCTCTTGAATCGGGTGCAACCGCAACAAACAAAAACATGAACAAGAAAACATATTAAAGTGAATATGTGACTAAGTGCAAACAGAACATCCAAGAAAAGACAGCAAAATTTCCAGAAAAAAGCACCGTACACCAACGCTGTGTGCAAAAATCCCACAGTAATGTATTGCTATACTACAAAGAGTCGATCCAGCGTATCATATTGTAATTGTTATAAGGTAGAGGAGTTTAGACTAAGCAGTAACAAATGTGTACATGCATTATGTTGTTCTATTTAAGAGACAGGTTCATACACTGCAAGATTCATCTCTCATTATTCGCGTCGTTTGATAGCATTCACACCGTATGAGTGCAGGTAGTCATTGACAAATACCCCCCAAAGCATTCATTTTTGCGGCTCTCTGAATATATTCTAATTGGTTTTGATTAATGGTTCAAAGAGTTATATCGGGACGCTTTTTAACGCCACTTTCTTGTTCATTGCTCTGCATAATATATATTGTATCACTTGAGCTGTTTATCTTGTCTTCTTGGTTCTTTTGGTAAAGTCACGTAGAAGGGAAGTAATAAAATAATAAAAATAAAACATAATAATACTTCCCTTCTACGTGACTTTACCGAAAGAACCAAGAAGATGAATCCCTGCAGTCACGAAAGCTTTAAATCGAAATCTGTTTATCTTGGTTGTAAGTACAGGGTGTGCGCGTGGGTTCTAATCTCTAACCAGGAAAGGGGCGATACACGAATGCATTGATTTGCAGCTCTGCGCCACACTGTGCGCAGCATTTCACTTGGCCAGCAACTGGAAGAGCACCGCGGCGTTCACCGATCATTCTACGTACGCACAAACAACTTGTCCTTAGTGCTCCGCGGTTATCGAGGTCGTGCGTTGCGAGGTGGTGTAAGTGCGGGCCGGTGATTACAGTCGTCACAATGGGCTTCCCATTATCACTCTCGCGACAACCTGGGCACCATTCACCCAGCCGTGGAGTCAACAAGGTGTCATAAAAGATGGGAGAGCACTGGCGTATACTTTCATTTCTCCACAATTATTGTTGTAAAGCTTGTGTGAAAAAGATCAAAATTGCCTGATGCAATTTGGGTGACTTTTTTCAAAAGAGGAAATGGATTTTAAGTGTATATAAATAGGGCTATCAATGGAATTGTGGCTGTATGGATGCAAACTGAACCTAACAACTGTTAGATAATGACTCTGCATTTTGACCACTAGTACAATCATGCTAAATTATATTTATATGCATTCAATTATTAAATAATAAACAAAAGCATGTTTGTTTTATTTAAGGGACTTCTTTATTAACTTTAGAAATATATAAATGGGCTAAAGATGACGATTACTGGTGAAAGTGTTAGAAAGACTATAACTGCTTAAAAAAATACATCCATAGCAGCATGAAACAGTATAAATACATACATGAATTAATGCACTTTGTTCTGATGTACTTTAAACGAGAAGAACATCCACTGGGAGGCCAAACTATTTGTCGAGTGGCTTAGGAAAATACAGGAACATTTGTACGTGCGTATAATATTAGCGCAAGCACCAAATGTAATAAGATTATAATAAAGATATATTAATCTGTTGTGCATTCTCTGCTCTAAAATATCCATTACTTATGATGACAGTCAAACTACTGAAACACGCTGAACGTGTATATAATCTTTAAATGATTAAAATATTACAAATGCTTCTGCTGTGATAATTTACTATGAAAATACCGAAAAATATGTAAATGATAAAAAATTACCTTTCAAACGTTTGTAGAAACAACTATGGAAACCCACCTTTTATTCCAGCTTTAAAAATAAGAGCGTACATGTCTCTTTTGGTCAATGAAGAAAGGAAATAAAGTAATAGTTATACAATAATAACGCAACACATGTAAAGTCAACGCATAAAATAAATTGGATAAACATTATTTATACGTGCGGGCATATGTAATATTTAAATAATACCTGGAGCACACATTGAATATGTATTATTGCGTGCACAGATCCCTTTGCAATACCCATTAACCATTCCAGAGCAGGCGTATAATATTCACGTGACGGTGAAAAAAAGCTAAAGATTTGCATTTGACTTTGCCATTCGTGTATTCCTCGTGAACTGCGGCTGCGGTCGAATCACTCAAAGTCCCGAAATCCTCTGACACTTCGAGAGAGTGTTGATGTCGATAATAAGGACACACGATTCACTTCATTTGTGTCGGGCTCTTTTGTGCGACAGCGCGCGTCCATTCATTCACCCTCTACCCGACGTGCGCAAACTTTGCTTTCAGAGTATTTTGTTTGAAAATCTACGTCGTTTGCCTTTCGATTTTTTTGGTATCTAAATCGACAGGAGTTTAGGATCTGTACGTTCATTTTAAATGTTCTCGAAGTTATGACGTTCTTAATACGGTACATCGCTTCACCGTGTATAAGATAAACAATGTTTGTTTGAATGTCATGTTTTTATATCTGTCGAGGAGTAACGCGCGTGGGGTTTTTGCAAGCAGTGTGCATGCACGTGTGAGCCGCCGCGGACAGTGAATTCACGCCAGGACAAACAGATGCGGTGTGAGAGCAATCCAGAGAGAGAGAGAGAGACGGCCAATTAAGATGCGTAGCGGTGATTGACTGGCTGCAAATGCAGACACGGTGTAGGCGCCTCGGAGTCTGCAGATTGAGGCGATAGCAGCGGATGCCACGTGCGATAGGCGACGGGAGGACGCCAGCTTAATTAGGGCGTTTAATGAGGAGCAGGATAAATACGGAAACGTGTGAGGCAGGAGGGTGAGTTGGTGGTTGGAGCAAAGAGCAGAGCGAACGGAAGAGAAGTCCAGGGCCCCGCTCACCACACCGCATTCTCTCCAGCGGTGATGGCCGAAACACCCACTGGAGGCAAGGGTGAGGTTGGAGAGGTGAGGATAGAAAGGCTAGCAGTGGAGGTAGAGAAGCTACCAGTGTAGTGAGAGGCTAGCAGAGTGAGAGAGAGCAGAGCGAGCGGAGCGTGGCAGATAGGCCAGCAGAGTGAGAGAGCAGGCTGGCAGTGGAGAGGCTAACGGGGTGAGGTGAGGGCAGGCTAGCAGCGGAAAGGCTAACGGGGTGAGAGAGGGCAGGCTAGCAGCGGAGAGGCTAACGGGGTGAGAGAGGGCAGGCTAGCAGCGGAGAGGCTAACAAGTGTGAGAGGGCAGGCTAGCAGCGGAGAGGC
>CM025633.2:9317872-9340492 GCA_014621495.2 Entosphenus tridentatus | reverse complement strand
GAGAGAGGGCAGGCTAGCAGCGGAGAGGCTAACGGGGTGAGAGAGAGGGCAGGTTCGCGGTGAAGAGGCAGGGAGAGAGCGAAACAGGCGAGCAGCGCAAGCGGGCGAGTTGCGGCGGAGTTACGTGGTGTTGAACGCGAGAAGTTCTGTTCGAATAAAAGTGACACGGGAGGAAAAAAAAAGTTGTCCGTGAAATAACGGCACTACATCTCTAACGATTCGGTTGAGTTAGATTATACTAATCTTATGTGCGGTTATTTTGTATGTGTACGGGTTCACTTTTGGTGAGTGTCTTTATACTAAACTTAACTGGGCCAGTGCTCCTTTTCTGTATTCAGACCTGAGCCCAGGTGGAAATTCCACTTTAATTTAGCAGGAAAAAGTATATGGATAGGATAACTCTTATTACATGTACATGCGCACACGCAAATATGCCAATAAACACTTTCAAATAATATACACTTGTTTCTTTCGGAATATATTAAGGCACTGAACTGGAGCAATTAATCTTGATTTGAAGCTTTCGTGACTGCAGGAATCCATACTCTTTGGTTTTTTCGGTAAAGTCAAGTGGCAATTAAGTAGTAAATATGGATTGAGAAGATTAATTATCTTGGATTTGAATTTCGATTTAAAGCTTTCGTGACTGCAGGAATTCATCTTCTTGGTTCTTTCGGTAAAGTTACTTTCCTTCTACGTGACTTTACCGAAAGAACCAAGAAGATCTTGGATTTGCTGATGACAGATACATATTAACGAAATGAAAGTCAGGCATAACAACTTTGCTCAACAATTTAAGATATCCGATGGAGGAACACCAAGGCAATATCTACCAGATAATTATTATACCACGGGCAGTTACCGAAGGTGAACCAGGATCACTTGAGCATATGGGTTATGAATGAACGAATATGAATCACGAATCACTATACACAGAGCAGGCGCAGCAGCTGTAAGACCAGGACGCATACGGTCATGATGTGCCTCCCAGTCCAATGTCCGAGACACTGTCGACCTAATAATATTCAGTATCTCTGTGCATTGTTGTGTTGCCGAGCCTCGTTGGCTAGAGCGATAGACCTTCTGGCAAGGGATGTAAAATGCACAGGTGGCTAAGTTTGTGTGCTTACCGTATTAATTATCTTATTCCATTCATTCAGTACAGTGACTCCGCATCGACGACAGTCAATTCTGACAGTGTCATCATTACAGTGTGCCCAGAGTGTTTGGAAAATGCACGATAATTACGCTGTTCCTTTAAAGCCTGACAACCCGTGCATCGCCTCCCATTGTTCCGTGACTTATTTATTTTTAAACGACCCTATACGAATGCATGCTGGTCCATAACTGGTTAACATCCCTTTTACCGTGAATGGAATGCTCTGCATCGTTCTATATACCCAGCGTACAATGCCGTATTACCGCGCGTAATCAATTATTTTCATAAATGGAACCGCGAAGTCATTGTAACTGTGGGGTAAAAGTACATTGTCCCTTTAACACGCTTCGCGTGGATAATTACCGCAATTAAAATTGGCTGCAAACACCTCGATTAACACAACCGTTGCAATTTTAGTGAACAATGGGAACTAAAATGTGCTTCCATTATACATTGATGATACCACTGGTATTTCTTATTGTTCTTACAATATTATGATATTTAATTGTATGTGCATTTGCTCAGTGCTATATCCCCTTGTATAGATTTCCTGTATATAAATGAATAAGCATTTAACATAAATGTGCACTTTATAAACACTTGATATTTATGAGGTATGAAGCCAAACTATTTAATACGTATAGCCCAAAATATATAGCCACATTAACACTGACATACGCACGTGTAATTATGTAATGGCTTTTAAGATTATAATTTTTTATACTGAGCAGCCCTTCGTCAATCACTACTTGATAACATGTAGTGTTTGACCTTGCGCATAATTACAATAATCTAAAGAAATTAGACCCGGAGCACCTAACCCATACGGTTTACCCGTATTCTTGTAGGAAATTGAGTTTTCAGGTCCATACGGCGTACAGCCGTTTCAATCCTGGCAATTTGTATATTTTTTTTAGTTTCTCCCTTGTGATGGGACTGTAGGATGAACGTTGAGATTTATAAGGGCACGGGGTGATCAATAAAGTCTGAATTGGTTTGTAATAATGTAGGCACTGATAAGGTGTCGACAGGTATACGAATGGAACAGCGCCCACTTTAATTTACAAGAAGATTACTAAGTAGATTAACAGCTCTTATACCCTGACTTAGTAACCCACGAAGAAACCTCGACGGTCTGGCAAGCACCAATTACTCGCATGGTGTTTATTGGGCAGGCATGTCAAATATATATCTACGCAATCGCCACCGGTTAATTTACCTCTACTGAACCCTTTCCGACCGCAAGTATTTCAATATAAAAAAAGAAACAATTGGTTTAATTTGGAACAATATATCACAATACACGTGGCGCGTATAAATACTACCCTTGTAAACCGTGACAAATCTTGTCGGTTGATCGAAAGTTAATGACAATGTTGGCGTAGACGCTACTTCGTAGCCTAACACAATTACGGATAATTTCACACAGTTTTTGTCATTATCTTGTGGAGATTACCAAGGGCTGCCTTCCAATATTTACTCATTATTCTGCTTGGGATTTTGAGAATAACTTCACGTTATTGCTAAATGTTCGAGTGGAGCCAGAATCGAAGTGGATGATTGCGTGGACAAGTTATTACCGAAAAGCACACTTATGGTTACGCTTCAACACGGATTCTGTAACGCGCAATCACGTTGAACAAATACGACATTCATGTAAAAATGGTAATATTAAAGCACAGTATGCTAATCTAGATATTTCAAACGCACAGATATTGAACCTAAGATAGTCATGTATTTATTGCGCATAATTATTATACACAAGGGGCGATACACAGTGTTGAAAATGGGATGTAATTAAGATCACACACTCCCATTATCATACTTCATGACTGCCATCTCTTGTTGAATATTATTACGCAGACCAACATAATCGCATCAAAGTAGCTTTATAAAAAGAGCTATATTACGCCAACGTGACACTTTTACCGAGGTCTTGTTCTCAAAACTTTCTGACAGTCGCTTACGTACAAAATGTTACACGTGTGCGCGCATACATACATGTGCTTTGTGCGCGCCTGAATAGTCCACGTGTGCACGTGCGTCCGTGTGTTCGTGTCTGCATACAGAAGTATAATTGATTACTCACCGCATATCAGTACTCCCATTGCGAAATGAAGCAGAAGCAGCATTTGAAGTGTCTGGAGTACAACTGCCCGTGTGTGTACACATCTACCGTGTACGCATGTAAGAGCAGAGAGTTGGGGTGGGAGGGGGTTAAACAAACGCCGTCGCCACACTCCGGAATCGCGCAAGGCAAGATAGCTACCGAGGCGCGTGCTTCAATGCAGCGACAGTGCGCGCAGGTCTCATTCTGCGGGGAGATAATCGCACTCTCGCCGTTAACGCACGACTACATAGACTACATCAACAACAACTCGAGATAGATGGGACGCGAGAGGTGGCATCTGGAGGGGGACACACGCACTCTTCTCCGCTCGTCGCGTCCCACTGTTTGTCGCGACACAGCAGCAGCAGCCGCCGCCTGCTTCAACGTTGTGTCCCGAGACAGGTTCTGAGAGCCAGAGTTTGTGTAACCGGCTTTGTGCTTTGCGTCTCATTGGGCCAGGAGAATGAGTCTGAATGGTGTGGGTCGTAAACCATCTAGAGCATCTGAGGGTGATGGGGGGGGGGCTGTGTGTGTTGGGGGGGGGACATGAATGGGTGATGGTGGTGGGGGGCGGAAGGTGTTGGGAAAGAGTGGGGAGGGAGGTATTGGGGGGTGGGGTGCACGGGATGTGATGGTGATTTGAAGAAATTCTGGGTCCACATGGGAGGACGGCGGGAGGGGGGAGATAAGGCGAAGGGCCGTGGAGCCAGACCTAAGCCACAGATGCACCCTGGTGGCAGAGGCGTGATCTGTGCAACAGCAATGCGCTGCATACAACACACGTTTATTATGCACGCACACGCACACACGATATTCCCTCCGTGGCACTGTGGCTTGGAGCATTCGACTCGCACCCGGAAAGTCCCGAGTTCAAATCCCACCCCATCGTGCTTCAGTCAAAGTGATCTCCTGCTGCTGCTCATCTCATGTTTACAATCCCTGAGCCAGTGGTGGAAATTTCTCATTCCTATGGTGGGGGTGCGGCTATGCACCCCCACAAAGCTGTACTTATTTGGCGAAATGTTAACTACCTCGCCCGTTATGCAGGAGGTCGTGGGTTCGATCCCGACCCTGACGCTGTGGCCGATTGTATTTTTCTCCGGGACTTCCGGTTTTCCCCTCCACATTCATAAAAATTCGCTTAGAGTATTTTACTTGGTATAAATGTCCACGTGATAAGCCAATTCGTTGAGCTATCATTTGTGGTTAGGTCGCTTATGAAAAAATAGCTATCAAGCACAGTGGTGCCTTATCTGGTAAAATAAAAAGTTAGTTTTAGTTTAGTGTATTTAAACCACCCTGAAGGGATGATGGACTGAGTAAACCTCCAATCTGTATTTGATCTCATGGCCCTTGCGATTGCGAGCCACTGAGCCACCTGGCCAGACTGGGGCTCTACAAGTTCAAGTTCATTTATTAGGTATAGCCCTGTGAGCCATTCGGCTCTTGAATCGGGTGCAACCGCAACAAAAAAAAACATGAACAAGAAAACATCGTAAAGTGACTATGTGCAAACAAACTGTGTGCCACACTCTATGAAAGTCAGGTGACTACATATCTACGCATACAAAAAAACGTGAAGATCCCAATTATCTACACAAAGAGGCAGGGCAAATGTAGTCAATGCATTTAGCACACTCTGTACATACACGTATTACTGTAAGACACACATAGTGTCCCCGTTACGCTTTTGCAGACACAGGGAACGTATGACAGGCTGAAATAAAAAATAAAATGTATTAAAGATAAAACATTTTGCCTTTATAGATAAGTGATGTTCATTGACAAGTGGTGTTAGCAAACAAGCACCTATTAATGCAAGCGAGATGCCTAACAAGCATTGCACTGAAATGCGTCTCTTCCCAGTGCTGATCTTCACGCAGTTCAAATGATAACAATTTTGTCCTGAGCTGACCTAGGCAGAGCTCCAGCCAGGTTTAGACGTGATCAGAAATGGAACCTGTGTCAATGGGTGCATGGATCACAATGCCATTGATCCCAGGTTTTTGTCCTTAGTTTTTATGTCAACAAAGACAACGATTGTCCCTGGCTACAAAGTGAACTGCTGTGGGTGATCTCCTGCTCAGGCCGGCAAAGCAGATGAGCAGCAGAGTGTGGGCAGCACCAATCGTGGCCACATTGGTCTCTCCTTTACTGATATTCACATGCCACAACAGATACTCATTTAAGGCTGAGTAGATCTAAACGAGCCCCAACCCACTTTCAGATACCACTTGCCATGAATGCGAATGCCACAACATATAAACATAGGAATCTGATTTGCCAGAGGATTGTATATGTTGAATATATATCATAGATGCCCAGCACAGCAAGCAATACAGTGCATAGAAACAGGTGACGTTAGCTAGCACCTACTAAGACAGGCACGGCACATAAGGGTATGGTGTTGACAGCTACCTTTGTTTCATTGTTGATATCCTTACGCCGCACGAAGTAACTCATTCCCACACAGGCACACAGAGAAAGGCAAAGATCCCCGCGTAGGCGTGGAGGCATGTGCTGTTGGCATGCACCAATGAAAGTCGGCACAGGGCATGAGAGGATGGTGTGGTCCTCGTCACTCCAATATTTTTTATTTACCAGGTAAGGCCCACTTAGCCATATAGCTCTTTATCAGATGCAACCTAGGCCACAAATTATAGCTCAACGAAGTGGCTTATGTGAAAATGTAAGCGCTTGATTTTAAATGTAGACGGGAAAACCAGAGGCCCCGGAGAGAAATCCATGCGACCACGGGGAGCAGATGCAAACTCCAAAGATACAGGCATCGTCATGGTCGGGATTAAGCCCACGACCTCTCGTATACCTAGCGATGCAGTAAACATCCTGCCACAGTGGCGCCCGTGTCTTACCACGCCGCCTCTGACTTACCTTATGGATATTTACACGATGCACCAGGTATTAATTTAAGGCTGAGTCAACCTCGGGGAGACCCAGGACTGGTTCAGATATTTGTCACTGATGTTGGAAGTAAGCGGTAATAGAACTCGGGTCGCCAGGTTCATAGCTCAGTGCACTAAACACTAAACTACCGCTTCCCACACACACAGATGCACACTCTCTCCAACACATGTATTTCGTTTTCTGCAGAATGAATAGTTTACTCATAATTTGTATGACCTTTTTCTATTGTGGGAGGACCGAGGTAAGGTCTGTGGTAATATTGGCGGAATTGGCAACTTAACTGGTAAATTAGAGCACATAGAACAAATACACTCACGTGGGAGGATAACAAAAAAAGTCTGCAGTTTGCTCAGCAACCTACAGGCAACTCACATGTTCCTGCAGGTGAGCATCTCGCACGAAATTATCTCTTTGCAATCCACCAATCCCGCCTGCAAAGTTCTGGTCGGGAACGGGCCCACGACTTCCTGTATACCAGGCGATGGAGTTAACATCTAGCCACCGTGGTACCCCATACCAGCCCATGCAGGGGCACGTTGCCCAACAGCTTGATACAGTGGACCGACTCACAACGGGGTTCATTATACACTTGTAGTGGCGTGTATCGTGTCTCTGTGGTGTAGCACCAGTGCCGAGAGAAGAACGATACTGTATGTGTGGAGTCTGTCTAGCACCGGGATGAGTATGAAATGGAAGGGCCCCGAGGGGGCATGGTTCGGGTGACGGTGAAAGAGGTCGGGTGAGGATGTAGTAGTCTGGGTGAAGCCGAGAAGGCACGTGACTAGATGAAGTAGTAACGAGGGCCAAAGAGGAGGTGAAAGGGACACGTGCTGTGGGCCCAGAGTCTCCGAGAAAGATCTGGAAAGGGGCGTGGCAGAGGGCAGAGCCTGGCCACGCCGCAGCCCATAAAGGTCGAGTCTCGAGAGCGATTTTGGATGTTCATCTCTGGGAATGGAATCCGCCGGCTACGTCTTCGGTCTTTGGGCTTCACGCACGGCATCGTGGACCAGGCAGGGTGTTAGCTGACCTGGTCCAAGTATATAGTTATCCCATTGAGTGGTTACGTAGATTATCGTGGTGGTCACCACCCTAAGTCGTTATCCTGTCGAGTGGTTATGTAGTTGCACGTGGTGGTTATCACCCTATATCGTTATCCCGTCAAGTGGTTATATAGTTACCCCATTGTATTGAGAATAAACGTGTTTCCGCCAAGTTCGAGTGTGCACCTCTGTGGAACCCACCTGGGTTCGATTCTTGGACACGGCTTAACATCATCAGTCACCGCAGCCGACTGGCAGGTGGTGGGTCTCTTGGCCAGAGTGGAAGAGTAGGCCAAAATGCCATATCGAGGGGATCCCTAGATCTCCGCTGTGGTGGAGCCTCTTCTGCCAGCAGTGTGGCGTTAGCGAGCAATTGCAGGCTTTCACATTGATAGCTATAGTCTTTACCAGGCCACCTCATTCACCAACCTGTGGTGAAGTATGGTCACAAGAAAATAACCTTTATCCTCCAATAGTGGGTTCAATATGAAGATGAAGGTATAAGTGCAATCCTGAAATTACTTTGTCGGGCTACCACTGGCCTCTTCTGCCTCCACTAGAGGGAGTTCTAGAGATCCCCCGTCGAGAGGGTACTTGGCCTACTCTTCCGTATCAATTGTATTTCACGTGTCGTTATTCACCTGCTATCGTTATGTCGATGGAACAAACGCAGGCTGTGCAAAGCGAGACGAACACAAGGAGAACCGGCAAAGCAAAGCGAGATGCTAATGAAAAAAAATTAACCCGTGACCATAATGAATACAATCACGGCCATGAATTGCAACATCTCGACACGTTACCTGGCAGGTCGAACACCCGCACCGCTAACATGCAGCGGCGTGGACACTGGTCTGGGACGGTCGGCTGCCCCAATAAGCTGGAGGCAAGTTCTTTTTTGTCACACAAGGCTGAGTCCGGAGCACGCGCGCAGCTTACTCCCCATCACTGTTTACCCCTAGACAATGCGGAGGCAGGCAGAGCCACAAAAACTGGGACATTCCCCACCTCCCCTCCTCTTGTGGCCGAGCCACAAAACCTCAGAGGTGTGGTTTGGACCGATTTTATTGCCAACAGCTGTCCACGCTGATAAAACATGTGTTGTAGCCGTTGCAACGCGCCTCTTATAAAGTCACAGAGCTGTTTTATGTTTGTACCCTGCGTTGGTTTTGATAATGTTGTTTCATGCATTGTAATACATAAACATAGCGTTGCTCAACCCAACGTTATTTACGATATTAATGATACAAGGACGGATGATAAACAATGGCAGGCCTTTTTTTAAATAAAAAAACAAAGCAACTGTTTCGTGGTGCACAATTTTTAGAAGTCAACAATTGGTTTGTCGTGTTGGTCTCTTGTCTTGCAAAATATGGAAGTATCACCACTGGCTCTGGGCCACTAAGAGAGATGAGTGGCCACTAAGGGAGATGAGTGGCCACCCCACGCTTGTTTGAACACGGGATACACGTTGAACTTCACTTTAACATGTTACAGTCTGTTCTCCTATCACGCGTGTTTTCATAGCGCAAATTGGATATAGCGCGAGGAATGTGCTCGGGAACACATTTTTTTTTCATAACGCGGATGCGAATTGGATATGTAATGCGATCGAGTCAACGGAACTACGCCACGGCAGGAGTAGGAACGAGCGGTCATACGGAAGCCTCGGCATAGCATCGCACACGGCGGGATGCTGCTGGATGCTTATCGATGCTACCCACGCGCCTTAGGTATTTGTTCAGCCTGCATGTGCATCTCATGCGTTATCGGGGACTGCGCTTTACCCCATAGTACGTATTATTATAACGCGATTCTTCCACAACACGGCGTTCTTCAGGAACGCAACTACAGCCGCGTTACAGGAGAACGGACTGTACGTGGTGAGTTGAGGGAGACGCAGCTGTCGTCACTTTGTTGACACGTGGCCCGTCTCGATGCGCAACACTCCTGCGGAAAATTGCGCTCGCTTCACTTGGTGGTTCGACGTTCAAAGTGAGAACTGCGACTACTCAAAGGAATGGCGCAACCCCACGTGGCACCCCCTCGCCCCCCTTCGTGATCCGTGGATCAAACAAATAACTCTAAGACGCCGGTGTATGGCAATCAAGTGCAGTTGATGCGAACGCTGCACGCGAGAGACCACGCGTTTGGCGCCCTTCGCTGACTGTGCGAAATATTATAATTAGTTTTTTACCCTTTTATCTGGCAACAAAACTCACACTTTTTTTAGGAGTCATGTTTGCATTGACCACAAACGCGCCTTTTGGCGTCATCTGGTCCAACACCATGTGAGACTAGGCTCTAAGGAAAGCTGTCTCGGGTGTGGACCAATCAATTTCAAGGACAGTGCATACATTATCAGAGTTGTGTTTTTTGTTTGCATTCCGACTGCAGGTATTGTGGTCAATGCAAACATGACTCCTTGTAAAAAAGGTGTCCGTTTTGTTGCCAAATAAAAGGGTAAAAAAAACAATTATCGAATGGTGAGTATTTCAGGAAAACTAGCGACTAAAATGTGTACTTTTCACATCCCAACGTGAGATTGGGATGAACGCAAGTGCCCAGTGGAATAACAGGCTGGTGTTTAAAGTCCCCTTTACCACAAACAAAGGCAAGAACAAACACAGATCTGTGACTCCCTGCTCAAATGAGACCTGGAGCAGCTGTAGTGGAAAAAATGCCTACACTCCCTTGCCAGGGGTAGCATGTACAAGAACATCCATAATTGACTTCCCTCAGAGTGACTCATTCTATTAAGCCTGGAAAGATGATGGGTTGGGTAAAGCACCGACCAAGATATGAACTGCAACCTTCTGATGTACGAGTTGTGTGATCTGCCACAGTGCCAAGGTGGCTGCATACAGCCACGTGACCTCTTTGGCTCCAGCTCAAATTGCTCTTGGTGGCCGGATGCGCCTTACTGCACCACGACTAAAATAATTCAGTAGCAGACAAACGACCTCCGGCAGCCTTGCTGAGGTCGGTCACAGCATCAATTCTAACGATCGTTCAGGAAGCAGCTCCTGCTATCACATCAATGAAGGCCTGGGACGATGTTCTTCACACGAATAAGGAAAAAAACACGTGAGAAGCAACTGAAATAGCTTCCCCCGAGTTAAGAGCAAGTAGGGACCCACCTGGATTCCCTCCGCAAACAGCCGCACGATTCTTCTCTCGGGGACACAATCGGTGGCATCTGGGGGCGGGCTTTAATTATTCATCCATTTGGCGGGGTGGCCTTTGAGTAGCGAATTATTCGATGAGCCATAATTGTCTCAATGGGAGGGATGAAGGAGATAGGGATGTTCTCATCATTGCTGTTGGTGTTATTAGGACTATGCTTGTTTACGCAGGAAAGCCTCACTAAGTTACCAAGACTGTCCTTTCACGGTCAGAGTTGATGTTGCAATGTGTAATTGAGTAATTTGCAGGTAATGTTTTCAGCGTTGGGATGTATGTATGTAGAACTTTTGCGCACCACACGTGCTAATCGGAGGTGCAGAGGAAGGACAGCCAACTTAACACAAAAAGCGATTCTTAAAAAAATAGTTTTCAATCTGGATTTTAAAGTTCATAGTTCCAGTGGCTTTCTACTATTGGAAGAAAGAGAGTTCCAGACAGCCACAGAAGCGCATCTGAAAGCACGCGATGCAGTGACCGTATGGCCAATATCGGTTACATTTTTTTTTTAGCGATGGAATTAAACCAGAGAACCCAGAGAAAACACATACCGGACAAGAGGAGAATATGTATACTCCACACAGAAGGGTGCCTGAATTGAGAATCGAACCCATGTTCTTCTTCCCGCTAGGCACGAATGTTACGACTGCTCCACCCTGCCGCCCTTGTGGAGACTAACGACCCGACTCTGCCTTGGTAACCATGACCCTGGCCAGCTGCTAGAAAAATTATCCAGAGCCTCATGCGTATTAACATTTGTGTAAGGTTGAATTTGTATGTTATTACGTAATATGTTCATCTGGCTCTTTTGCAATAACAATGGAATTTCCACCCACGGCTTAGGGCTGTTGGGAGAACATTGCTCCACGCTCATCAATAACATGGAGACAGACACATTTTCTACGAATGAATTATTGCTTACCGTGGCTTCTCTGCATGAAAAACCTCCATCACTTAAACTAAGCTTACATTTTGGGTGTTTATAACGCAGCAGTTATTTTGATTGTCCGTTTTATCAAGCGCACTGTTATACACACACACAAACAACCTGGGTGGGTGAGACTACACAGGAGTCTATTTGCCCGCAATGCCGCCACCAAAACACTAACGGTGAATGACTCATGCAGTCCCCATGTAAAAACTAAACTGAACAATTTTTATTTCACCAGGTAAGGCCCACTGAGCTCTACAGCTTCTTTTCAGAAGCGACCTAACCATCACAACGAAGTGGCTTATCACGTGGACATTTACAGCAGCCAAATACTCTAAACGCGTGATGTTGATTCTAAATGTGGAAGAAAGAACCGGAGGACCTGGATAAAACTTCACACGACCAAGGGGAAAGACACATGCAGACTTCAAATAAACAACAGGCGTCAGGGTCAGCATCGAACCCACGACTTCCTGTATACCAGGCAAGGTAGTTAACATCTCGCTGTACAGCTCATTCACGTATTAGAGTTAAGTGGGGCTTCAGTACCTCCTATAGATAAGAAGGCCTTCCGTCACCATGTTTATTATTAGTGAATCGGCACCGGTCTGATGCTACCATGAACCCATTCTCTTAAAAGGGTTGGGTATAAAATTTTGGACTCCAACGGCACTCAATTTCGGAGGTAGTGTAGTAAATTGCAGGAGGCTTGGACGACGTAGTTGGAGGCACACTTATTTATTAACACCAACGTATTTACAGAGACGGGGATACACAACACTCGAAGGGGTATCGGCCCCTTCACCCGTCTAACAGGGAGACCCAACGTCTAACCCGGCTAACCTATTCCCAAGTCCTCCACTACAGAGCTAGGGGAGGCTATCTATCCCAGCCCTGGTTAAGCCGGGATCACGGCACCCTGAGTCTCCAGACCGGCTCTTATAAGAACATCGGTCTGGGCTCTCGGGGCCACGCCACTGGCTTTCCCTGGTCGGTCCTGACAAGGACAGCGAGCCAGGGGAGTTCCAGGGCCTATTCTAGCTGGTCTTCAATCTTCACTGGTTAAGCTAACACTCAACCCCGAGCCCTCCGGCTCTTCACCTTATATAGCAATCTCCCCCCGGGGGGGGCCATGGGGGATGGCAGGTGCGGACGTTGATGTACGCACCTTCTCTGTGTACGGACATAACCACGCCCCTTGTGTTTGTTTCCCATCCGTACCAATACACCTCTACATCACCCCCCCCTGTACAGCCCGCAGCCGTCCCCGGCTGCAACAAAATCTCAACAAGATGCCTCTCCCCCCGAATTTGCGTGTGCCTCGCGTAACTGTAACAACAACAACAATAACCAGTAACCAACAGAGGGAAAAAAAAAAAAATGACCCGACGCACCCCCCCCGAATAAATACCCCATCCCATAAACACACCACATATATACAAGCGCCCGGGACGCCCCCCGCAAGGTCCCCACCAGCGGCCGACCTCACAAAAGTTTGCGCGTTTTTGCACGCGTTCTTGCAGCGGGGCCGTCACAAGGGGCAGCCCCGGTTGGAGCAGTAGCGGGCGTCAATAGTTCGGGTGCGGGAGCGTCCGGTATGTCCAATGAGCGACCCCCGACCCCCCCGGGTGGGGTCGCCGGACGTGGGCACGTCAATCCCGGTGCACCTGGAGGTGGAACAGTCGGTGACAAGTCAATCAAAGGCAGCGAAGTCAGGGAGTCGGTGGAACCCTGACATGTTTGGCCACGTGTGTGTGTGTGTGGAACATGGGGCGCAATGAACGGTTTCAACCTGGAGGGGTGCACGTACCACCGACGCTTCCCCCATCGGATGCGTATACATTGTGGGCGCAAGACCTGCACGACTTCCACTGGCCCCCGCCACGGCCATACCAGCTTAGACGAGGTCGCCAGTGGCACCTGGGGACAGTGCAACCACGCCTTGTCCCCCGGTTTCCATTGGAGCACATATGCCCGACCCAGCCTAAGCCTCTCATTCGCCCTCTGGCGGAGTTCCGAATTCTGTATGGCCGCCTCCCGCGCCTCTGTTAATTTATCGATGTTAAATTTGACGTGGTCGGACAATTTAGAGTTTGCATGCGGCGTCGAGAGCTTTAGCTGAGTCGCAACAGGCGGGTTAGCCTCGCGACCATACATCAGGAAGAAGGGTGAAAATCCGGTGGCCGCATGAGGGGCCATTCTGTAGGCTGCCAAAACCCCCGCAATGTGAAGGTCCCAATCGGTCTGGGATTCAGAGACCTGTTGGGACAGCATGGACGTGATAGTCCGATGCAGCCGTTCCACCATCCCGTCAGTTTGCGGGTGATATGGGGATGTCTGAATTTTCTCCGTACCCAGGAGCTCGCACACTTCGCGGAGGAGTTTCCCTGAAAATTTTTTACCCTGGTCGGTCAGCAGCCGCTCCGGAGCACCTTTGTCGAGGACGTAGCCCTGGACAAAGGCCTCCGCGATGGCTGCTGCCGACTGGTTAGCTAAGGGCCAGGCCATAGGCCATCTCGTGAAATATTCAACCCCTGTCAATAAGTACCTATTTCCCCTAGGTGTAGCGGGAAATGGCCCGAGAATATCCAGTGCAACGAGCTCGTTAATCCGGGAAACTTTTATCGACTGCAGCGGAGGGTTGGACCCCCTCGCCGGTGGTTTCCGCTGCGCGCATTGAGTGCATGACCCCAGGAGATCACCCACGTCCCTTGCCATGCCCGGCCAGGAAAAATCGAGCTGGAGCATGGCAAGGGTCTTGTGAGTCCCCAGGTGAAGGAGCCGCTCATGCGCAGCCCACACCACTCTACCCCTCAATGCGGAAGGCACCACCAGCCGGTGGCGGCGGGATCTCCCGTCCCAGTGCATTAAAAGCCCCTGGAACAACCCCCACGAGTCAACTTTTCCCGTCCCCCAACCAACCCCCCCGATGCGACGGCGCAAAGCGAGGAGGGAGGTGTCCTCCATTTGGAGGCGTCCCCACTCCGCCACGGACAACCCCAGCAAGGAATCCCTCCCTTCTTGCTCGATAGGACCCGAAGTTGAAGGCGCATCGGCGGCGGCCGCAAGGACCGAATCAGCGATCACATTCGGAGGTCTACAACGCCCCGAACCCAAGAGGCAAGCGCACTCGGAGGTGGGCGGCAAACGCGACAGAGCGTCTGCGTTTGTGTGGCGGACGCCCTTACGATAGGTAGTGACAAAATCGAAATCTTGGAGAATCTCCAACCATCGAGACAACTGTCCCGATGGTTGTTGAATCCGCAAGGCGTATTGCAGCGCCGCATGATCTGTACGGACGGTGAAACGTCGACCGTACAGATATGGGCGGTACTGCTGAATGAAATAAACGATCGCCAATAGTTCACGACGGGTAACGCAGTACCGTTGTTCCGCCGGAGACAACACCCGACTACCGTAAGCTACCACATGCTCCACGCCCCCAATGAGCTGCGAAAGCACGCCCCCAATGCCCGTGTTGCTTGCGTCTGTATCGAGCAAGAAGGGTTGTGAAAAATCAGGATAACTCAATGGCGGAGCCCCCACCAGGGCGTCCCGGAGGGAGCGAAAAGCAGCCTCCTCCTCCGGTCCCCAATGAAACTTGACTCCCTTGGATGTCAAGGCATGCAAGGGTTTCGCGATTGTAGCGAAGTCAGCCACAAACCGTCGGTAATACGACGCAAACCCAATGAAACTCCTGACCTCCCCCACCGAGGTGGGAGTCGGCCAGGAGCTGACACATTTCGTTTTGGCGGGATCCGTGGCAATCCCCGAGCGTCCGACAATGTGACCCAAATATCGCACCGATTCGCGGAGCAAATGACACTTCTGCGGTTTGAATTTCAAATTGGCAGCCCGCATTTTGAGGAAAACAGCACGCAACCTCTGGAGGTGGTCATCGAATGTTTTACTAAAGACGATGACATCGTCTAAGTAAATCAAACACGAATCCCATTGCAACCCCGCCAAGACCAGTTCCATTAACCGCTGAAAAGTTGCCGGCGCAGAATGTAGCCCCATTGGCAAACGGTTAAATTGGAAAAGGCCGTGCGGCGTACGGAAAGCAGTCTTTGGTTTAGATTCCTCATCCAGAGGGAGCTGCCAGAATCCAGAAAGCAAATCCAACGTGGAAAAGAACCGCGCCCCCGCCAGGGCATCAAGCGATTCATCCATCCGAGGAAGCGGGTATGCATCGGCTACAGAAATCTTGTTTAACCGACGAAAATCGACACAAAACCGCAGTGAGCCATCGTGTTTTTTAACTAAAACGATCGGCGCACCCCAAGGGCTGGTAGAAGGGGATATAATATCCGCAGCTAGCATGTCGTCTACGGCCGATTTGACATGATCCTTTTCGGCGGGACTCAACCGAAAGGGATTTTGGCGGATTGGCGCGCTGTCACCTGTATCAATATGGTGTCGCAGCAATTTAGTACAACCAATATCAAATTTGTGTTGACTAAAAACGTCGGAAAACTCGCGCAGGAGAATTCGAAGCCTCTCACGCTGTGAGTCGGACAGGTCCACTGATCCCGCGCAAAGCGCATGCAGCCATCCCTCATCACGGTCTGAATGCGGTCGCGACGGAGGATCGGTGCTCACCTGACCCACGACCGGGTCCTCACAGGGCGCCGGCGTTGCGTGTGCAAGCACGGTCCCTTGAGGAACCACGGCCGTTCGTGATCCCACATTAAGGACCGCAATGAAGGGGTCCCCGTCCCCTTTCACCATGGTCTGAGCCGCTAGCAAATCAGGTCCATTGACCCCGGCTCTAGATGGTCCCAAGAGGACCCCCCGATCCGCAACTCCCTTAGCAAACGGCCGACGCAACCTAAGAGGCACGAGCATCTGAGCTCCCGGTGGTACGCGTACAGTCCTCGCCACGAGCGCCTGCACCGTCGCAAATGCCCGACCCTCAGTAGCGGGGGAGGACAAAAACATCGTACGTCGGCCCGACGGGAGTTCGATGCAACCCTGGTCGATCAATATACGGATAGGCATTTTGGCCAAGAAATCCGTCCCTAACAGGCACGGAACCGCCAGCGAGGAGGAGACCAATACCGGGCCGGATAATTTGATGTCCCCAATACAAATTTGCGCGCGGATCTGTCCAATGATGCCCAGCGAGCCCCCGTTAGCAGCATAGCATGGAACCTCAACGGGGAGCAAAGGACGGCTTTGAACGGGAAGGATATTATAAATTAAATCAGATATAATAGTCGCCGATGCTCCCGTATCAATTAAAACCCGCACCTCAACCCCATCAATGTGACCGAGCACGACCGACGACCCCGCCGACGCGGCAACAACACGATGGGCGAGCTCCGACCACTGCCCCGGTTGGAGCGCCCTCCGCATTTCGGAACACTCCGACGCAACACCCGGTGATTTGCGACCCCTGTTCGTTGCAGTGAGTGAGTGTGTGACAGGTGTGTGCCTAGGCCAAACATGTGGGGTGCCACGACTCGCCGGATTCTGCTGCTGGAGCTTGGGTAGAGGCGGCGCGGCGTCCGGACGAGGCGTCGCTCCGCGCTGTCGAGGAGCCCGGCATCCCGAAGCCACGTGGCCCTGAAGGCCACAGTTGTAACAACGTGTGAGCACCCCAGACGGCCTGGGCTGATCCTGGCGGCTCGGTCCGTTCCGAGCTTGTGGTCGCGCGGATCTCCACTCCAACGGCCGCTCCACCGCGCAGACCTCCTCCGATGGGAGGGTGGTTGCCGCCATGGCATGCCCGGCCACCGCCTTGCTGGCCTTGCGACGCAGGGACCGCAAACTTGCGTGGATGTGGCGCGCGGCCAGCAAGGAACACATCTCTGTGTCGTCTTGTGCCAAGACGGCAACGTCCAACTCATCCGTCAGCAGCAACAGCTTTTCAGTGACCATGGCGTCCACTCCCTCCTCGTCCATCCGCGGAAAAGCTGCCTTCGCCAGGGCCAGGAGAGCTGTTCGGAAAGCCAGGGGCGATTCCTTGGCGCCCCGATGGCGATCGTGAAACAACTGCCTGCAGTCTGAAGGCGGCCCGTAGACAGCGGACAGAAGCTGCAGCGCCAACTGCAGCGTGGCGCGCTTTTCCTTTGGCGCCGAGGTGAGGGTAGCCAGGGCGTCATTGTCGAGCATCGCCGGCAGCGCGCGTAGTGCTTCATCGTCCGTCCAATTCGCCATTTCCTGGTGAGCGAGGAACCGTCTTCTGAAGCCTCCCCAGTCCCCGTCCTCGCCCACGAACTCTTTGAGGGGCGGTAGTCGCTGCTGTAATGCGACGTCCGTGGTTGTGGATCGCGCCCCGTTGTTCCCGGCACTCGGTACAGTGTGGGCGGGCAGAGCGTATGGCATCGCCTGTCGCTCCGTTGGTGACGCGCCGGCCGTTGTTGATGACGTTGCAGCTTCAGCTTGGCAATCGGCGGTCACCTGATGTGGGCCAGCCCCGCCCTCTGCTCCCACTGTAGCGATGGCGGCAAATTTGACTGTTGGCCGCGTTGAGACGGCGGGAAGCGGCGCTGCGTGTCGGCCATCGTCGGCCCGTGCAGCTTCTCCAGCCCCCAGCCGCGTGATCTCTTCCAACGCGGCGGCTGCAGCGTAGAGCAGCTCCGCCAGGCGGGAGTGAGCCAGCCGAAGTCTCTCAGCCGACGCTCCCCACCCTTCCTGGCGTTGTGGAGCGGGTGTACTCGGCCCTGGGCGCTCGGATCCGTCCTCGGCCATCTCGGGCGCCGAGTCGGCCGAGGTGTCCTCCATCTCCGGCTCCCTGGTACGAGTCGTCCCTCGTGTGTCCATCGTTGAAAGACCACTTCCGACACCAGATGTAGTAAATTGCAGGAGGCTTGGACGACGTAGTTGGAGGCACACTTATTTATTAACACCAACGTATTTACAGAGACGGGGATACACAACACTCGAAGCGGTATCGGCCCCTTCACCCGTCTAACAGGGAGACCCAACGTCTAACCCGGCTAACCTATTCCCAAGTCCTCCACTACAGAGCTAGGGGAGGCTATCTATCCCAGCCCTGGTTAAGCCGGGTTCACGGCACCCTGAGTCTCCAGACCGGCTCTTATAAGAACATCGGTCTGGGCTCTCGGGGCCACGCCACTGGCTTTCCCTGGTCGGTCCTGACAAGGACAGCGAGCCAGGGGAGTTCCAGGGCCTATTCTAGCTGGTCTTCAATCTTCACTGGTTAAGCTAACACTCAACCCCGAGCCCTCCGGCTCTTCACCTTATATAGCAATCTCCCCCCGGGGGGGGCCATGGGGGATGGCAGGTGCGGACGTTGATGTACGCACCTTCTCTGTGTACGGACATAACCACGCCCCTTGTGTTTGTTTCCCATCCGTACCAATACACCTCTACAGTAGTAAGCTGCCTTATTTGTGTTATTCCTTTGTGTTTAGACTGCCTTGACCATTATCATTGATCACCTTAAGCATATGATCGCGTTGCTCTGAATTGCAGTGTTTGCACTGTTTCTCAAATGTACGGCGAGATAATTAACGTGGCCGGGCACAGGAGCCGACCTTGGTAGTGATACCCGAGTGAAACATATGGCATTGACAGCAGGTATTTTCTAATGCGACGAATCGCTGGTCATGTGTAGTGTTTCTAGCTTAACATATTTCTACAAATAACCTGCTACCGCAGTCCGAGAACCAATCGCAAAATTGCATGCATCATTATGTAAACAAGTCACAAAAACGTTCGTCCATGAGCATTGCGTTTAAACCATGGGTCCATCACTGGGTTGCCTTGCCCGAATTTCGATTCGTAGGATTTAATGGAAATGCTGATGACTCACCGAGTCAAACTGACTGTATTAAGCATTCTAAGAGTATCAGGATAAAATGTCCAAAACCTAGGCTGCGTGGCTGGTTTGTTAATATTTGCACTCCACGTGAAACAACGTGAAACGACATGATGGCAGCTGTGCCTCACAGGAAGAAGAGCCTGGGGTTCAATAGCCCCTCTTCGGCCCCGTTCTGCGCGGAGTCTGCACGTTCGCCCCGTGTTCTGCATGCGTTTCTTCCAGGTTCTCCAGTTTACTCCCATAGTTAAAACAGCACACACACACACAATGTAACTTGGTATTTGCCCAAACGTCCTCATCCTTAAAAAAATATTGCAAATTACTCAATCGGGATTACACACGGCAATATCGCCCCCTACTATGAAAACCTGGCTGGACCCTCGTGAAAAAGAGTTTTGGAACTTGGCAAGGCTTCCCTGGGTAAACGAGCAAAATAATAATAAATTATTTTCAACAGTATGCACTGAAACATGTTTTGCTCAATGTCCAAATCACTAAATTACTCACAATGCGGGACACTATTTACGTAACATTATGCCATGCATTCTGCCATAGCTAAAGTATTCGTTCTGAAGTTTTTCAGGAATTGCATATAATTCCATGTCACCAACACAAATATATTTTTAAAAATATATACAAATAAGATGATACATCTCATTTGTGTATACCAGTAAAATATATTTTTAAAATCCAGACAAGTTGTGCTGTGAATAGGATGATCTCAAGTTAAAATTCGGGTGTCGTAAAATGAATACCCCGTTGTGGGAAGTGGAAATTGGTAATGCTATGGATAGATTGAGACCCTCAACATGTAAATGTTGATTTACCATTGCTGGCTCATGCCCACCAGCAATAATGAGCACTGCCTCACTGTCTTGAGCATTAATGTATAGTGGGTTTATTTCAGGCTTACAGAGGATGATTTCTTTTTTTCACCCAGATATGTTCATTAGCACACCTTTATACTTGCCATGAAAGGCCAAAAAATATGTTCGTTCACTACGATTAATTGTGATTTGCTCTCTTTCATGTGTCATAATTTACATCAGTATTGACAGCAATTTTTTTTTTACTTCTGTTTAGTCAAATATATTGCCATATTCATTGATGATCTTTTATCACGTCCAACTCAGCGCTGATCCAAATATGGAAAATAATCCCATGGCAGAGACAAGTACTTTATGTACAACTTCTGGTAACTTCCCATCAATAATAAAAAAAATCCACATTATTACAGTGGTCATTTCTATGGATAAACTGGAACCCACCACAGGAATGTGGAATTTACACCATCGGCTAATAGCCCTCAATGGACATGAGCACTGCCCTGTTGTTTATATGAGCAGGGTTACACTTTGACTTTTAACTTCTCAACTAGATGCTCGATGCTTTTTCCCAGTTTTTTATAGGACTATAAAGTAAGTTCATCTTACCTATAAACGTCACTTTTTGTCTGTCTGTCTGTCTGTCCGTCCGTCTGTCTGTCTGCGTACGCTCGCTTGCGAGGGATTTGGCGCTCGGGCCGTGGGGTTTAGGACGAAAAAAAATTGCTGGCGGGCACGCCCCTGGCCCCGCGGTGGGAATAGGAATTTCCGATTTTTCGTCTCTAAACTTTAAATCGGTCCGATTATCGATTTAGTGCGATTTCTCTTTATTTATTTACTTTTGCCGACCGGCACGTGACGAGGCACGCATTTGCGCATGCGCGAGGGCCGTTGCCCCTGGCAACGGGCGGCAACGCCGTCGCCGTGGGGTGGCCGCCATTTTTAATTCACGTTAAAAATATGCACACGCGTTAACACGCGACGCTGAGGTAAATTCATCAAAGTTTCACGTCCTCTTCACTCCCCCCCCACCCCAATGTGCGCAATTACTATTATAGGGTCGGTAGATAATACAATTATAGCGATTACACAGTATTATTCTAGCGCGGGGGGGTGGGTAGCGGCCCCAGCACCCACCCTCGGCCGGGTGGGCAATCTAGGCGAGGCCGGAGGCTCTGCACGGTACTAGGCCTCGACACCCCACACGTGTCAGGCGAAGACTTTGTGCTATAAACTCGATATACCCAGCGTTGCCCGGGGGGGAAATACATTTAAAATCTTCCGAAAACTTTAAAACATAACATACCAACGAAAATACAACTGTGTAATTAAAATTTTAAACCCGACTCCGCCAAGAATCGATTCTCTGAATCGCGCAAAGGAATCGAAGGTTGTAGACTCCTTTAGAATCGGCCGATTCCCGTTTACTATAAGTTGGTTATAGAGTCCATATAAACTGCTACGAACGGGAACTATCCGGCGTATAATTTTAAAACTCCTGAGAACTTTAAAACATAACATACCAATGAAAATAAAACTCTGTAATTAAAAAATGTTAACGTCCAGCGCGCCAGGAATCGATTCTTTGAATCGCGCAAAGAAATCATCGAAGGTTGTAGATTCCTTTACAGTCGCCCTATTTCCGTTTAATATACTCACGTGTCGCCAAGTTTGCTCAACATTTCCAAACAGACACACACATTCACACATTTAGCTTTTACATTTAACATGCAAAACGTCAGCATGTACTGCTGTCATCATAGGCAAACATATATACACCATCACCACTCTCCCTCAATCACCCTCACTAATCACCATCAACACTCCCTCACCACTCACAGCACTCACCATCACTCACACCACTCACCATCACTCACCCTCACCACTCACCCTGACCACTCACACTCAACACTCACCCTCTCCACTCACCCTCACCACTCACCCCTCTCACCACTCACCCTAACCACTCACCCTCACCACTCACCACTCTTCCTCACCACTCTTCCTCACCACTCACCCTCACCACTCATCACTCACTACTCACCCTCACCACTCATCACTCACCCTCACCACTCACCCCTCTCCCTCACCACTCACCCTAACCCCTCTCCTTCACCACTCACGCTCACCACTCACCCTCCCCAATCATCCTCACTACTCACCATTCACCCTCACCACTCACCACTCTTCCTCACCACTATTCCTCACCATTCACCACTCACCCTAACCACTCATCCCTCACGCTCACCCCTCACGCTCACCACTCACGCTCACCACTCACGCTCACGACTCACACTTACCACTCACCCTCACCACTCACACTCACGCTCACCACTCACCCTCACCACTCACCCTCACCACTCACCCTCACCACTCACTCTCACTACTCACCCTCACCACTCACCCTCACCACTCACACTCACCACCTCACCACTCACCCCTCTCCCTCACCACTCACCCTCACTACTCACCACTCACCCTCCCAACTCACGCTCACCACTCACCCTCACCACTCACCCCTCTCACCACTCACCCCTCTCCCTCACCACTCACCCTAACCCCTCTCCCTCACCATGCACGCTCACCACTCACCCTCACCAAGCATCCTCACTACTCACCATTCACACTCACCACTCTTCCTCACCACTATTCCTCACCA
>CM025633.2:9268104-9307872 GCA_014621495.2 Entosphenus tridentatus | reverse complement strand
CTCACCACTCACCCTCACCACTCACCACTCACCCCTCTCCCTCACCACTCACCCTCACCACTTACCCCTCTCCCTCACCACTCACGCTCACCACTCACCCTCGCCAATCATCCTCACTACTCACCACTCACCCTCACCACTCACTCTCACCACTCACTCTCACCACTCACGCTCACCACTCACGCTCACCACTCACCACTCACCCTCACCACTCACCACTCACCCTCATCACTCACCACTCACCCTCACCGCTCACCACTCACCCTCACCACTCACCATCACTGTGGTGGTGGTACCTGCTATAGTGACAGTAGTACAAGCTGACGTTTTGTATGTTAAATGTCAAAAGCTAAATTAGTGAATGTGTGTGTCTGTTCGAAATGTTAAGCATACTTGGCGACACGTAAGCAAGTTTTTAAAACGGGAATAGGGTGAGTGGTGGTGGTGAGGGTGAGTGTTGAGGGTGAGTGGTGAGCGTGAGTGGTGAGCGTGAGTGGTGTTGGTGAGTGGTGGGTGGTGAGTGTGAGTAGTGACTGGTGAGCGTGAGTGGTGAGTTGTGAGTGGTGATTGGTGAGGGTGTGATTGGTGAGGATGAGTGGTGAGTAGTGAGGGTGAGTGGTGAGGGTGAGTGGTGAGGGTGAGTGGTGAGTAGTGAGGGCGAGTGGCGGTTGTGAGTGGTGATTAGTGAGGGCTGAGTGGTGAGGGTGAGCGTGAGTGGTGAGGGTGAGTGGTGAGGGTGAGAGGTGAGCGGTGAGGGTGAGTGGTGAGTGGTGAGGGTGAGTGTTGAGGGTGAGTGGTGAGGGTTAGTGGTTGTTGTGAGGGTGAGTGGTGAGGGTGAGTGGCGGTTGTGAGTGGTGATTAGTGAGTGGTGAGGGTGAGTGGTGAGGGTGAGTGGTGAGGTTGAGTGGTGAGAGTTAGTGGAGAGTGGTGAGGGTGAGTGGTGAGTGGTGATTGGTCAGTAGTGATTGGTGAGGATGAGTGGTGAGTAGTGAGGGGGAGTGGTGAGGGTGAGTGGTGGTTGTGACGGTGAGTGGTGAGGGTGAGTGCTGAGGGTGAATGGTGAGAGTGAGTGGTGAGGGAGAGTGGGGAGTGGTGATGGTGAGTAGTGAGGTTTAGTGGTGAGGGTGAGTGGTGATTGGTGAGTGGTGAGGCTGAATGGTGAGGGTGAATGGTGAGGGTTAGTGGTGAGGGTGAATGGTGAGGGTTAGTGGTGAGGCTGAATGGTGAGGGAGAGTGAGGGTTAGTGGTGAGGGTGAGGTGTGAGTGGTGAGGTGTGAGTGGTGAGGGTGAGGTGTGAGTGGTGAGGGTGAGTGGTGAGTACAGTCAATATGCACTGCTGTAATCATAGCAGGTACCACCACCACAGTATGTACTGCTCTCATCGTGTATGTAATATATGTACAACCACACTTGGTATGTACTGCTGTCATCACAGCAGGTACCACCACACTAGGTATGTACTGCTGCCATCATAGGTTCCAACACAGTATGCATTTCTGTAGTGATAGCAGGTACCATCAGTCAGTATGCACTGCTGTTATCATTGCAGGTACCACCACAGCAGTATGCACTGCTGTAATCATACCAGGTACCACCACAATATGCACTGCTGTAGTCATAGCAGGTACCACCACAGTCGGCATGCACTGCTGTTATCATAGCAGGTCCCACCACCACCAGTGAGTGGTTAGTGGTGAGTGTTGATGTTGAGGGTTAGTGGTGAGGGTGAGTGGTGAGGAAGAGTGGTGAGGTTGAGTGGTGAGTAGTAAGGGTGAGTGGTGAGGGTGAGGGTTAGGGGTGAGTGGTGAGGGTGAATGGTCAGGGTGAGTGGTGAGGTTGAGTGGTGAGTGGTGAGCGTGAGTGGTGAGGGTGTGTGGTGAGGGTGAGTGGGGAGGGTGAGTGCTGAGGGTGTGGTGAGAGTGAGTGGTGAGGGTGAGTGGTGAGGGTGAGTGGTTAGGATTTGTGATGATGGTGAGTGGTGAGGGTGAGGGTGAGTGGTGAGTAGGAAGGGTGAGTGGTGAGGGTCAGTGGGGAGGGTGAGTGGTCATTGGTGAGGGGTCAGGGTTAGTGGTGAGTGTTGATGTTGAGGGTGAGTGGTGAAGGTGAGTGCTGAATAGTAAGGGTGAGTGGTGAGGGTTAGTGGTGATGGTGAGGGGTGAGCGGTGAGGGTCAGTAGTGAGGGTGAGTAGTGAGGGTGAGTGGTAAGGGTGAGTGCGGAGGGTGAGTGGTGATGGTGAGGGGTGAGTGGTGAGGGTGAGTGGTGAGGAAGAGTGGTGAGGAAGAGTGGTGAGGTTCAGTGGTGAGTAGTAAGAGTGAGTGGTGAGGGTGAGGGTTAGTGGTGAGGGTCAGTGGTTACGGTTTGTGGTGATGGTGAGTGGTGAAGGTGAGTGGTGAGGGTGAGTGGTGAGGATGAGTGGTGATGGTGAGTAGTGAGGGTGAGTGGTAAGGGGTGAGTGGTGGGGATGAGTGGTGAGTGGTGAGGGTGAGTGGTGAGGGTCAGTGGTGAAGGTGAGTGGTGATGGTGAGTAGTGAGGGTGAGTGGTGAGGGTGAGTGGAGAGGGAGAGGGTGAGTGGTGAGCGTGAGTGGTGAGGGTGAGTGGTGGTGCTGAGGGTGAGTGGTAAGCGTGAGTGGTGAGGGAGAGGGTGAGTGGTGAGGGTGAGTGGTGAGCGTGAGTGGGGAGTTTTAAAGAAATATATTTTTCACCCGGCCAACGCCGGGTACTTCTGCTAGTGTAAAATAAATTAAACAAATTTTTTTTTCTTCCAAAAACACTAAGG
This sequence comes from Entosphenus tridentatus, assembly GCA_014621495.2. Classification (NCBI taxonomy): domain Eukaryota; kingdom Metazoa; phylum Chordata; class Hyperoartia; order Petromyzontiformes; family Petromyzontidae; genus Entosphenus; species Entosphenus tridentatus. The sequence goes on along the minus strand of CM025633.2, from coordinate 9,305,094 downwards.
ACAACAGAAGAAACATTCCAAGTTACAACGTGTCCAAGAATGCCATCGGTAGTAAACGCCACGTGGTTTTAAATAAAGTGTGTTCTTCTGATTCAAGAGGGTAAACAATGTTTACTAGTCTTGGGCCCGCCCAAGGACGGGTTTATTTCAGTAAATCTGAAACTTGCAAGCGAAAAGCAGACCGCGACGTGATATTCATTGCAACAATTTGTGTGCAATTTGTAAGGCCGCGGTGACACAGACTTATTTCATTTAAAGGTTATAATCCAGTCCTTTTTACTTCTATGTCTCAATAGCGTTACGGGGATCGCGTGATGTGAGGGTTCTGCCTTTGTAGTGGGGAGCGGTATTGTAGCAGTTAGCGCGCTGTGCTACGAACCTGGCGACCCGAGTTCGAGTCCTGTTCATGGCCAAAACCAGTGACGATTATCTGAACCAGTCCTGGGCCTCCCCTAGGTCGACTCAGCCTCACATGAGTACCTGGTTCGATGTGTAAACATCGCCACTAGGGAGACAAAGGCGGCCGGGCGTGGTGTTGGCCACCCATCCCCTCGTGTGCCGTGCCGGCCTTTATAGGTGCTTGCTAACAGCACTTGCTCCTACAGTCTGTTAAGGCTATACGGGGGATCTGTTTTGCCTTTTTAGTGAGGGTTGTGAGTTGACGCTGAGGGGGGAGGAAGCGCCCCCCCCCCCCATGTGGAGTGACGTCACCAGCTAATTAATATGAATAGTGGGGGGGGGGGTGTCCATTTGGAAGACGTCACCTCTTCATGATTATTAATGTCGGGGCTGTTCGATGTGGAGTGACGTCACCTGCTCATGATTATTAATGAGGAGGGGGGTGCTAAATGTGTAGTGACGTCACCCGCTCATGATTATTAATGAGGAAAGGGGTGCTACATGTGGAGTGACGTCACCCGCTCATGCTTATTAATGAGGGGGGGTCCATGTGGAGGACGTCCCCTGTTTGTGAGTATTATTTAGGGGGGCCGACATGGAGTGATGTCAAGCGCGGGACACATTATTGGCTCATTATAGTATATGTGGAAAACATCTAAGGGCCATATGTTACCCTTTGCGTGGATATGTTTTGCTTTAAATGCACGTGTTGTGGCACGAGACCGTTCTCAATCAAATGTCGATAAAATTAACGCGCGTGCAGACATTTAATGTGTTTATAATTGGTGAGTCTATTGCTCCTAATGGATTGTTTTTCAGAATGGAGCGCCGAGATACTTGTTTAATCTCTGTTCACAACAAAGCATCCAGAGCCGTTTATACATTTAATCAAGGCCATAGCCATGGAGTCAACATTGGGGGGGACCAAATCTTCCGGGGGGTCTGGAGGTCCACCCCCAGAAAATAAATTTAAATTTGAAAAGAATTTCTTACCATTTCCTGCCTAAAATATTGAAAAAATTCACTAACACATAAGATGGACTTTTTATTTATTTTTTACAATAATGTTTAATAGTGTATTGCATTACATTGCTCTGTTTTTTTCTTATTTACCTTTTCTTGTTTCATTGTATGTAATGGCAGAGATTAGGGATGAATAAAGTACAACCATAACTACAATCATATAAACATAAATCTATTTTATAGCAATATATTCGGACATTTTGAGCATATTTGAATATTATAATTACGGCCTTGTGTTCAATTATATTTGAGTCACGCAAACACAGGCGTTAGTTGCAGCAAAATAACACAAAGACAAAGATCCCCCGCATAGCCTTAACAGACTTTTGAGGCAAGTGCTGGAGTGAGCACCAATATAGACCGGCATAGCACATGACAGGGTGGATGGCCAGCACCACGCCCGACCGCCTTTGTCTAACCAATGGAGATGTTTATACACCGCACCAGGTACTCATTACAGATTGAGTCGACCTAGGGGAGGTCCAGAACTGGTTCAGATATTCTTCGCTGGCATTGATCGTGAGTGAGAATCGAACTCGGGTCACCGGGCTCAAAGTGCTGTGCACTAACCACTGCGCCACCGGTCAATGTGTCTTACTGATGAAATAAGTGGCCCGTGGTGCTCATTCCGATTTGAAGACTTTAGCCAGTAGTGGAAGTTCCACATTTCCATTGCAGGAGCCATCCACTCCATTGCACGATCATCGCGGTACTTATTTGATAGATGAGACACACTTTAATTGTGCCTTAAACAGTCTTATAATTTGCAACAATTGCAGTGCATTAACAATAAACACCTTTAGGATATATAAATAGGAAAAGCCATGCTTTGTAGAGGTTGGGAGGAGCCGAAACAAAATTAATAATATGAATGGAGGTGAAAAAGATTTGAAAAATATACAGGCTCAGTCATCCATATATTTGACCGAGTTGCTCAAATGTGGCAGACCACTTCACTCGACTGTCGACCAGAATGCAGCACCAATCAAGTCAGGGGCTCAACCTACCAGTATCCTCTGGGACACCCCCATTTTGCCATGCCAAAGTAGGAGGCATACACGTTTATTCTACACTTTCCACAGTATAGGGGATAACTATAGGACAGCCGGCACACTGCCTGACCTAACACCGATGAGGAGGTCAAGACGGGGACGAAGACTTGTGAAGACAACGGGTTCCATTCCCAAACCGCAGCAGCCCCGACCCAGCGTTGGGGCCTCCCTTTTATCCTCCCCAGCATGGCCTGGCTCTGCCCTCGGCCACGCCCCTTTCTGGAACCTACCAGAAGGTTATGGGCTCTGCCCCACGTGTCCCCTCTGTAAACTTTACCCTACATCCGTGCCTATCACGTGCCCTACTGGCAGACCGGCTGCTGTATCCTCAAATGCCCTTCACTGCCAGCAACCGGCACTACGCACTCCAGGGCACACTTCACCTGCCCTGCTGGTAGACCAGGCTATTCCACCCACGATCCCGCTCTCTGCCAGTAACAAGCGCTACGCGCCGTAGTGACCAATTCTATGTCACGACACATAGATGGACTGACCCCACTTCAGCAATGTGAAATTCTCACTAGTGGTGCAGGTGGAGAAAAACTACATCCGACACATTTTTGTGAGCACGGCGACGGTTTGAAACATTTTACTCGATTTTTCATGTGCTTTTAATTTTAACGTGTTTAGCGTCAAATTCAGGAAAGGCATTGCCGAACAATTTCTTGCTTTCTCAATCCAAATTTACGAGTTCATGTGTAGTGACATCGCGGGATGTCACTGTGTAATGCTGGCCCGAGAGAGGCACGGCGTGCGGTGTATTGATATTGCGGACACCACTAAGACGTGGGTGCAGTACCGGCCCTAGAGGGACTTAGTGAGCGCTGATCGATCGCGCTGGATGGCACCATGCTTCGCGCGCAGTGCCGGCCCCTACAGGATAGGGTGTGGGAATGCCGGCCATGGAAATGGGGTTACTAAGGGCCGTGGTACTCTGATTGTTCCCAGAGGACACATGACCAGTTAAGTCTACACAGGGGCCCCAAGTGGGGGCTAGGGGTAGTCACGTGTCAGGGTCGAGATCCTGCTTGAGAATTCTGGAAAGTGATTGTGGCCAAGGGCGGAGCCAGCCACACCACAGAAGATATAAGCCGGGTCCCTCAGGGGGACCGGCGCTGCAGTTCATCCTACAGAGTCTCCAACACGTGGACCTGGACCCAAGCTGTGGTCCAGTCCGTTGTAGCCAGTTACGGTGTAATTAGTGTAGTTAGCCTGGTGGTCACCACCATAGGTTGTTAGTCTGTTAAGGGGCAGTTACCCCGTGTGTTGGTTGTTAATAAATGTGTTTCCTCCAAAGAGTAAGTCTGCGACTCAGTTGAACTCACTACACATGTATAACCTTTTTAAATCCTTTATATTAAGTTCACTTGCTTGCTTGCTTGCGCGCTTACGACCGTGCAAATCTTTCGGTCGTTTTTTAACCCACTTCCCGTGATCCAATCGAGCTGACATTTTGCACACAGACTCGTTGTGCATGACAATTTATTTTAGTAAAAAAAAAATTCCTAAATTTTACACTTTTTAGGCAATTTTTTTTATATTTAATTACCAATTGCTTAATGGTGGCAGGCAATCATCTGACCCATAGGTGGCAGCCATCTCAAGCCAGAGGACGAGAGGACTAGCCGCCACGCATATAAAGGATTTATAGTGAAAAACTGTGTTTTTACGGGTAAATTTTAATGTTGATGACGATTAAGTTTCAGGCTTCAGCTTAGAAGGCCACTGGTTCTATTCCAAGCAGTGAGGAATTTTACAAGCTGGTGAATTTCCACACAAAACTCAGAGAGAATAAAGTGTAGCAACAGCTCACAACGTCGGAATGTACTATTATAAATGTGAGCATTTAAACGGGGTTTTTATGAAACTTTTTTTTAAACATTTCAAGATCTATTTTGGTTCAGGTAACTAACAACACATGTCATGGAGGTATTTCATTCAGAAACTGATGCAAAATTACAACATTCTTATTTTACTGCAATTGCATTGTATGGAACTCTTAGAAGTGGCATTCTTCTTAAATACTGCAACATCATTGAGACAAACAAGACTGCTACTGACAATTAAGAAAATGGTCTGAAATTTCAACTTAAATCTCATGAAACTGCACTTCCAAGAGATTTAAGTTAAATTTTCATACTACTTTGCCCATTGGATTTGTGTGTATGTATAGCTTTAGTATATTCCTGTGACTTTAACAATGAAAGATCAATTAGGCTAATGCCATTGGTGCTACCACATCTAGCCATGCCGTCATTCCTTCTAATTGATCCCATAACTGCTGCTTATTCACTCAAACTCCAAGGTCTGCCACCATTTGGCTTCAGATTGTTTTTCCTTGCCACCAAACTCTGGGTACGACTCCAATGGCTATCTCGGTAACCCGCTCTCCTCTGCTCTGCACATGTGTCCCATCCATCACAACCTCTTCATCCAGATTTTGTCTAAAATGTTCACTCTTATTGTTCAGTCCAAACTTCCAAGTTGCTTACCCTGTTCTGCCACGAAATTCCTAACATCCTTTATATGGCAAGTCAAAGACCAGCTCTCTGACCTGGACAGCAAAACACACGTCAGAATTGAACCCCAGATCTCAGCAATGCCAGCTCAAAACATTGAATCAGAATATTAGTCTCGGCCTCGCTGTGCACTGCGTTGCACCGCTAGCTGAGTAGTTAACCTCGCGTTCAATAAACCCTCGGAGCCAGGATGAACGTCCGACTCCAAACGTCATTTATTGAGTTTAACGAGGTAAAACTGGTGAGAAAACACAGATAAAGCATCTGTTATAACCCGTAAACACCAACACAATGAACACCACAGCACCAGAACATTGTCCCAGATAACATGTTTCCCAGCAATAGACCCTGGATGGACCAGGCCCCCACACTACCACTGAACAACTACACAAGAGCACAAGCCACTGCGTTGCATAAAGGCACATCGTGTATTCATCACACTGCACCCCAAATGTACAGCATTACACATAACACTAAACTGTGGATGAGATACTTCGTCATCTTTGCTCTCAGGATCGCAACATAGCCACCTAGGCACAAGTCTGACTCGACCCACTAAATCACAAGTAACATCCACAATAAGGAAAGTTGCAGGCTTCGTTGCTAACTAGGCCTCGTATTTACCACAACAACTTAACAGCACCATAAAGGCATTTACATCACTATAACGGTCATTCCAACATTACAACAGCATTGCCAATGTTATAAGAACATAAACAAACTTACAGACAATGCTTCTCAAAGTCCCACGATGGACAACTGCGGATGGCTTCACTGGGACGCGATGTGTGCCGCCATCTTGAATTATGTGCGTAATGGCCGACGCCCGCGTGGTTAAGCGGGAATCTTAATTCGCAACTTCCTGGTCACGTGATCAAAACCAGCATCAAAAACAGGAAATTCCTGTGTACATACGCCCCCCCCCCCCCCCATCTGCCGTGAGGCAAAACTCCTGCCGTGAGGCAGAACAATATTTATTTATACTGGAGGAATCCGATGACCTCTAAAGCTCTTTTTCACAGATGTCTAGTAGGGCCAGGTCAGCACATTTCAACAAACAATACAAAAACACAATAAGAGTACAAAGTATAGGAAAGGTAAACAAATCACTTAAAAACACATGTAAATAATACGAAACTATTGTTTTTTTATTTTACCAGGTAAGGCCCACTGAGCTATTAACTTCTTTTTCAGAGGCGACCTGGCCACAAATGATAGCTCAATGAATTGGCTTATTACGTGGAAATTTATAGTTGCAAAATAATCTAAATAATATAGACGCATGTTTATAATTGTGGAGGGAAAAAACCGGATGACCCGGAGGAAAAATCCACGTGACCACGGGGAAAACATGCAAAGTCCAAATATACAGGTGTAAGGGTCGGGATCGAATCCACAATCTCTGGCATACCAGGTAAAGAAGATAACATCACATCACCGTGGTGCCCCTTAAATCATAAAAAAATAGAAGTTCAAATGCATTGGTACGTAAATTTCCCAGTTTGGGAAAGGCAGTGAAACAACAGCAAAAACAGTCCCAGAAACACACCAAGACAACACAGTCCCTCAATAAAACTGCACATTAAAATTGAACTATCGATACATTGTTAAGAATTAAATGGCTGCAAACACCAAACCTGTATACGGAAAACGACTGTCGCTGACCTTCCAAAGAGATTCAGAATGCAATACATCACCCCTTACCCCCTACCGTGATTCATTTACCAAAGATCCCGCTGTGATGTTCTGAGAAGAATCAAAGGCATTGCCATGCAGGACATTGCTGCATCAGTGAGCATTTGTGTGAGGTCAATTTATGACGTACATTTTTTTAACTTCCATTTCGGAATGCATTAAGCACATTGGCCACGCTAATTCTGCTGCTGCTGCCACCGACACTGCTGTCCACAGTGAAGTCCACTCTCCATCGACATGTGTTTAACGCGGCACCACACGCAGCTCGATCTCTCACACGTGTGTACGTCATAGCTCACACGTCTAACAGAGAAAAGAACCGTTGGCCCTCGTAATGAAGCTTTTTTTTTAGAGCAAACCGAATCACGCTCATTCATCAGCCGAGCACCGGCTTGGGAAAACAATACCATATTTGTATTAAATACACGAAAGAACAAGGAATAAAAACAAGGAAAGGCCTAGGATCGGCGGGACCTGGACTAGTTCTGTAATTTTAATTTTGAATCGTCACGTGATACGAGTCTGTGTAGAAACGTTCAGATCGTTAGCCTTCGTAGATCCGAAGATATGAAACGTCAAAGATTTGCAAGAATATAAACAAACAGGGCAAGTTAAATAAAAGTGTGTAAAAAAGGCAACAGCACGTGGCGTGTTTTTGTTCTGCAATTTAATTCTACGCAAATTGCCACAACGTACACGCTGTTTGTAATGATTATAAACGGAGACACGTTGTTAAGTGATGGTTCTAATAAACAGGGAATTGCAGCTTGCAAAACTGGCACAGCTGGTGAAATATTTTGACAGAGTAAGACAACTCGTGAGTATGCCTCATTTAGCTGGAATATCTTTTCCCAAATGAAAAAAAATGCAGACATGCAAAGTTACAGGCCATCAGACTAGTCAAAAACCCTGGCCTCAAATGTCTACTTCTGCCTCCCATTTATATTAAGATGGTATTTTCATATTATATACCCACAAGTGTTCATCACGTGGCGATCTGGTTGGGTGACTCAGCGTTTAAGAACCATTGACTCGCAGCAATCATCATGGGCCGTACCTTTATTTTTGTGGTCGATGACTTTGGTCTTTTAAGACCTGCGGAGGGAGCTGGTAGGAACGTTGGGTTGCTCGGTCAATGGCCAGGGTCAACGGTGGCGTGGTATATTCCGCAAATATGCCCGACTGTGAGGGCGGGCACAAGCCGGCGTGAGTAGGTTAAATGTTGAGTTTTGTAAGGGCACCACGGGGTGACCAGCCCCTCCCCACCCAGACGCACACCTCCCACTCCCCACCCAGCCCCACCCTCCCCACCCAGCCCCTCCCCACCCTCCCCACCCAGCCCCTCCCCACCCTCCCCTCCCCACCCAGCCCCACCCTCTCCACCCAGCCCCTCCCTCCCCACCCAGCCCCTCCCTCCCAACCCAGCCCCTCCCAACCCTCCCCTCTCCACTAAGCCCCACCCCTCCCATTTTTGGATGCACGACGGACGGACACAATAATCCCCTGTGGGCTGGTGTAACCAGGAGGTTCCTACCAGTAAAATGGCTTCCACTTTCCACATCCTGCTCCTGGAATTCCTTCACCAAGCCTCGTCCAGTGACATACGTGGCAACAGAGGTGAAACGGATTTCTTCAATTCCGACTACATTTGCGCTGTTCGATTTAGTTGAAAAATGGGATAGCCCAGCTCTGGAGTCAAAGCAGAGTCAAGGGACGTCTCAGCCTATTGCCCTTATGTGGTTGCGGATATAAAAATAGCAACTCTGTGGGAATTCGAACACTATCGGACTCAGGAGAGAGGAGTCCCCATTCGGAAGAGTGTGGAATGTCCATCGCTGGTTCTGCACCACCAACAGACATAGACACCACCTCATTGCTGGTTTGAGCATAGGCACACTTTTGTCTATCAAAGCGAATCTTAGTCTCAATACTCATGATGGGAGGGTCCTATCTAGATCTGAAGTTTTCGTGACTGCAATGATCCATACTCTTTGGTTATTTCGGTAAAGTCACGTAGGGTCCTCCTTTATTCTTTTACGAAAGAGCGACGAATCTTCAGCTCATTACACGTGTATCCAACTGTGTGCAAAAATCAATGTTTGTTCGATTGGTATATGCTTATGTGATGGGTTCACGTGACCCTTCCAGTCACTAAAGTCTATTACGTTCACCACTATACGAGAGCTGAATAAGTTGTTGAACTGAATCGCGACGCCGAATGGGCGACATCGTTAAATCGCAATGGGGGCGAATCGCTTCACCTATACGACTTAATGTAATTGCTTTGCGATCGGTGCGAAAGAGTCCAATGGGACATTTAATTCCATCAAAACGTTGCACAGAATTCGGCTTTACAATCAAGAGGTTGTGTGTTCAAATGTCAGTGGGGGGGGGGGGGCTATTCGGCCTGGCATAATCCCCTCTAGGGTCGTTAAAAAATACCACTTTTCTGGAAAAGTCAACAGCTCACAAGTGTGGTACAAACTTGAAGTGCAGAAAACATCGGACGTGGAATAAAAAAATACACATCGGAAATAATGAAAGGTGAAGGAGCAGCCCTGCAATTACTGCAATTGTAGCGCTGCCTACTTGGCATCTGTGAAAAAATAGCTTTATAACTCATCGGATTCCTCCACTAGTGTGGCAGAAACGCCTCCACTAGAGTGAGCTCTAGAGAGACTCTCTTCGATGGTGTTTTGGCCTACTCTTCCATGCTGGCCCAGTGTCTTTGAAGAGGTGGGAGTAGCCACATTTTACCCCACCACACATGACCTGCCGATCGACTAGCTATGGTGTATCCATTGACACCGCTTGCGTGGACAGAGGTGAGGAGATTTTAAAAAGTTTGCACCCTCGTTTCAATTGCACTACCGCGGGGGGTCGAACCGAGCGCACTGGACATGCACACCGCAGTGTTGCAAGTCCAGTGTTGCGAACAGTTACACGATGGCTGCATTCTGGGATCCAAGTGTAAGAATAAATAAATGTATTATTTTCCATTTCAGTGCAGAACACAACAACAAACCACGGCATAGAATTCAGATCAAACAGAAATTGTAAAAAAAGTGAATGACAAAAATAAAAAAATAACCATGGAGTGAAAAGTTAGAAATTACTTTCTTTTGAACGAGTGTTTCTCGTGCAGCACAATTACAGGAACCAGATGGTTGGATTGGTTTTGCTGTTTGTTACTAACTGGGACATGAAACCAGAAACATTATCCTCTGGGAAAAACAACATAATGTCAGTTTCATTAACGCGCTCAGGACTTGGCTGTGACAACAATGGACCATATCTCTCCAGCAATAATGCTATAATTGATAGATATGCAATTTTCTACCCCATTATCCCTTAAAGCAGTTTCACTGTGTCCGCGGACAACTTTACATTTAAATGTCATAATTGTTACACTTATCACTGTAATACCACGAGCTGGTAGCATTATAATTTTTTCAGTATTGGAAGCTTGCACAAACAATACTGAAGTGTTGAAACAGGATTCGCCTTAACATTTATGTTTCTCATATTTAAACCCGTAATTCATCTTTTGTAAATGAATGTTGCTGAAAAAGAAACCAATGCGTCCCTGTATGTTTAACATTAAAACACAAAAAGGCAGTGTACACATGCAAAAAGTCTCTCCAGATGCGGCAGAAAATTCTGAGAAATAAGACAAAACTTGGCCGCAGGACATTGCCGAGTGCACGAGCCACTAAAGCCACAACAACCTCCCCGCAGGTGGCAAAGAGAGGCGTACTGTCGACGGTAGATAGTCGTTATGGGCCAGTGCTTGTCATTAGAAATTACAGCTTGGGGTAAACACGATGGGCCCGAGACCAGATTGGCACGACGGGCCAGCACTCATCACCTGGCATCACAGCTTAAGCAGGAGGACAACGAGCCTGCGTTCGGTCCGTGTGCGGGTGAAACGTGAAGCCAAGGAGTCGCTGCGATCCCTCCTTTTGCCGTGCAGACACGCCATGCCCGGGACTGCTCCAGCGAATCCCCCCCTCCCCCCACGCTGTTCGGCTGCATGACCCCATGTGGCGCATCTGCCCATGCCAGCCGCTACGGTCGTTCTTGCGAGGCGTGCAGCCGTCACTGGCCGAACCACAACATCTCACTCATCTTGTCAAGGGGCATAGAGCGTCACGCAAACTCCGGTCATCCTCGCAGCAGCAGCGGCGGCGGCTTTTGCGCGGGCCATTGAAAAAAGGCAGTGGGTCACAGCATCGTGCGCTTTCAGATACGCTTCTGGGGCCATCTGGAACGCTTTTCCTTCCGATATTATGGAGCCACTGGAGGTATGCACTTTTAAAATCATCTAGATTGAAAATGCATTTGTTTAGAAATTACTTTTGATTAGCACGGTTGGCTACGTACGGTGTGAAAGAAGTTCAACATACGTAAACTCAGCGGCGAGTGTAAGGTTGTGCAAGGGCGTTTATGTGTCAAGCTCAGCGCCTTTCTGACCTGTAGTAATTGTCAATATTCCGGTGACAAAGACAACACTATTTGGACAACTGTTTGGTTTTCCACAGTTGTGCTCTGTAACTCTCCGATGGTGATTTCCTACCGCGTGTTGTTCAGCACGATGCCTGAAGTTTCGCTCCACGTGCTGGCAGCTTCTTCATTTCAGTTTCCAAATTATGGGACAAAAAATTGGGCAGCACAGTGTACAATAGTTAGCGCAAACCTAACTTCAAGACGTCATAATTGTGCATCCTGCCTGGATTGAATTACCGACAATGGTTCCTACTAACGTACGTAGTATTACAGTGATGCGTGTAACAATGACGCCATTTGCAAGGACCCGAGTTCAATTCCTGACGCGGGTGCATTTCTGTGCGGCGTTTGGGTACGTTCTCTCCTTGGTCTGCATTCATTTACTCCAGGCTCTCTGGGTTCGTCCCATAGCTAAAACAAACGTACAATGTGACTCGTATTGCCCAATCATCCCAAGCGAAAGAAATACCTACTAATTACTTAATTTTTCATTACACATCGCGACATATTTTCCCACCTACTGAAAAAACTTGGCAGAACCCTGCCGAAAAATAGTCTTGAGACTCAAATGAGGCTTTCTTGGGTAAACATGTGTTAAAATGAAATAAAAACAAATATATTTTTAGAAAATATATAACATTTTTGTTATTAAAATAATAATTCAAAATTTCTGTTACAGCTGTTTCTTTAGAACATTAGGAAGATCATATATTAGGCAGGGATTCGATTCCATAACTTTGATTTGAAAAAACTATATTTCAGTATCTCCATGCTCAAATGAGCATAGGGAGGTGCTCGTCTGCAGTGGCAGCCCTGAGCCAGCGTTGGATTAGAATATTCGACATTCTTATGGAGGGAGCCACTTGGTCCACATGACGAGGATAAAAGTCAACCGAGTCGAACCCGGAGAGAGGCCCAGAACATTTTGAGAATTTGAACTCACGATGATTCACCGTGGAATGAGATTCGCTCGCTGCTAAGAGAAATGTGTATGGGTAAAGTGGTCGTGCCGAGATAGAGGTGAGATTGTCCACTGGTGCTCTCAGGACTCAAGTGAGGTAGTTGGCGTGCCATTACCGATAACGTTGTTGGGCTTCAGACTGTATCCAGAGCTAGCAGCACCACACCAAACTCTGCCCCCTGGGTGAGCTGGTCTCAAATTAGTTCTGTATTTTCGGTGCCGATAGCATTCCGATGGGAAATGTGGACTATTCCTTCCCACACCTCATCGTGTCACGTGTCATAAGTAAAAAGGTCAAAATGTCTCCATGTTCAGTTGAGCCCTGGGTATTGCTTCTCTACTGTATATTGACAGCCCTGAGCCAGTGGTGGGGATGCCATGTTCATAGAGTTCGGCCATTCTATCAATATAATAACTATGTGTTTATTGTTATTTACCTTGCATTTGATCAATATTTTTAGTTTTAACATTTTTTTCTGTAAAACATTCAATCGTAATGTGTGCAATTAGATATTTATTTTCATTTTTTTTTGTTACGGACTAAATTTGACCTTTTTTCACAATTAATTGTTGGTTGAGGCCAATTTAATATTTATAGAGCGCTTTCACTCAAGGCGCTTAACATAGCCTTAAAAAAAAAACGGTGACAGATTCGAATAATTTAAATGGCAGGGAAGTGCAAGGGTTGAGGAATGAGTGACCGCGATAGAAGGGTACTTATGGGTCACGAAAGGGTAGGTGTGACCCTCCACGACACAGCCCAGGAAATTCATCGTCACGTGCACAATCATGAAACCTACTTTGACAAACTGTAATTTATTACTTACTTTTACATTTAAACGTGTGAGAAGTGTGGAGTGGAGGGGATTGTTGTTTTTTGCACTGAAATTCAATCCTACATTTATTTTTTTCTTCCTGTATTTGGAACAAAAGTATGCGTTGCAAGACATTTTTGTTTGTAATAACAGAAAGCAATATAATTAATTAACGAGCTGTTGACTTTTCTTGAGTGGTACGAGATTTTATCGACCCCAGGGGGATGATAATGACGGCCTGTTTCATTGCCAGAAAGGGTGAAACTTATTTTTTCCCCATCATTTTGGATATTGGCAAAAAGGTCCCATAGATTTTAGGTGAAGCCCTGCAATCACACCACTGCTGGTGGAAGGGCCTCTACTAGAAGGAGCTCTATAAAACCGCTCTGAAGGGTATTTGGCCTACTCTTATATGCTGATCAGACGTCTTGGGAGGTGGGTGTATCCCACAGCTCACCCCACCACATGTGACTTGCCGATAGATAAACTGTGGCGTCCCCATTCATGCTGCTTAGTGACAAGAGGCATTTAAAAATCTATATTGCCCCTTGAAAAATACATTTTTTAAACTTGCCCAATGTTTGTATGTTTGTTGAACTTCTTTTTCACCTTACGTCGTCAACCATGCTAATCAGAGGTGCGGGGGAAGGTCAACGAACGAAGTTTCAACTACCACATTGGGAGATCGATCTGGTGACCTCTGCATTGTAATTCCAGTGAGCTAACCGTTACATCATGGCACCATGCACGACGGAACATGTATAATAATACGAATTTTATCAAGATTTTCTTATATTCGACATATACAAAACTAGCCTTTCATCAATATATTCCACTGACAAATGTGTATAATTTGCTTAAGTGTCAGAACGAATAAGCCACAGCCATAGCATTGTGAATGGGAACATATCATTACGTCATCTATTACAAATTACTCTGACAGATTGATCTTTATATCCGACCATGTATGTCCGATGTTCACCCAGCTGCATTGGCTTCCAGCCAAACGAATACATTATCATGTCTCATTCATTACACAAATAGTGTTTGCCACAAATGAACCACAATACCTTGCCAATGTCGTTAAGGAGCATAAACCATCACGCGAAATCCGGCCATCCTCGCAGTAGCTTTTGGCTAGACGTCACTGCACTGCGCGCTTTCAGATGCACTTCTGCGGACGTCTGGAATGCTCTTCCTTCCGATATTACGAAGTCACTGGAGTTATGCACTTTTACATCTAAATTTAAAACATTTCTTTATCACTGTTTTTTGTGTTTAGTTTATTGTCCTTCGCCGTATCTCCAATTAGCACGATTGGCTGCGTAAGGTGCGAAAGAAGTTCATCATACATACGTTATATTTAATTTACAATAGGTCCAAACCTAAATGTGGACTTTTAAATGACAAATGTTTATTCTTCGCTTAAGTTAGAACCAATAAGTCACTGCCATATCATTGTAATTGGGATCACATCATTACGTCATTCATTATGAATTACTCTGACAGACGAACATTACTCTTTGGATCTTTCGGTAAAGTCACGTAGGTATAAAATAAAATAAATCACGACGTTTCGGGCGCAACACAAGCGTCCGTCATCAGGTGGGAAAGCATGGTCTGCTGCTGAGGCAGACTGTTTTAAAAGGTTTGAAATGGGTGTAACCCAAGGGTCATAAAGAAGTGGCCGGGAATAGTGATGTTAATGTGAGGAATTAGCATGTAACTTTAAGATAGGAGAGCGGCCTCCTCGACGAGGGCACGGAAGTGGCTATGCTAATGTGAGAGATTAGCATGTTAATGTGACATCGAAGAGTGGTACAATCCAAAGCGGCCTCCTAGACGAGGGCACGGAAGTGGCTATGTTTATGTGAGAGATTAGCATGTTATTGTAAAATCGAAGAGTGGTGCAATCCAAAGGCATGAGTGCAACCCAACGGGTGCAATCCAAAGGGCATGTGAGTATGAGAGTGCAATCCAAAGGACATGTGTGCATGAGAGTGCAATCCAAAGGTATGAGAGTGCAATGCAAAGGACATGTGAGCATGAGAGATCTAAAAGAGAGGCATAGAGAGAGACACACAGCGAGTCGGAAATATCAGCTGACATAGGCAGGTAGGATGGAAAACCTCACAGTCAGTTAAGATTTTACCTGGTTAATAACGTCTTTCCAATGATTGCTCAGTTTGTACCCATTCTCTCGGTTGAAGTTGTGTCTGTGTTTATATATCTGGATGGCTTCATGAATAGGCTGCTCGTCAACTTTTTACAGATGATATAAAATTGCGTACGAATGAAAATAACGCCGAGTGCACAATGCCGTGGTTCATTTAACGTCACTCGAAAAAAATTATTACCCATAAATTGAGAGAGAAAATGTTGCACATTAAAAACAAACATCACCATCATCATCCACTGTCATTGCACTGTTAGATTCAGGCCCTCGGCACCCAATCACCACACTTCAGGTCCGCGACGGCACCCTCGAAAACGAATGGCCAAATGAGAGGAGACTCGCAGACAAATTTGCCCTCACAGCCTCCTGAAAGTGCAGCCGAGCGCTCTGCAAAGTGACAGCTAAAAAAAAAATAAACAAACAACCCGTCTCAAAAGACTTTAACAAAGTGAAACACGCTCTGCACCTCCGATTACCACGGTTGGCGACGTACGGTGCGAGAGAAGTTCGACGTGCATTCATACATAATTAAATAAACAGGTTACGGTACAGGTGTCACCCTGCAATTCAGTGCTCACGCCACACTGCTGGCAGAAGGGCCTCGACTAGAAGGGAGATCTAGAGATCCCCCTCTAGAGGGTAGTTTTGCCTACTCTTCCAGACGTCTTGAAAGAGGTGGGACTACCCATATAATTTACCCCACCGCACGCACCCCACCGATCGACAAAACTGTGTGGCGCACGCATTTATACTGCTGGGTGGACAGGCTACACGGAGGGATTCATGAAACGTGCTTACATAGGTTCGACTGCCGTTGCCGCGAGATCAAATGGAACCGACGACCTCTGGATTGCAAGTGCAGTGTGCGCTAACTATAACACCACCGGCAAGCCACAATGAGGCTGCTTGCTTGATTTCTGATTGGTTGAGGAGGCACGGAAGAAGTTGTGGTGCCACGACCGCGGAGCAACTCCGCAAGCGCCGCGATTGTCCACTACCCCCCACCGTGAGCACACGCACACACGCAGCACTTGCACCCACGTCGTGTCCTGGCGGGGGATGGCCTGGCACATCGGGTTTTTAAACAGTTTCCCGGTGCAAGGAGATTGGTCGACCCTCGCAAAACAGGTTACATTGCGATGCCCCTAAAATTGGTTTAAAAATGTATTGGCGCAGAAAGAAAAGGTTCCCTGTGCCAACCGCAATGAGTTACTCACAACACTGGGGGGGGGACGGAGGGTAGAATATTAAGCAAGCAAAACGCAAAAGCCCTTCCAGACAATGGGCAACGAGGGACAATGGGCGGCCGCCGCCGCGCAGCACTCGAGGGACGACACGGTAACAGGAGGGGGGGAGGTAATCACAGGTAAGCGCACGATTGTCCGCACGGTAGAATGGCACCCTGGGCCTTTGAAGTTCAGGGAAAAAAAGATTTTGCTCTCAGGTCTTCAACCTTCGGGCCGTCAAGACCCACGCCCTGCTGTCCTGCCTCCTCCTCGAGCCGCTCGCAGCATCCGTGTGCTGCTACGAGGCAGTGATAGGTAAAGTTTTCTCTCGTCCTTGTCCCTCCGACTCTCACAGCGTCCGTGCTACGCCGTGATTACAGCTTCGACTGGGTTCGTAGGCAGAGTTAGGCAAAGCTCTTCTCGCAAAATATTCCCCCCAGGTAGTGTGCATGTGCGCCGTTAATAAACTTTAGTACAGAGTATCGGTGCAGTGTTATTTCTGTGTGCGTGGGTAGAACATCGGAGTGGTGTCTGCGATTTGTGTGCGGCGCGACTGTGCGGGGGGGGGGGGCGGTGCGCGTGTATTAAACATAGACGCGCGTCCGTGCCACGCGAATATTAGGGCGGGGGAGGTTGTGCGTTAGAACCCGCTCGGCAAAGCTCGCGCGGGTTCACACAGCAACAATAGCATTGACGGCGAGGCGCGCGCGCAAATTCGCGCAGCCCTTTAGCGCTAGCCTTTTGTGCAAGCGGATTAGGGCTTAACCACCCGGAGGCGCGCGCGCATATTCATACCGCCGCTTTAGCGCTAGCCTTTGTGTGAAACGAGCGCCCGCGCGCGTGCACGCAGCCGCCTTCGTATTAGTGGTGGTGTAACGTGGACATGTGTGGAGTAGCCCCTTGCGGCGGTGAGCCAGCGATTTAGCTATGCCCCTCAGAAGGGACGCTAACGCTGGGGGAGCGATCACCCGGTCGGCGGAGGCCCGGCGGTGGAGGAAGGAGGGAGTGGAGGGGGCAAACGTTGCGGTGGGGCGGACGTCGGCCCCTACAAAGTCTGAGTTTAAATTTAAAGAGGGCCCCATCCTGTAAGGGTATTGTGAAGCAGATTGTGAGGCTGTCACCGGGAAATCTCTCATTGAACAAAAATTCAAAAAGCTCTTCTCAGCCAGACAATGTGTACTCTGGTGCCAGTGGGCTTTCTGTGCTGAGAGAGAGAGAGAGAAGAAAGTGGTGTTTAGCAGGCACCAGAAAGAAAACAAGAAAAATACGGCCTCGTTTACAGCGCAATAAAATAACTGGCGTAATGTATCTGCTGCTGTTAACAAGGCACGTGTAATCGTAGGTGGCATTGTTGAACATCGATAAAGAATTCGTGATAACCCAGGTTCTAAGAGTTGAGCGTTTATAAATCTACTTACCTTTTAAAAATGACAATTTGCAGCGCTTTGTCAAGCCATTGCTGTTCATGCAGGGCTATTCATCGTACCTACACTATACCGGCTAGTGCGGATTAGTGAAGGCAGGAAGCCCAGGACCGGCTGAGATTTTACTCGCCACTGAGGTCAGCTGTGGCCGAGAATCGAACGCAAGTCACCAGGCTCACGGTGCAGTGGACCAACCACTGTGCTGCTACCGCAGCTCCACCCAATTAATAGGTTAACCTGGCATAAAATATACTACGAGGTTATACATTGCGATTGAAAATAATGTAAAATGAATCAACGTATGACTTTGGAACAAACAGCAATACTCATGTAGTGTCAATAATGAAGGTTAATGCGAAGAACCATCCTTAATGAACGCTTGAACTTGCAAACTGGTGCCTAAGAAACAAAATTACCTTATATACACAATATTTAGAACTCTTGACGGACACGCCAGTGATAAAAAAAAATGCATACACGTGTTTTATTATTGTTGTTTTTTGTTGTTGCAAATCTGCTGTTTTTGGAGAAGGCGTACTAAGCTCTCACGATCAGGAATAGAAGACGATGTCTCGCGTGATTTCAATGGAGTGAACAGGAAGGGTTGCATTGAGAAGGAGACAAAGCCAGATGGATTAAATGGCACTTACATTTTAAAATGTCTCTCGTGTCTTGATGTTCCTATAAAAAATACAGTGGGAATGTTGGCCCAAGTATACTCGCATCCTCAGTGCTGTTGTTAAATGGCCATCATACGCATGATACCAGCGATGGCGTTTTACTACTCTGCTTGGGACAAACAGCCGTTCTCTTCCTCTGTGAGAGCATCCCATCGTCAGTAACTCCACGTAACCTGCTAATCGTGAAGTCGCTTCTCTGGGCACCTCCCAGTGTGTTTTCGCGTCAATCGCTGCATCCTAACTCTTCTGTCAGCTCGTGCAACAGCTTAAATCGCAGAAACTTAATATTTTTACCCAATGACATATTTTGTTTTACCATAGCATTCGGTGCACAGTTTCCCCATGTGAATGTCAGAGACAAACGAAACATTTTTAGGCTCCAGCTATGCCAGCAGTGCTCTAGAGTGTATCCTAAATTATAATGTATGCTCCAATTTGTCTTTTATAATTTTATATGGGTGCTATGTATATGCATCCACTTCCTGACGATTGACATTGCCCCACTATTTTAAATGTGATCGCATTTGGATGTTCCGTAAATCTAAACCACAATGTTTTTAGTGTACTAACCCAGTCTTTTTTTAAACGATGCATACAATGGGTGATGCTGTGGCCGAATACGAAACTCAAGTCGATTTTCCGGTAGATTAACAGTAGTCATCTTATGGGATTTACTGGCCTCCACGATACGAATGTAGAATTTCCACCAATGTCTCATGATAATGCCTTGAGAGTCCCAGAAAATTAGAATATCGCTCTGCTGGATGCAGTATTTGAATGGTATCCATTGCATGGTAGTCTGTATTTTGTCCGTGTCTAAGTGGTTGTTCCGGGATTTATCCATGGTAACCAGGCACATGAAAACATGACAAGATGTGAGCAACACTCAATAAGCCTTCGGTTAAGTGTCAGCAGTCAGTGAAAAAAAAACAGCGTGCCAAAATATAGCCTGACCCTACCCTACAAGTGAAACCGATCAACCTACGGTGCCAAGATGTTTGTGCACGATTATTCGAAAATGTCAACATCTTTAGCACGTCTGGAACATCTTTAGACTTTAGATAAGTCACTCGCTTATTCACAATGGTCTCTGGGCATTACACGTCATAAACAAGCAATGGTACTGTCGTTAATATGTCCAGCCAGCTGGCCTTGGAGATAGGGTACTCGACTCACATTTGGAAGCTTTAAAATTCAAATCCCGGTCAGGTGTCAACTCAGCCTGCAATCCCCATCGGAGTTGATAACGCAGATACCACATTGTGGAAAGTCAACTGTAGTATTTCTGTGCGGTAATTTGTCTCTACCATAGTAATGTGGATTTTCCTAGCACTTAGCTTTGGGCCACGAATGTAAATGAACAATGTCCAATGTTAATTTTAGCACGGGGACACACTGATATTCTGTTTATCATTAAGCAGGATTTGTAGAAAATCAGAAAGCGATGGCTTATTCATTTATACATCTAACAACTGCTTAAACAGACCATTACATGTATTGGCACACCTTGAGGACACATTGCCATTCAATATTGAATTGGGAAATATACTTTCAGCAAAGACAATCACAGGTTGTTATTTAAAGTCAGGTAAGCCTTGATGAAACGTATGTTAAGTAGAAAACCTCTAACAAATGTAAGATGAGGAATATTTTTGTAATCAACTTTCACTGCAACCTGCAAATACGATATTTGTATTTTCGCAATTAATTATAACAATAATTTTACAAAATCAAAGTACAGCATTCGTTTAAATAACATTGAAGCTGTTTTCTTGTTTAACTAAACAGTGGGGTGGCATTACTTTTTCTTTGATGGCTCTAAGCCAGTGTGAGAAATTGCAGGGGCCAGCCTATCCATAGGATGCTGATTTAATGTAACAGCATTTTATCTTTATCAGCCCATGAGTTATCCCCTCAATTGCATTTTAATTCACAACCTTCTGATTGTGAGATGAGCTCCCAAAGCACAATGCCACCCAGCAAAATACAATACTGCTCGTAAAACGACAATTGATAAATTAGTGGCCTTTTTAAGCCAATGTTGGATCAAGGCCTTGCCAAGCTGTCTCAGTTATGGAGGTTGTTTGATCATACTTCCCTTTGTTATTCGGGTTGTTATGGGGGTTGTTTTAGCATACTTCCCTTCCTTTTTTACACGTGGGTGAAATAGATTATAATATATTATGCATTGGCTTATGGCATGATGTAGCTTCTCTGAGGCTAAGTGTCATTGCTAAGGCTCTTTCTGGCCCCATGATTTACTGCGATAAAAGTATCAAGGCATCCTCAAAGGGGGTGTTAAGATGGCAGCCGTGTCTCCTGTGGATGAATCATCGCTAAGTTTTCCAAGAAATGTTTGGCTTTGCTTCACTAAACAGAAGGCGTATTGTAAACAGGCCCCTTGCAGTGCAGAGATACACTATATGCATATGTAGTGGCGTGTATAGTGTCTCTGTGGTGTAGCGCCAATACCGAGAGAAGAGCGGTACTATATGTATGGAGTCTGTCTCTAGCACCGGGATGAGTATGGAATGGAAGGGCCCCTAGGGGGCATGGTTAGGTTGACAGTGAGAGAGAGGTCTGGTGAGGACGTGGTAGTCTGGGTGAACCCGAGAAGGCACGTGACCGGATGAGGTAGTAACGAGGGCCAAAGAGGTGAGAGGGATACGTGATGTGGGCCTAGATTCTCCGAAAAGGATCCGGAAAGGGGCTTGGCCGAGGGTGAAGCCTGGCCACGCCGCAGCCCATAAAGGCCGAGTCCCGAGAGCGATCTTGGCTGTTCGTCTCTGGAAATAGAATGCGCTGGCTACGTCTTTGGTCTTCGGTTTTCGTGCTTCATGTGATGGCATCGTGGACCAGGCAGGGTGTTAGCTGACCTAGTCCAAGTATATAGTTATTCAATTGAGTGGCTACATAGCAAACCATGGTGGTCACGACGCTATATCGTTATCCTGCCAGGTGGTTATATAGTTACCCCGTTGTATTAAGAATAAACGTGTTGCCTACAAGTTCGAGTGTGCGCCTCTGTGGAACCCACTACACATATGTGTAATGTGTTCAACTGAGTCGCAGACGTAGACTTGGAGGCAACACATGTATTCAGTTCCAACACATGGGGTAACTTTTCCCTTAACAGAATAACAACCTCTGGTGGTGACCATCAGGCTAACTACACTCGTTACAATGTAAATGCTACTACGGACCGGCACCAACAGCTTCGGCCTGGGTCCACGTGTTGAAGACTCATTGAACAGAGAACGTAGATTTAAGAGTTTATTCCAGGATGAACAACAACCCCGGTCCCTCTTGGGACCCAGCTTATATTCTCTGTGGTGTGGCCGGCTCCACCCTTGGCCACGTCCACCTTCCAGAATCCTTGGGAAGGATCTGGGTCCCAATCACGTGACCACCCCTAGCCCCCACCTGGGGCCCCTTTGTAGACTTAACTGGTCACGTGTCCTCCCAGGTCAACCAGAGTGCCATGGCCTCAAGTAACCTCATCTTTTGGCTGGCACCCACACACCCTGTCCTGTAGGGTTGGCACTGCACGCAAAGTGTGGTGCCATCCTGCGCTATCATTCAGCGCTTACCGAGCCCCTCTAGGGCCGGTACTACACCCACACCAATGTGGTATCCGCGATGTCGCTACACCGCACAGCCGTGCCCCTCTAGGCGTCAGGATCAGGACCTGACCCACAACCTCCTCCATACCTGGTGTGGGAGAAAATGTCACACCACCACGGCGTCCCAAGTACAGTGTACCAAGCGCTGTGTCACTGCTGCTTGCTACTTTAGGTCTAAATTAACTCGTGGTCTGAATGGAAAAGGATCTAATTGAACAAAAATACATGGCATAGACTCTAAATTAGAGAGAATTGCTTTCGTTTTGTCTCAATTTATTTTTTTAATTGACATTCTCTCAAAAATGTTAAACGGTAGGAATTTAGCACCCATCTCACTGTTTGAATGATCTTTGAATTACAAAAAAACTAATTTTAATAGAATAGTAAGATTTATTCAGCTGTGCTAGTAGTGGCTGAAAAAATAAATGCTATATATTGACTCCATTACACGCCAATCACATCAACTATTGTCATCTGCGCCAACAGATAAAAATGGAATACCTCTAACCTATTAGCCACGAACACAATGGGCAGTGCCTAAAATCCTATATGGGGGGATTTGAAACTGATAAAAACCAGTGTCTGGAGGATAAATGTCACATAGTTCGGCTTATTTTAAACAAATGAAATAGTACAAACGATGACATTTGCAATGCAATTAAAACAATGAAACTACAATATATTGTGGGAGTAAATGATAAACTGGCTAAATTATTGGCAAAACTGAGATTTGGCACAGTACAAAGAAAATACTAAAACGGTTAACTGGTACTAAATATGATCTCCCGAAACCATCAACAGAAGGTGTTTACCAGGTTACTTGCTTCTGCAGCAAGTGCTATGTTGGGCAGATGGGACAAAAGATTAGCACGAGACTAAAACAACACAAATAAATGATCGAATACTCACAAACACAACTGTTGGCAGTGTGCAGAACACGTGCCAAAAAAACATTCGATTGATATTCACAGCGATGTTGTGTAAAACTAAGTATTATTGGGCATGACTAATTAGAGGATCTATTGAAATTGCGATCAAACAATAATTTGTCATCCATTCTGACAGCTACAGTGAGGGAAAAAAGTATTTGATCCCCTGCTGATTTTGTACGTTTGCCCACTGACAAAGAAATGATCAGTCTATAATTTTAATGGTAGGTTGATTTGAACAGTGAGAGACAGAATAACAACAACAAAATCCAGAAAAATGCATGTCAAAAATGTTATAAATTGATTGGCATTTTAATGAGGGAAATAAGTATTTGACCCCTCTGCAAAACATGACTTAGTACTTGGTGGCAAAACCCTTGTTGGCAATCACAGAGGTCAGACGTTTCTTGTAGTTTGCCACCAGGTTTGCACACATCTCAGGAGGGATTTTTGTCCCACTCCTCTTTGCAGATCTTCTCCAAGTCCTTAAGGTTTCGAGGCTGACGTTTGGCAACTTGAACCTTCAGCTCCCTCCACAGATTTTCTATGGGATTAAGGTCTGGAGACTGGCTAGGCCACTCCAGGACCTTAATGTGCTTCTTCTTGAGCCACTCCTTTGTTGCCTTTGCCATGTGTTTTGGGTCATTGTCATGCTGGAATACCCATCCACGACCCATTTTCAATGCGCTGGCTGAGGGAAGGAGGTTCTCACCCAAGATTTGAAGGTACATGGCCCCGTCCACCGTCCCTTTGATGCGGTGAAGTTGTCCTGTCCCTTTAGCAGAAAAACACACCCAAAGCATATGTTTCCACCTCCATGTTTGACGGTGGGGATGGTGTTCTTGGGGTCATAGGCAGCATTCCTCCTCCTCCAAACAGGGCAAGTTGAGTTGATGCCAAAGAGCTCCATTTTGGTCTCATCTGACCACAACACTTTCACCCAGTTGTCCTCTGAATCATTCAGATGTTAACTGGCAAACTTCAGACGGGCATGTATATGTGCTTTCTTGAGCAGGGGGACCTTGCGGGCACTGCAGGATTTCAGTCCTTCACGGCGTAGTGTGCTACCAACTGCTTTCTTGGTGATTATGGTCCCAGCTGCCTTGAGATCATTGACAAGATCCTCCCGTATAGTTCTGGGCTGATTCCTCACCGTTCTCATGATCATTGCAACTCCACGAGGTGAGATCTTGCATGGAGCCCCAGGCCGAGGGAGATTGACAGTTCTTTTGTGTTTCTTCCATTTGCGAATAATCGCACCAACTGTTGTCACCTTCTCACCAAGCTGCTTGGCGATGGTCTTGGAGCCCATTCCAGCCTTATGTAGGTCTATAATCTCGTCCCTGACATCCTTGGAGAGCTCTTTGGTCTTGGCCATGGTGGAGAGTTTGGAATCTGATTGATTGATTGCTTCTGTGAACAGGTGTCTTTTATACAGGTAACAAGCTGAGATTAGGAGCACTCCCTTTAAGAGTGTGCTCCTAATCTCAGCTCGTTACCTGTATAAAAGACACCTGGGAGCCAGAACACTTTTTGATTGAGACGGGGTCAAATACTTATTTCCCTCATTAAAATGCAAATCAATTTATAACATTTTTGACATGCGTTTTTCTAGATTTTTTAGTTGTTATTCTGTCTCTCACTGTTCAAATAAACCTACCATTAAAACTATAGACTGATCATTTCTTTGTCAGTGGGCAAACGTACAAAATCAGCAGGGGATCAAATACTTTTTTCCCTCACTGTATAGGCTTAGTGCTGTTTGTAAGCATACTATACGTGCCATGCACACATTGCTACACTGAAATAAACACAAAAACACATGCAACCCGTGCCCTGCACACAATAAAAAACACGCAAAAACATGCTCACCACTACGGTTTGTGCGTACACCACTAGCACCTGTTAAGGCAACACTGCCGACTATTCAAGTCACGAATAATCTCAGTATGTTGATTAAGTGTGACTAACGAAACCTGTTACATGTGTAATGAGATAGTGACATCTACTGGTTGGAAAAGGGATACACGGGTACAGGCACCGCTATAAACATTATCCAATCTCTAAAGAAAGAGGTATCTGAGCCAAAGGTGAAGGGCGGGGCCGGTCGAGAAAATCCGAGAAGCGGCTATAAAGTTCCACGAGAGGGCGTGGCCGGAGGCAGGGCCTAGCCGCACCTGCGGCAATATAAGTGGAGGCGGAGGAGGACTCGGGGTCGGTGTGTGGAGTCTTGGGTCCAGATTGCGTCGCTGCTCGCCGTCATTCCTCTCAGTTGTTCAGCCACGTAGCCAATCTTCTGCGGAGTTCCACCGCCCTCCCAGGCATGCCATCAGCCAGCGGCGAGATCGGGAGCGGACGGGCGGAACCCGCCGTGTGATCAACCCTGTGTGTAGTCTGTAGAACGTTAATATCTAAGTGTGTACTTGGAGAGGAAGCTGATAACGTTGGCCTGTGCTGTGCCCGTACGTGGAATAAAGAAGAGTACCCTCTACACGACGTGTTGCAGAAGTCGCTCATTACACATCTATAATTTCATATCTGTGACAAATGTATGAATAAACTAACCCCCCTGGGTACTTCTCACATGTAGGCGCACAGTGATGATATCACCTTCTTTTATTTACGACAGAAAAGCATTAAGACATCTCTTCACACTCCTGGCAAATTGCCTGACGATGCCGGTTGTAGTCACCAGCGAGAGGTCTTACTCAATAGTAAATGTTGTGGTTTTGTTCCCCAACACATCGGTGTGTGCTGAAGTAGTAATAAATGGACATGTTTTGTTCACGTGAAAAACCTCACTAAAAAGGTCACGATGATAATTGGGTTTTTTACCCTTTTATCTGGCAACAAAACTGACACCTTTTTTATAATGTGTCATGTTTGCATTTGTAGAGAAGTTCCCACGGTAGTACTCGGAGACGAAGGTATGTTATGGGCTTTCGCCGAGAGTTTATTAAAGGTGAACAATAATACACAGGGTACACAACTCCCAGGGGTTAGGGGTCCTACTCTGAGTCCGGGTCCCTGCCGGCTAGCTCCAGTCTCTCTCTCTCGTGTCGGATCGGGGACTCTGCCGACTCCACCGACCGGAGAGAGAAGCACCTCTATCGGCTACCACCGGCTTCTCCCTAGACTCACTACTCGATCCCTCTCTACCCCTGGTTCCCTCTTCACCCTTCTTACTCTACCCGTTCCCACAGTGACCCCGCTTACGTTACGGAGTATCCCTTAAGTACCCTAGGAGACGTGACGTCATCGCCCTGAACGGCACACCTGACGTCACGTCCCCATTTTACTCCTCTACACATTGACCACAATACCTGCAGTCGGAATGCAAATTGATTGGTGCACACCCGAGACAGCTTTCCTGTCTCGGGTGTGGACCAATCAATTTCAAGGACAGTGCATACATTATCAGAGTTATGTTTTTTATTTGCATTCCGACTGCAGGTATTGTGGTCAATGCAAACATGACTCCTTGTAAGAAAAAGGTGTCAGTTTTGTTACCAGATAAAAGGGTAAAAAAAATTATCATATTTTGCTACTGGCAAATGAGGTTCCAATGGTGAGGTCATCATGACTTTAGATTGTTTTCTAAAGCACTCACATGAATTACTTTGCCTGCATCTACTAAAGTGACCTTGAAGCATCTGTCTTTGATTTTTAAATGCACTATTTTGCTGCCAAATCACACCTCTGAGTACATTTGTAGGGTTATCATTTGCAGACACACTAGGTGGAGGCAATAACTTGTATTCATACAATGCTACACCATTACACAGGGGACTAAATCACCTAACTCACTTCGGACGGCTACATACACCTATCCTCTCCACACGGAATAACTATATATTTGGTCAGAGCAGCTCTCGTGCTGTTGACCCACGATTTTGGAGAGCGCGGACCCAGGCGACGAACAGCCTCGAACCTCGCTCAAAACTTGCCTTATATCCTCTATCCCCCACTGCCCCCGCGCCTCCCTCCGCTGCCACTCCCTTCGGCCCATCCGGCCAATTCCAGTTCCTTAGCACCTGCTTGCCCATCCTGTCACGTGCTTAACCCGAGCCAGCCAGTGTGACTTGTCCTCACGTGCCCCTATACCTCACCCCGGCCCATCAAGTGCATCGTACTGTACCCTGATAGTTATCTCCACAACATACACACATCTTTTTGTTTTTTTCGGTAAAGTCACGTAGAAGGGAAGTAATAAAATGATAAAAATAATAAAACATAATAAAATAATATAATATAATTCTTCCCTTCTACGTGACTTTACCGAAAAAACCAAGAAGATGAATTCCTGCAGTCACGAAAGCTTTAAATCGAAACATACACACAGCGCAAAGCGCCGTAGTGATCCGAATAACGTCACTACATCACCCCCCCTTTGAAAAACTCAGCCATCCCGGCTGACCCCTCACTCGCATATAGCCGAGCGGCGCCCCAATCACCCAACCAGGCCCCACCTGCCAAATACAAAACAGCAACCGTGCACGCTTCAACCAACAACTCGGCCTCCGTAATGATGAGAACAGTAATGCAATAACAACAAAACCACACAACACGAGAACCCCCTTTCGCCACATTCAACATCACCCCCCCGGAATATGTAGACACGTGACACCAACCGGCCCGCCACAGCCCATGAGCCCAGGAAAGACTCAGTTCCCCTTAGCTGCCGGGCCCTCGGGCGGGACCGGAATGAATACACGGGGGTCCCCAAGGACAACTGAAGGTTGCCCAACCGGGTGTAGCTCCTCCGAGACAGAAGATGGGGGGGGAGGAGAAGCGGATGCCGGCGACTGCTTGTGGGCTTTCCAACAGAGTAACGGGCGGCTCCATGGTCGTCACGGGGAAGATCCCTGTGGGCGGAGGAATAGACATCTGCTGAGGCAGAAATTGAGAGTCTGCACGCCCGGGCTCGTCGGGCACATCAACCACCCGGCCTCGGGGAAGTGAAGATGATATATCATGACATGGTGGATAGAACGGTTTCAATTGCGACGGGTGGACATCCAGTGCCGGCGACCGACGTGAATCCGAACACACTGGGGTTTTCTCACCTCTATCACCTCGACCGGGCCCTGCCATGGCCTATGGAACTGGGGGACGTGGCCAAAGGCACCTGAGGGCAATACAACCAAGCCCTCTCCCCAACCATCCATGGCATCCCCGATTCCCGAAGCCCCGACAATTTTTCATTAGCCGCTTGCCGCCTAGATGTATTCTGGCAGGATGCTTCCCATGCCTACGCCAAACGAGCAAGCGTGCGGCGCATGAGCTCCAGCACAGTGGTCTTTTTGGCACCCACCCTCACATTCAACTGGGCTTACATAGGGGGATCACGTACTCTGGGGCTGGCGTCCCGCTCCAGGCGGTTGCAGGCCAAGACGTGCCTTCCGCCGCACTCTACTCCACGGGCAGCATCTCCGCAGGACTTTCCTCTGGGCTCCCTCCCCCCGGGGCTGTCGGCAGGATCACCTCTTCTCCGTCTTCGTCATCCGATGATGCCAGGGTGAGTTGTAATGGTGACATTGTAACTAACTAACTTTTCTAGATAGGAATTCAGTTACTTCTGACGCCAAATGTAGTGTTATAATTTGCATACACACTAGTTGGAGGCAACAACTTTTATTCATACAACACTACACCGTTACACACGGGACTAAATCACCTAACTCACTTCGGACGGCTACGTACACCTATCCTCTCCGCACGGGATAACTATATATCTGGTCAGAGCAGCCACGTACTGTTGACCCACTTCGTACGGGATAACTATCTCGGGTCCGAGCAGCCCTCGTGCTGTTGACTCACGATAGAGAGTGCAGAACCAGGCGACGAGCAGGATTCTTCTATCCACCGAACAGCTTCGAACCTCGCTCGAGGCTTGCCTTATATCCTCCATCCTCCGCTGCCCCCGCTCCTCCCTCCGCCGCCCCTCCCCTCGGCTTTACAGTACTATGGTCTCACGGTCACCTCGCAGCCTAGCATATTTGGAGACTAATAGCATACTATCTCTGTGATCCACCAACCCCGCCTACAAAGTGCTGTATTACATCTGAATCACCTTGGAAAATGCATTTAGAAGTGCGAATTTGATCATAAATCATCCTGAATGTGCCAATGTCATATAATGAAAATACTTGGTTTTATATGGCGTCATTCGTTTAAATGCCATCTCAAAACCCATCACATTTTGACCCACACAAACATCCTATAACCCCAAAAATGTACGTAATAAAAAGGTAAAAGAACACCACAGAAAAACAAAACCATAACTAAGGGCACAGAGGCGACCGGAGCATGGACCGGGTTGGGAAACATCAACCACGGAGCACTCGAGCGCCCAACATCCAAGAGAGTCTAGGGAGCCATGATGGCAATAACTGGATTTCATACAGCGTTATGCATGCGAACAGAAGCCCCAAAACACTGAATACAATGAAACCCTGACACATATCAACTAAAGCAGAAGCAAACAATAACTTTTTAAGTGTGATTTGAATATGAAAAGGGAGCTAATTGGACGCACGTCGGATTAGCATTCCACACAGAAAGTTCGCCGGCCAAAAGTGATGCACTTGATCTTTGGTATGACTCGCAACTCAAGACGAGATGAGTGAAGAAGTCTAGATGGGGTATATACGGAGAAATGAGAGGTGAAAAATGAGCCAGAGCAAGAAGACCATGCAATATGTTTGAAGACCAAGAGTGCGATTTTGAAATGACTTTGAGACCTCATTGGAAGCCAGCGAAAGAGAGAATGGAATGGGTGTCATGTGATCGGACAGCACGGTTACGCGTGAGCACCCTTGCGGCAGCATTTTGTATGCATTGAATAGGTTGAATGGGAAAGTTGGGAAGGCCGAATAGGAGAAAATTGCATTCATCTATTGTGGAGGTAACAAACGCATCGATTGACGTTTCAGCAGGATCTTGGGGTTGGGAGTCGAGGATCCGAAAAAATATTGTTCAGAGTAATATGTCTCTAAGCCCAAGAGGACAATAAGATTATGCACTTTATTATTACAAAATCCACGTCAGAGTCTACGAAGTGAACATAAAATGACTGAAATTTAGTACGAGTAGATTTTTGCCAACAGTAAGGATTTCAATGTTTGTTAAGTTGAAGGGAATTTGATGCAAAGCACTCCGAAATGTGGCATTGTTGTTATTTTCAAGTTGTCATTATTTGGAAGCTTAGCACGATTACTGGACACAGAACTGCCCCGTGGATATGCTCGCCTGGACAGGTCCTGACAGGTCCTGACAAGGCCTTTCAATCTTGTCTGATCGCCATGCCATAACCGTAAAGGAAATTGTAATTTTTTTGTACATTAGACATTGACCATGAAAAGCAAGTTACATATTCATCGGCCATACATCTCAGTTGGGATTCCACTAGGCCAGTGAGGCCCCACAGCCCCCATACATTATTTCCTGAAATGCCACGTAGGGCTTGTCATAATTCCACTACGAAATGTAGTTGATTCCAAGAATGAAATTGTGATTTCAGACTAGGAATCATGAGAATCACTCAGTTAAATCCACATTCTGCAATTGCCACATGAAAGGAATGTTTTTTGGTAACATGTTAACCCCTGGGATGAAGACTGAAGTGTATTTTACTTGGGAATTGCACAAACACAATTGAAAGTATAGATATTCATTGGTAATTGAACATTCCCTGTAATTACCATACAAAATCCCAACGCGAGCTTGTTGGCATCATGAGCTCATTGTTTACCAAGCAATGAACACATAGACCTTGCTCTATATAGGGTTCTACTACTGTGGGGAATCATTGATGGTCTCCCTATCGAAATTGCTGATCCCCACCATATAAATGTGGAATTTACATAACCGGTAATATGGTTGCCACCTCTGAGGCACAATACACTGGGGCCATATCATGGGAAGGAGAAGAAGATCTCACAATACCTAAAAAGAAAAGAACTACATATAGATGAATTGTATTGAGTGGTATATTATGGAAAAAAAACTGGGACGTTTAATATTTTGGGAAGACTAACCGAATTTCCAGAACGGTGACCTCAAAAAGACGATGATTCTGGGAGAACCAGGACAGGAGGCAAATCCCAGCTGTCAATGGTAAATACTGACAAAGAGACTGTGAGAGATGGCTATAACAATGAGAAACTCAACTGAACTATTTTTTATATTTTACCAGGTAAGGCCGGCCCATTGAGCTATACATAGCTTTTTTTCAGAAGCGACCTGGCCACAAATGATAGCCTAAATGAAGTGGCTTATCACGTGGAAATGTACAGCAGCCAAATCCTCTAAACGCGTGTTTCTAAATGGATAGATCATGGCTGTTTGATGATGATATGAGCAGTGAATGTCGGAATGTTTCAAGTCTACTTGTCCGAAAACTAGTCATTACTGTAGACTTGTGTCCAGTAACTTTACGGAATGTATAAGGTTACCCATCCACTGGTGTGTATGTCTGATAAACAGGTACATGTAAGATATACTTGCTCATATAATCCCATACCAAAAAAATAGAGCAAAATTACGGTATAGAACCAGTAAATTATTACAACGTAATTACCTTAAATTGTTACAATTATAGACAGTTTCTGAAAATTCACATGGGACCAATATAGATCCACCTGCCTCCCTCCCAGCAGACACCTGTCACGGGATCTTAATTGTCGTGGACAAAATGAAACGTCAAACTGGCATTAAGCAATGAGATGCAATCATCACGTGCATGAGTTTGTGTTTAATGAGTTAAGACTCGCCCTGTGCAACTGATTGAAAGTAATTAACAGATGGCAGAAGGCTCTCTTTGGTTGGAAGTGCCAACAGACATTATATGTACAACTAGCGGGAAGTACCTGGTGTTGCCCGGGCAAAAAAGACACACACGCATCGACTTGCACCCACACAGACATTGACCCACACACACAAACACATCGACCCACACACACACACATCGACTCACACACACATACATAGACTCACACACATCGACCTACACTCACACACATATGGACTTACACACATATCGACTGACACACACATCTTCTTGGTTCTTTCGGTAAAGTCACGTAGAAGGGAAGTAATAAAATAATAAAAATAAAACATAATAAAATATTATTATGTTTTATTTTTATTATTTAAAGCTTTTGTGACTGCAGGGATTCATCTTCTTGGTTCTTTCGGTAAAGTCACGTAGAAGGGAAGTAATACAATAATATTTTATTATGTTTTATTTTCATTATTTTATTACTTTCCTTCTACGTGACTTTACCGAAAGAACCAAGAAGATGAATCCCTGCAGTCACGAAAGCTTTAAATCGAAATTTGACACACACACATACATCGAATCACGCACACACACAGCAACTTGCACACACATCGACTTATACAAACACACACACGGACGTATCTACACACATCGACTTACACACACACATACATACTCACACACACATCGACCTACACACATATATGGACTTACACACACATATGGACCCATGCACACACATGGACTTATACACACACACATCGACTCACACACACACACACATCCATAGACTCACACACACATCGACCTACACACACACATATGGCCATACACACACAGATATATCGGCTAACACACACAGACATATCGACTAACACACACACATCGACTCACACACACACATATAGATGCACACACATATCGACTTACGCATACAGTAGACGTACACAGACATATTGACTTATACAACAACAACCGCCATTCGCCATTAAGTGGTGGTGGCGTCAACACGACTTATACACACACACACACA
Source organism: Entosphenus tridentatus (assembly GCA_014621495.2). Classification (NCBI taxonomy): domain Eukaryota; kingdom Metazoa; phylum Chordata; class Hyperoartia; order Petromyzontiformes; family Petromyzontidae; genus Entosphenus; species Entosphenus tridentatus. The sequence continues at coordinate 9,272,251 of CM025633.2, read as the reverse complement.
CGGACGTACACACATACATCAACTCACAGACACACACATACATAGACTCACACACACACATCGACCTACACATACATATGGACTTACACACGCACACACATCGACTCATGCACACATACATATAGACGCACACACACATTGACTTACACACTCACATATCAACACACACACACACAGCGACTCACACACACATCAATCTACACACACACAGCGACTCACACACACATCGATCTACACACACAAATATCGACTTACACCCTTATGGACTTACACACACATCAACGCGCCCACACACATGGACTCATACACACACGTGGACTTACGCACACACACATCGACTTACACACACATCGACTCACACACACATATATCAAACTCTCACACAACCACAGCAACTCACACACACACATCGACTTCCACACACACATCGACTTCCACACACACGTACACAGAGCCACACACACATCAACCTACACACACACACATATGGACTTACACAAACACACATATCGACTAACACATGCACACATGGACTCACGTAGACACACATTTCGACAGACACACACACACACATCGACTGAACAACATGGACCCAAACGCACAGACACATCGACTAACACAAACACATCGACTTAAACACACACATACATACTCACACGCACATGGAACTACACACACACATATGGACTAACACACACACATCGACTGACACACACACATCGACTTAAACACATACTGCACACACATACATGGACGGACACAAACAAACACAGCGACTTTTATACACACACATTGACTCACACACACATTGGCGCACACATACACGGACTCGCACAGACACAACGCACACACATATGTAATGCGAACATAAATGGGGTGGTTGCTGGCCTCCGCGCCAATCACACGGTCTGGAGCATTGGGGGCGGAGCCTGGTCGGCGGAGCGTGTGGGAGGAGCCACTGCTCACCTCGGCTCCAATGGGAGACGAGGTGAACGGGAGGCGGAGACGGCAGTATGGGAAGGAGGAGTCAGGGTCACGTGATGGGAAGGATATAGGAAGAGAGCCAGAAGAGATCGAGGAGTCAGAACGGAGCGAGAATAGAGGAAGCCACGCTGGGCAGTGCGGGAGGAGCGGCGCCACGTGGTCGAAGACGGACGCACACCGTCGGCCAGCGGTGTGCGTGGGGTAGACGGGGCTAGCGGTGTGTGAGGGGCTAGCAGAGTGTGCGGGGCACACGTGGCTAGTGAGTGACTAGCGGAGTGTGCGGGGCACACGGAGCGAGCGGGGCACACGGAGCGAGCAGTGTGGCTGGCGGCGTGTGCGGGCCACACGGAGCGTGCGCGGGGCGCGCGCGGAGGCGGTGCGGGTCCGGTCGAGGACCAGCAGGGTGCGATACGAAGAACCTAAATAAACGACAACGGAGACCAAGAGAGCCTGACAGAGTCATTTATTACACATATATGGACTCACACGCACACATGGACGTACACCTGCACACTCTAACTTTCATATGGACTAAATAAGTTTGTAAATAGTTTTCTGTGTACGTGACTTTAGCAAAAGAAGCAAGGGAGAGGGGAAATGCATGCGTGTATAATAAGTAATTAGGAGCGACTCCGAGGATGTTCCGCCATTTTGGTGCAAACATTTGCCACGAGCAACAGCGGCGAATAAATGAAAGTCAACTAATACAAAATGAACCTAACCTATCTGTAACTATGAGCAGATGCACACCATTCAAACGTCATTGACATACTGTCACTGCTCAACCACCGTACTGAGGGGGCAAGCGTAAATATGAGAGAATGAAGACTAATAGCAATGAGTATATTTATTGGTTTGCCCCTGCGCAGTAAGTGATATTACGTGTCTGGTTATGCCTGAGTACAGAAAAAGGCTTCTTCCCCTCAAACCTGGTTTTGTGAGCAGGACAGTTATATTTAGAAATGTACCTATTTTAGAAGAGAAAACGTATGCATAAGTGTCATGGCCTCACATAAAGACGTGGTCGCTAAAGCAAAAATAGTGGTAGTCGGGGAGAAAAATCGCGTTACTTAGGGTAACTGTCATAAAACATTGGTTAATCCTTGTCATTAAATGTAACCTATAAAAGGCAATGAGTAAACAGTCACAGTAATAAATGTTTGAAAGGAGCTGTAAATCTGTGTTACCTTGCGCAGTGTCCACACGAAAGATAATTCCCCCCTCACCGCCACCGAACACGTGTGAGTTGGTAGGGTCGAGCATGCGCTAGCTAATAAAGAAATAAACAAAAACAGCACTAAATCGCAAATTAAACTACTTTAAAGGTGACGGACGCGAAATCGGAATAGCGCTGGCTCAGCAGAGGGCTTATGGCGTGGTGCCTGGATACTTTTTTTATATGTAAACCCCACGATTTGCGAGTCAAATCCTTCGCAAGTTTCGGCCACATACAGACAGACGGACAGACAAACAATGACATTTATTGGTAAGATTATACTATTTACATATGGCAAGAGATAAAACACTTTCATTTTGGAACTCGCGCAATGAGTAGTGTATCGCCTTGTATCACAGAATGGCTCCTGAAACACGACGTCACATAACTACTTCTTAAGTTACTACAAATGGGTCTCTTGTTCACCGAATGTTGTGTTTCCCAAACCACTGGCAAGCAAACTCGGTAGCCCAGAAATAGTCCATGGACTGTTCCAGCCACAGGCTCGGATTTTGTTGCCAGCACTCGGTGAGTCGCAGGACTCCGTGGACTCACCACCTCCCCCCCTCCTCTGGCCAGCCTGGCTTCTCCCCCTTATTGACTCGTGATGAAAAAAATAACAAAAAAACTCAACGTATTCGTCAATAACGCTGCCCTAATAAATAGGAACATCCGTAAAGGGGACATTTAAGGCAATGGCCCTTCTTGCTTGTGTAGTGGATACAAACGGAGGGAGACTTCTCTGGAGGTAACACGTTTATTATACAATAACAATAACAGCTTAACACAAAGGGGTTACGGCCCCTTCCACCTGATATCCTAGGGGGGGTATGTCCTCCACACTGGCGTGCCCTACACACTGGGAGAGTCACTCACTCAGGGTCCTCCGGCTCGCGGGACCTAGGGAGGCTATTCTGACCCGACCAAGCCAAGGTCCTCGGGTCCGGCCCCGGCTCCAGGTCTTCAAGGTGGCTTCTTTGAGTCTTCGAGTGGACGACAACTGCCGGGCCCGTTCAGGGGTCTGGCTTTTATACAGAGTCCCTGCTTAATCCGCCCCTAGCCACGCCTTCCTTCTGGAACCTTCCCGAGGGACCTGGAGTGTGACGTCATCCCCCAGCCCCCTGCTTGGGGGTCTGGGGTCTACACCCCTGGTCACGATGCTCCCTGGGGATTACCTTGGCCCAACGGTCCGACTTCATCTAACTATCAGAGGTCGCAAACGGGTTTTGATTCCATACCCGTACCCGGCCGCACCAGGGTCACAAATGGGTACCCGTACCTGGCCGGGTACAGGTAGCCGGGTATCGGATAGGGTACGGGTATCGGGTACCCGGTTGCGACCTCTGCTAACTATACGGCTCAGCCTATCTTCCGCCCCCTGTTGACACGGGGCCGGTTCTACTGGCTTAAGAGTGGTGGTGATCGTGCATCGCGCCTAACAATGCCACGACACTTGCGCACCAATGCACAATGCAGTATCACAAATTTGTATGGAAAAAAATCACAACGTTTGATGTATGTTTGGGTCAGGTTAAGTAAGGCTATACCTAGTGGAAATGTAAAAGGTATTTTTTCGATTTAATTTTTTTCAAAAATACATCCTTGAAGTTGAACTCGGCAAGGCATGTCATTAGCCACTCCTCTCACATCAACACTGGCCATGTAACGTCACGGGCTGGTTCCTTCTAGGTGGCTTCGGTGAAAGTGTGCAACGCAGGTCGGAAAGGAAGCTGTCCAGCCCACTTACACATTATGTTTGTTGCTGCCGGGCCCCTGCCTCTCTAAGACTGCCTTGGGACTCGTAATGCTGCTATGTCTGCCCCTAGGACTTGTTGGTAAGGGGCCTTGCCTCCCCCTGGATCCACCCTGACACTCGTTGGCCCTGGGCCATACAACGGTGTTGCTCCCTCTCTCCTCTATCCTCCCATCCCGTCCCTAACTCCCCTG
>CM025633.2:9220718-9267704 GCA_014621495.2 Entosphenus tridentatus | reverse complement strand
TTGAAGTTGTTTAAGATGAGAAAACTCAGTGCTTGAGAAGTGTCTGAAAGCAGAATTCAAACGTAATCTCTCAGTATTGCGGAGTGCTCTGACGTGATTATAAGGCCCCTTAGCCGCCGGGTCGTTTCAGGAATTAGAATTTTCTGAATACAAATCTATTTGAATATCCGCGTGAACTACAGACTCCCAAAACACTGGAACGAGGATCACTTTCAACGTTTCAGAAAGCTTTCATGAAACAAGACACCCCGGGGAGCGCTCAGCACACACGATAATTGCCATTTTAAATCATCGTAATTGCGTGCGGAAGAAATAACTGATTCATGGCTCTCGGAGAGTTGGTGGAAAAAAATGTGAAGATGATGGACTTTAAAGGGAGTGAAAAAATACACGGTTATCAGCGGTATATTTATTTGTTTAAAAAACACAACACTCTATCACGTTGCCTTTTCAGCTGTTTGAACAGGGCTGGCTATTTACACCATTGGTACCTCATTTGCCAGTAAAAAATATGATAATTAGTTTTTTTACTGGCAAATGAGGTACCAATGGTGTAAATGCTTACCCCGAGCTCTCATACTCTGATGGTGCATTGTCTTTGAGTTGTGCGCCTTTTGGCGTCATCTGGTCCAACCCATGTGAGACTAGACTCTAAGGAAAGCTGTCTCGGGTGTGGACCAATCAACTTCAAGGACAGTGCATACATTATCAGAGTTATGTTTTTTGTTTGCATTATGACTGCAGGTATTTTGGTCTATGCAAACATGACTCCTCGTAAAAAAAGGTGTCAGTTTTGTTGCCAGATAAAAGGATTAAAAAAACAATTATAAGGGCTGGCTATGTTTGTAACACATAGACACAGCGTTTTCATTTTCATTATACACGTGCAATTAGATATAATCAAGATCAAGAGGCCATCATGGAAAAAAAGCTAAATATGACATTTTTTTACTCCCAATTTTTTTTTTACATTTGGCCCCAAAAAGTTTGTGACCCAATGGACTGTATAGCTGATATGTGGCACACTTTCAAACTACGTTTATACCTAAAAACATCTGAAAATATAAATACGTCTATTTTTCCCTCTAAATTTACAGTGAACAAATTTCTAAATGTTTCATTTAAAATCTAGGGCCGCAAATATATTATGTGTGGATGTTTTCAAGGGTGCTGAATTCAGATATAATGTCGTATTTTGACAACTTAATTCCTCGGGTATCTGTGGGACAATGGTAAATGGTAAAGCTTATATAAAGTGAGAAATGCCTCTCTCCTAGTTGCTAGTGATACGTACGACTCGTGAGCAATGAATATTTTTTTTTATATCTATGTCCAGGAAGGCCTCACATGTTCTCTAAACTCTTTTTAAACTAGATACTAATAAAAAAAACGATAAACTATTTTTATTTTACCAAGTAAGGCTCCACTGAGTTCTATAAGCTATTTTTCAGAAGCGACCTGGCCACATATGATATCTCAACGAAGTGGCTTATCACGTATAAATGTATTGCAGCCAAATACTCTAAACACACGTAGGTAATATGTAGACTTTTCGTCTTCTTCTAACGTATGACTAAATACGTAGCAACTCAATAAGGTTATCTGTTGTGAATTAGTGTGGTTTTCAGCAATATAGTGTCAATAGGGGCAGTGGTTGATCATGTGGTCTAGAATTCATATGCTGATTTAATACAATGTATTTTTAATATATTTTATTTACAAACGATGTCTGCAGAACAGTCGAGGCACCAAACTTTAACCTCTCATGCAGCATGTCCACTGTGGTAGACTGCTATGATGTACAGTATATATTTACAATATATATGACTGCTATTAAATAATGTTTTTTAAAAAGGAAACAGTCGTGCTTCCTTTTTTGGTGCAGGGGTGGGGGGAGGGAGCTTTTACCCCAAAAACCATTCAACTAAATTTCTGGTTTAGTTATTCATGTCTGAAATGCTTTGGAAACATGTGCAAGTGTAGCGACGGAAATACATAACATATACCGCCCGTTGTATACTTATCTGTAGTTGCGGGCACAGGGCCAAAGGGGGTGCCACCCTGAGCTGGGGAGAGACAGAGGGAGCCGGACCGTTGAGGGGCTGGGTTCTCCCCCCCGACCCCAGGTGAGGGGTTAGGGGGTTCTTCCAGAGTCCCTTGGAAGGTTCCAGAAAGGGAGTGGTACCGGGAGCGGAGAGTCCCCGAGAGGTGTATAAAAGGGGCACCTCAGGGACGGCTCGGGGCAGTGCTCTGACAACGAAGAACTGAAGACCAGCTAGGCTACGACCCTGGGACCCCGGGACCCGACGTCCTTGTAAGGGCCGGGGCTGAGCGTGGATCAGTGGTCAGGACCCGTACCCTTGGCTGGGTTGGGTCAGAGTAGCCTCCCTAGCTAGGATCCTGGGATCCCGAGCTCGACGTCCTTGTATGGGCCGGGCCGAGCTCGGACCAGTGGTTGAGACTCCCACCTTGGCTGGGTCGGGTCAGTTGAGCCTCCCCTAGGGCACAGATAGCCGGAGGGCTGAGAGCCAGATATCCCAGTGTAAGGGCACGCTAGCCCGGAGGCTGTACCTCCCTAGATAGTGGGAATTAAGGGGAGTTCTTTTAAAGATTATAATAAACCGTGTTGTCTCTGAAGACAACGTCTCCGGTCTCCATGGAACACACTACACAAGTAAGTTGAATGCAGATATAGAATGCTAACACACAGAGTCTATACTTTCCTCGATGGTTTACTGGGAGGAGTTTTACAATATTATTAAAATAGCATTCACTATGTTATGCCAGAGCACTGCTCATTAATAAGGTTTCCCTTGGGCAGCAGCAGCAGCGGCAGACACACCCATGATCACGGGGGCTCACAAAATACAAGTCACTGCCAACGAAGGATTTGCAAAGCATCTTAAATAAGCCGTGCAACCACCACTTCACACACAGTTCAAATCCACCATTTCACGTTCGTTGGATATATCAGAAATTTTAAAACATCATACTCTTTGCGCTGGAGCTCGGGGAGACTTGACACAAAACAGGTTCTTATTGTCGGCAGTTGTGATGGCCTGAGCTTGTTTGCTGGTAGTTGCACAAAGCGCAACCACCAGCCACGTTCCGTAGATTTAGTAATTGCGCAAAAACGCAATCCATCGCGGCTACAAGACCGTTGTTTTGTCATATTGATGCAGCAAGGAATAATTCCCTACGCCACTTACCTGTGATTTCTCTGGACATAGATGTGTAAAGACAGTACGGAGCGATAGAGGGACAGTATGGTCCCCCGGAACTATGGTTACTAACGGACGTGCTAATTATGATTGATGTGACAAGCTTTGACAGGGTCACGTGAGGGGAGCACGGGATCCAGGCAAAGTGTAATAAGGGCGAGGATTGGCAGAGCCAGGTGCGGTGAGGAAAATTCGAGAATAGGGGAGTGGACGGATCGAGCGAGGCATAAGAGCCGGCGCGAACCGGACCTGGGGGGCTGTTGGTGTGGGGAATCGCCGTCATCGACGTCGCCTTGGAACGAGTCATCTCCATCGTCTTCGAGATGTATTGAGACTGGAAGCTATGTTGTCTCAGAATAGAGTCGTCTAACTAGCCAAGTGTATATAGTCACTCGTGGTTACTCGTTGAGTTGTCAGTGGACTTTATTCATAATAAATATACAGAAAGACAAGACGGTGTCTCTGAGAGCTACATTACAGATGTATTTAATGTACACCAGAAGGTATACTTCAAGTCGTGTACTTGACTTCGTGCCAAGTGACTTCTGCCTCGAAAAAAAGTTACAACACGCAGTTATTATTTCGAATAAACTATTTGTATACCCATAAATGCCTCAGCAGCTCTCCAGACTTTTTTTTTTATGAATCTTGAGCCAATATCTTTGAACTGTGTGTGTATGGGAGGAAATCAGTGTGCAGAATAAAAATAAAATCACGTATACAAAGGGATAACACAGAGGGCCGCATTTTTAGCGGTTACTCGGCTCAGGCTTGACTCACGCGGTCGCTTTCAAAGATGCACGAGCGGCATCAGCCGTGGCTTGGCTTAGGTTGAGCTCATTAAACATGCCTTAGCACGGTAAGGACAGATGCTCAGAGCCGGCTCAAGTTAAGCGCACCTATAAGCAGACTCGCTCGAGCCAGCAGAGCCAAGGCTGAGCCTAGCGGCAGTTATGAACACATGGCTTAAACTCTCCGTGGATAAAGTCAGCCACCTCCTTTCCTTACAGTCCAACAGTGGCACTTAACTGTTCGCACAGGTGTGTATCACACACACGGTCGCGGTGTCATTGCACCACGCTGCCTGCAGAGATCCCACGTGTGGAGACAAACGTCTATATTCTGCGACTTGACATTTAAAATACACAGGGATATTCCTCGTCATTGGCTGCTCTTTTCAATCCACTGCTGGTTAAACCGCCTCTCGAAGTCGTTGCCATCTCTCATGATCCTGTGATGCAACACATTCATTTAGCTCTTGCACGCGAGCTGATTTCATCACTCCTTCTCCACAAGGGACGTCCTCTAAGGTGCGTCTCATCCCTTTCCTCCCACTCATTCATTATTCCTGACCCTCGGACATGGAATGCCTTCGAGTGGCACAGCCCTGCCCGAGCCCACAATCAATGTAATATCTAACCGTCGTATATATTCTCTAATCCACGTGTTTATATGTCTGTCGATGCAACATCCAAGAATGTATCTCGTGGAAATGTTATTTACAAGTAAATTATTCGATACCATAATACAGCACTGTGGAGGCAAGGTTTTTTGGATCAAAGAGTAGATTAAAAAACGAGCTGTACATGAATATGCCAACATCATTCGTGAGTGTCATCAAGTATGCTACTGAGCTCACTACCATACAAATCTGCAATGACCAGCATGGCGACGTATGGTTAAACAAATCCGCACTACTGAAAGGAGAGTAGGGCCTTCATGCAGTATTGAATCGACAAAATAGACATTTTACTTATTTATTATTCCATTATCTTTACACAATAAAGTATGTTTGCACAATATTTGTATTAATACATGGGGTAGCTACAAAACATGCAGAGGTTTTAAAGCTCTGGACCGGAACTTTCCACTCTAACCTTCCTATGTGCAGCCACATAAAGCAACCCATGCTGAGATGCGTCGGAGCTGCCTAATTCGTTGTGGCAGGCCATCAGAGAGTCACGCTAAGTGATGAGGGCAGGACCAAGAGAAAAATATATGACAGAGCCATATACGAGTCTTCTGCTCTCAGACCCCTGGCTCTCCTGTCCTGTTATTCCATGAAAAATGCTTCGCTGCAACTGCAGCTGGTGTAACGTGGAAACAATACCAATAAAACAGATTCTAGGTCTTTTCATGGGCTCAGAATACTGTTTAAAAGTGCGACCGTGAAATCACTGCATATTCAACACACAAGGTCAACACACTCAACATAAGTGCACTGTCAAGGGGCCAGATTAATGTCGTGTGCTATCATGATTTTGCTGAATTTTAGTCGAAATCACCGGAGCGGAGGCTCAGAACAGACGCCAAATGATATCTTCCACTGCCGGGAATCAAACCCAGGGGATGGGTGTGTAGGGCAGTGTCTCAGCCACAGTGCTACAGCTGCCAGCATATAAACACAAAGATGAAGGGATACTAGAATGATAATGGGTTACAAATAAACTATTATTTATTTTGAAACAAAGGCACATATCACTGACAGCGATAAACGTTGTAAAGACAGCCCAGTGTTCTTCATTGCAAGGCCCGCGGGCCACCGGTAGCCCCTGATGTGCAGCCCTTCCCCCCGACACAATACACAAATTGTGAAAACACCCCCCAATCACCATCATCATCGTGATGTCAACAAAGCTAACGATGCCACGTAGTTAGTTTATTTCTAACTACGTGACTTTACCGAAAGAACCAAAGAGTATGGATTCCTGCAGTCACGAAAGCTTCAAATCAAGATTAAAGCTAACAATGGTTTCAAATGTGTAGCGACGGCCCTCCCACTGAAAATTAATAAAGAACACTGCTCGAGATCACTAGTCAAAAAGCGCTAACAGTGTACACATAGCAACGCCACTGGCCGCGTTTTTTTATATTCACCGGCTCGCTCAGAAATCTCTACAGCATCACACAAATGTCACTGATCACACCCGCCTACCATCTGAAATATATAAATAAGGTCTCCAACCAGCCGGGGGTAGGGTAAGTTCGCAATACGTACACATCTTAGAAAAAAAGGCATTTTTTGTCTGTTTGTCCGTCCATCTGTCTGTGTGTGTGTGGACGCACACTTGCGAAGGATTTGGCTCGCAAACCGTGGGGTATACAATTAAAAAAAATAGCCAGGTACCACGCCGTAAGCCCCGTGGTGAGCAAGTGATATTCCTTTTTTCCATCCCTCAACTTTAAAGTAGTTAAATCAACGATTTAGTGCGATTTATCTTTATTTATTTACTTACTTGCGCACTCGACCATACCAACTCACACGCCTTCGGTGGGGGGGACGGCCCCTACCAAGTCGCACACGTTCGCTGGGGGGTGAGGGTGACATTTCTTTTGCGTTAAAAATGCAATAAAAATTACACAAAACGCTGAGGTTAATTCTTCACAGTGTGATGTCCCCCCCCACCCTGATGCGTGCAGTTACTACTATACAGTCGGTAGATGCTACCACTATAGGTCGTAGATAATTCTGCAGAGCAGCCAGGGGGATCGTGGCTGGGGGGGGGGGGGAATAGCAGCCCAGCCCCAGCCTGCCAAGATGCCATCTCGGCTGGCTGGGCAATCTAGGCGAGGCCGGGGGCTCTGCACGGGACTAGGCCTCACCATGACAATGTTAGGTACTATTTGCTTGCTTCTTTCGCTAAACTCACGTTGATAAAAACCTATTATTTAAATAATCACCTTGCATATATAACATGTTTGTGTGCAGACAACTAATATTTCTAAATTTACTTGGTACTTATTAATATAATCATTGTGTCTAAGTCCTTGTGTGCATGTGATTCCATGTGCGTGTCTGCGACGATCTTAGTGTGTACTTCCGTGTGTGTGTACATGCGTCTATATGTGTGTGTGTGCAAGTCAATGTGTGTGTGTGGTGTGTGTAGACAACTGATATTAAAAAAGTTATATTAATACATTTAAAAATAATGCGTCTGAGTCCATGTGTTTGTGTGAATCAATGTGCATATCTGCGTCCATGTGTGTGTGTAAGTCGATGTGTCTGTGTAAGTCGATGTGTGTGTGGGTCGATGTGTATGTGTCAGTGTCGAGGTGAGTGTGAGTCAATATGTGTGTCTGTTAGTCGATGTGTGTGTGTAAGTCCACATATGTGTTTGTGTGTTAGTCGATGTGTGTGGGGGTCAATGTGTGTGTGTAAGTCCATGTGTATGTGAGTCCATTAGTGTGTGTGTGCGTCGATGTTTGTGTATGGGTTGATGTGTGTGTGTGTGTTAAAGTCGATGTGTGTGTGTGTGTGTGTAAGGCAATATGTCTGTAGGTTAGTCAATGTGTGTGTGTGGGTCGATGTGCGTGTGTAAGTCCATGTGTGTGTGTGTGTAATTGCATGTGTGTGAGTCCCTTAGTGTGTGTGTGTGTCCGAGAGTCGATGTGTGTGTGGGTCGTTGTGTGTGTGTAAGTCCACATGTGTGTGTGTGCGAGTCGATATGTGTGTGTGGATCGATTTGTGCATGTGTAAATCCATGTGCGTGTGTGTAAGTCCATGTGTGTGTGAGTCCATTAGTGTGTGTGTGCGTCGATGTGTGTAAGTCCATATGTGTGTAAGTCCATGTGTCTGTGTAGGTCGATGTGTGTGTGTGAGTCGCTGTGTAGGTGCAAGTCAATGTGTGTGTGTGTGGGTCGATGTGTGTGTGGGTCGATGTGTGTCTTTTTTTCCCGGGCAACGCCCGGTACTTCCTGCTAGTTGCTTTTTCAAAACACATTCCTGCGGAGGGAGCTGGTAGGAACGTTGGGTTGCTCGGTCAATGGCCAAGGCCAACGGCGGCGTGGTGTATTCCGCAAATATGCCCGACTGTGAGGGTGGGCACAAGCCGGCATGAGTAGGTTAAACGTTGCGTTTTATAAGGGTACCACGGGGTGACCAGCCCCTCCCCACCCAGCCCCACCCCTCACACCCCCTACCCAGCCTTTTCCTCCCCACCCAGCCCCTCCCCACCTCACCTCCCCACCCAGCCCCTCCCTCCCCACCCAGCCCCTCCCTGCACAACGGACGGACGGACACAATAATCCCCTGTGGGCTGGTGTAACCAGGAGGTTCATACCAGTATAAGTCGAGGCTTACACTCACTTGCATATGTCGACAACGATGACACAAAAATCCACCCCCCGCCCCGTGTAGCCTTGACAGAGTGTTGTTAGCGAGTAGCTCTTGCCACGATGATGTCGTCACATCCACACGGCGGTGACATCTGAAGCATATTTTGGCCTACTCTTCCACACTGGTCAGACATTTTGGAAGAGACATTTACCCACACTTTACGCACCGCACATAACCCGACTGACCTGATTTGGCAAATCAGAGAACCCAGATGAAACCCATTTATACGAGGGAGTGAATCAGAATATGTATTTATACTGGAGGTATCCGATGGGATATAAAGCTGTTTTTCACAGATGTCCTTAAGGACACGTCTACAATCTCCTGGTCATCCCGCAGCCCCATACCCACAACACCTTGCAAGCCCTGGTGGTCTCCCATCTACGTAAGTATTACCAGGTTCGAACCTACTTATCTGGGTGAATTCAGGATGATTTGGTCAAATGCACTCCCCATACGACTGTAAGTGTTAAGTCCTAAATAGTTGCTTTACTATACTCTTTGGTTCTTTCGGTAAAGTCCCGTAGGTAGAAAAATAATAATAGATCACGACGTTTCGATCGCCACACAAGCAACCGTCTTCAGGTGAGAAAGAGAGACAGGCTTCTCAAATAAGTCCTTATATATAGAGCCGAGAGGGGGGGAGGGGGGGTTGCCGCATCGGGCAAAGAGTGTGGGGGCTAGAGATTGTGCCTAAGCGAGTGGAAAATCCAAAGATGTGAACCGAGATAGGGGGGGGAAGGGCGGATGACCTCCACGACGACGAGCTGCGGAGGTGGCCATTGCATTGTGAGAGATTAGCATGTCAATGTGTAATACAGCACTTCCACGACGACTGTAGATTTGTGTCTTTTTATTAACAATTACTGCACAGCTCTGCACTCTCTTCCCGTCGTAATGTATGCGCTCCCTCGTCCTCTGTTGCGGCGCGTCTCTCTCTTCTCACGCTCGCCGCTGGCTGGCGGCACGCGGGGAGTAGAGGGTTGAGGTCGCCACGTGGCCGGTGGCGAGACGAGGTAGGGCCTGGTAGGCGATGATGTAGTCCGGACTCCAGGCTTCCCACACCGACCCCGAGTCCTCTCACTGCCTCTCCTTATATTGCTCTTGGCGGAGCTAGGCTCCACATCTAGCCACGCCCCTCGTAGATCCTTCTCGACGCTTCCCGAACATATCCACGAGCTCCACCCATTACCTTTGGCCCAGATAGAACCCTTCCCTCTGATTGGATATGAGCAACCCAGCAGTGCCTATACAGCCCTTCGTCGTCCCTTAGATGAGGCTCTCTCATTTCAAATGTCAACGAACCAACGCAACAGTGGCTGTGCTAGTGCGACATCCAGCTCGTTAGAAAACGAGCGAAACAAACGAGGGACAACATCATATCGAGGAAAGGAGAGAGAGACACACCGAGAGGCACACACACAGAGAGAGAGACACACACACACACAGACACACAAAAAGAGAGAGACACACACACAAACAGAGAGACACAGAGAGAGACCCACACAGAGACACACAGAGGGACACATCCAGAGAGAGACATACACAGAAAGACACACCCATACACAGAGAGAGAGACACACACAAAGTGACAAACATAGAGAGACACACATACACACAAAGGGACACAAAGAGTAAGAGACATACAGGGAAACACACACAGAGACACACACACAACAACATCACAGCCAGTAATAATCTGCTAAAAACGAGAGCCACCGCCACATTGAGGGAAAGGGGCAACGTTGGCTTTGTTCGTGAGACATTTAGCCCATTAAAGTAAAGACATTTCACTTGGTAATGTAACTCAGAGTCCGAAAAAACTTCTGACAATGGCAGGTAGGATGGAAACATCAACAACTAGTTAAGGCTTTACCTGGTTAATAGCGTCCTTCCAAGTGTAATGCGAGCGTAAATGGGAAGGCCGGATGTGACGATCCGGAAGGGAGGAGTCAGAGTCACGTGGAAGAGAGGTTATAGGAGGGAGCCCGGAAGAGATCAGGGCCAGTCGATGGAGTGAAGAGGCGGGACCACGTTGGGTGGCCGCCGCGCCATCAGCCACATGGCTGATGGGGCTTGGCACACCGTCGGCCAGCGGTGTGCGGAGCAAGAGAAGAATGTGCAGGGCACACGGGGCTAGCGGGGTGGCTAGCGGAGTGTGCGGGGCACACGGGGCTAGCGGGGTGGCTAGCAGAGTGTGCGGGGCATATGGGGTTAGTGGAGTGGCTAGCAGAGTGTGCGGGGCACACGGGGCTAGCGGAGTGGCTAGCAGGGCGTGCGTGGCACGCGAGAGGAGACACTGGTCCCTTGTCAGGACCAGCGGGGTGAAGGACGAGTGGAGGAGCTGAGGAGGAAGCGAGTGCTTGGGGGACGTGAGAGACGACGCTGGTCCGAGGAGGAGGCCAGCGGGGTGCGGAGGAGAAGAACCCAAATAAAGGACGAACGGAGACTTACATCGCCTGACAGAGTCATTTATTACACTGGTGTCAGAAGTGGAACGAGATGTCAAAACATCTCAAGAAAAGGAAAATACCTGCACCATCTTCACAAGATGAAGAGGACCTTCCTCCGGCAGTGAGAATCCCGACCATGGAAGGCGTGGGCGACACGTGGCAGTTCAGCTTGAATCGCTGTGGACCGTTCTGCTGGATTTTGTCACCCTGGTGGCGCCGGCAACGATGCCGGATCGGCCACGTGGCGGGCCTGCAAGCGGTGAGCCTTCGAGTGGGGCTGAGCCTCTCACCATTGGGGCCTGGCCCACGCTTCCCACCCTCTCCGACACGCGGCAGGACGCCGCCATCTTGGGTGTGGTCGGGGACGAACGGCGGGAAGCCGCCATCTTGTCGCCGCCGCGGCGGGAAGCCGCCGCCATCTTGAACATCGCGGCGGAGAGGCGGCCGTGCGCTGCCATCTCGGAGACACCACGCGGTGTGCATTCTGCAGCTGAGCTGCTGTGTTTGCGGGGAGGAGCCGCAAGGAGAGGACGCCGACGCTGCTGCTGCCGGGGAGGGAGCACTCCCGTCCTGGCTCGTGTGCGAGACACCACGCTCACCGTCCGAGTTCTGCGAGGCGTCTCAAGTCACCACCCTGCCGTCCTCTGCTCGCTGCAGCCCCGGGCGAGTCGTGACAATATGCACCCGGCCTTAACACACACCTCACCCATCTAGCGTGTGCAGGGGGGCGATTGTTGTCATGTCTCGAGCATGCGGAGCGCGGTTCGGGCTGTGTGTGTGTGTGTTGAGGATGGACGCGCTATCTGCTTGTTTGCTCGGTGTCAAATTGTGTGTGTGCGTTGCGGCATGGAGATGTTATCTTGAGGGCGAAGTTAATTATTAATTCGGTTGCGTCGTGTATCCCGCGATGTTACCATCCCGTAGGTTGCCGTGTGCGACGTGGTTATTTGGTGATATTTTTTTGTTGCTGCAAGGTGCGGCAGGCTTAACGGTGTGTTGTCTGCCTGCAGATCTGCTTGCGATTGTGCATAATGTACGCTTGTAATCGCGATATGCTGACTGCATGTACTGTATAGACTGTTTTCTGTACGAATACGGAGTGCGGTGCATTGTTTGACCATTGGGTTCGGGATTGTTATTAGTTGTGCGTACCTGTTCGGAAATTGCTCAATTCGTAGGGGACCCAAAATTTTTGGTTTGTATGGGTGTTCATGCACACGAGATTGCGTGTGTGTTCAAAGCAAATTGCGAGTGTTGCGAGATGGGGCCGTAAATTGCCGCCAAGTGGCGTCGCTCTTTCTGTTGATTGCATGCGGCCAGGGGTTGCATTGCGAGTTGTTGTGTGTGAGCAATGTGTCTGGGTCAACTATGGGTTAAAAATTTCCCCGATATGACTGCTGTGCGCAGCGAGCTGCGGCTGTGCGTCCAATCGTTGGGGGTTGTTAAAACGTGACGGGGGATGTGTGTTGTGACCCCCAGCAAAGGGCAGCTGGGGTGCACGCATGGGGTAAACTGGCGACGTGGTCGCACGTTGGGCCGCCATTTTGAGCGCGTGCAGGAAATCGCGGGGTTGCGCTCGGCTCAAGAGGGCCGCCATTTTGAGCGCGCAGGGAAAACCTCAGTGGGGCGCTTCGCACGTGCCGCCACCATTTTGAGTATACATGTCGAGGCGTGGGGATGTGCTTATGGATATCATCCCTTGACTCTCGTGTTACGCTCTAACTTGTGTGCGTGCATTGCGTGTTGTGCGCAATGCTGGCGTGTTGGCGCCCATCGGGGTAACAGGGGCATAGTGGCCCATGTCTGACTAAAGAGGGGCGTGTCTTTGCACCAGCATTAATGGGACAGAGATGCTGACTGGGTTCTATTCTGGAGCAAATATTTCATCAGTATATGCCTGCCATTGTTGAGTGGGTGATGCACGAGTTGTGGTCACATCGGCCTATGGCCGATGGCTGACCTGACAGCCCGGAGGCGAGACACTCCGTGGTATGTCTCAAACTAATGGGCCGTGTGCTCATATGGCTCGGAGTCGGGGTTCCGTCGTGCGGTGGCAGACTGTGAACCTGGTGGGCCAGGGGCTCACGGAATTCAGGAGTAGAGGTTCCGTTACGTGGCAGTGAACGGGGAGACCTGGCTACCATGGGGCGGGGATTCCCCTTGCGGGTCCTCCAGCGGGAAGGGCCGCGGACTTGTTCCGCTCTGGGTTATGACGTTATTGAATGTGTAAGGGAACTTTGCCCCATGGGGAGGTCGATGGGGTCTGGCCTTGCCAAGGGATGAACCTTCCCTTGTCTGTAAAGCGTCAGACTAGAAGATGCTGGGGTGTGTCCATTGGTAATGGGATAGTACGGGATGGAGCGTGGCAGAGTCGTTGCGATGTGCCATTGTCTCGTCCCCGAAATTGCACTGGCCGAGGGTATGGCCAGTGGCCGTTGCTGTGGTTAAACGACCACGGTGAGGGTGGAGGCAAGTTTAATGTTGCCGCTGGGGAGCGTGGCTCTCTCCACGCGAGGGTGTGCGGCTGGGGGCTGTGTTGAGAGTGACAGTGGGCAGAAGCTGTGTACGTGAGATGTCTGTGCTGGTCTTCAAGGGAGGACTGCTGATGGGCAAGAGCAGGAAAATTTTTATTGTCACGTGTAAATAATTTATTTTTTTTAGTTAAAATGTAAATACTGGGGAATTTGGGCAATTATTCGGGTTTTCCTTATGCGGGGCGGATTTAGATCATCTCCACTACCCTGGGGCCAGGTGGCTGTCGTGTACGACATGCGGATGTGCGTTTTGTTGTGCTGTGCCTCAGGGGGTTGGGTTCTCCTTCTCGTCACAGATCTTCGGCGCCTGCCACACTGGGTGTTACCGGTTGTGCTAACCGGATGTGGACTTGAAGGGGGAGTGGAGTGCCCGTTCGTCACTCCTGCTCTACCAGTTGCTCTCTGAAGTTGGACTTGAGTTAGGCGGATGGAACAGCAACACGGACACGCTCTAAGACACCGCATTTCTGGTTTATGCGCGTCGGCCGTTCTTGCGTGTCGGTTACCGTTGTTGTGTATTGCTTTTCATTCCTTAATTATTTTTTGCTTGTTACGCAGAGGACGGGCGGGTGTTCCGTTTCGGATCCAGATCCCTTCCCTTTCGTTAATTGTGTTTGTTGTTATACTCTCCGTTGTGTCTGGGGTGATTCCTGATTGTGATGCCTTCGCTCGCATTATTTTATCCTATTGCAGCCGAGACGGCTGGATTTTTCATCAGGGTGGGGGGGTCATGTAATGCGAGCGTAAATGGGAAGGCCGGATGTGATGATCCGGAAGGGAGGAGTCAGGGTCACGTGGGAGAGAGGTTATAGGAGGGAGCCCGGAAGAGATCAGGGCCAGTCGATGGAGTGAAGAGGCGGGACCACGTTGGGTGGCCGCCGCGCCATCAGCCACATGGCTGATGGGGCTTGGCACACCGTCGGCCAGCGATGTGCAGAGCAAGAGAAGAATGTGCGGGGCACACGGGGCTAGCGGGGTGGCTAGCGGAGTGTGCGGGGCACACGGGGCTAGCGGGGTGGCTAGCAGAGTGTGCGGGGCACATGGGGCTAGCGGAGTGGCTAGCAGAGTGTGCGGGGCACACGGGGCTAGCGGAGTGGCTAGCAAGGCGTGCGTGGCACGCGAGAGGAGACGCTGGTCCCTTGTCAGGACCAGCGAGGTGAAGGACGAGTGGAGGAGCTGAGGAGGAAGCGAGTGCGCGGGGCGCGTGAGAGACGACGCTGGTCCGAGGAGGAGGCCAGCGGGGTGTGGAGGAGAAGAACCCAAATAAAGGACGAACGGAGACTTACATCGCCTGACAGAGTCCTTTATTACACAAGGATTGCTCAATTTGCATCCATCTTCTCGGTTGAAGTTATGTCTGTGTTTATATATCTGGATGGCTTCATGAACACATCTTTGATGGTAGCCCGAAGGTTTGCAAAGTACCTTGGTCTCGGAGAAAACAATGTCGTGTGAGCCCACCGTGTTCAAGCAGTGATCAGCCACGGCAGAGGTATTGGTTCTGCCGTGTTTCAAATCTGCCTTGTGTTCACGAACATGGTCCGAGACATGTCGTTTCGTTTCCCCAATGTAACTGCTACCGCAGACACAACTTAGTTTGTAGACACCAGGGTATTGCATGTCAGGAATCACATTTCACATATGGGATCAGGTCACGCATTTTGTGTACTGTGTTGAATCGAACCAGGATCTTGTGTTTGTTCAAGATTTTGGAAATATTTTGGGTAACCCTATGCATGGCAAGGTGATGGTTTTGATTGGGTCCTCAGATGGTTCTCTACCCATTGTTGGTGCTTTACTAATAGCTCTTACTCTCATCAGGCTGGATGGGAGAGCATAGTATTGTTGCATACAGCAGGTCGTGGTGTTTGGTTGTGCATTGGCTTTTATGCAGAGTTGGCGTTAATCGGTGCTCACTAACAATAGCACATGGATACAATTTAATACATTTTAATTGTATCTTATTTTAATTGACATAGCGCCTTGACTACGGCGCTGAACAATGATTTAACTATTTGTGTGATGAGATGAGTTTTTGAGAAGGATGGTAGTTGCGTGAATATGGTTTTGCGTGAAATAAACTATGATAAAAGGTACAATGAGTGGTTAATGATGAGCGAGTGATGATGAATGGGTAGGGAATTTGGGAAAAGGGATGATGATGATGGTGTTACTGACGAGGAAGGGAGGGGGGAGAGGAGTTTGGGTAAACGAGGTAAATGAAGAGAGAGTTTTCAGGGAAGAATGATGAACGGACAGCGATGCCAATTGTTTAACGTGTAGGGACAGCTTGTTCCAGTATGAGGGGGCCAGATTCGAGACAGAACGGAATTGTGATTGGGCACAATGAGGAGGGGGAACAGAGACAGAGACAGCTGGCATTGTGAACTGCGAGGGTGAGACAGAGCGTCGAGACAATATTGAGAGAAAGCAAGATGATATGTCGGGAGCGAGATCATGGGGAGAGATTTGTAAACTCGGGTGAGGAAATGGAAAAGGCGACGTTGGTGGACAGGAAGCCAGTGTGGTCGAATGAGGAGAGGCGACATGTGGAGGTGTGTCGGGATATTTGAGGTGATGCGGGGAACTTGTTGGAGCGGTGTAAATGTTCAGGAGGGAAGGCACGAGAGAGTTGCGGTAATCGAGTCGTGTGAAGATGAGGGGAGTGAATTGCAAGTGTTTGTCGCCGTAGTTGAGGCGAAGGGGGGGGGCGGACTTTGCGAATGTTGTACAGGTGAGGTGATGGAGAGAGATAAATCCCCAGAATAGACATCCCAATTAACACATCTGACGCCAATTCTGAATAATATATTCCAGCACAAAATTTGTGTCTCAACATACCGTAGCTCAACTCAGCCTGTAATATTTTCTAAATATCAGTGAATGCTGTAGTTAAAGGTTTTCAAAATCCAATTCACATTGTACACAGGCTGTGTACCCTGGGCTGTCCAATGTGGGATCGAAGCTTCATTAGTGAGAAGTAAGACTTGTTGCGTCTTATTCTGACGCCAAAACAGAACACAAATCGGTGCTTTAGTCAGCGTCACACTCCAACATTGCCTGCTTTTGTTTGAAAACTGCACTAAGTACTCATTTTAGGCCAACTCAAAAAAGAGGAGGTCCAGTCCGAGTTCAGATTCCAAATGTCACTGATGTTTTGTGCATCATGTTAAAGAACTTCAGCTGGGTCACAAGTATGTTAGCGCAGTGTATACTAACCACGAGTCCACATATACATACAGTATAGCCGTAACAGACTGTTGGGGCAAGTGCTTTTAGCGAGTTCCTATTAAGGCCGGCACAGCACACGAGGGGGTGGGTGGCCAGCACCACGCCCCACTACCTTTGTCTTCCCAGTGGTAATGATTTGACACCGCACCAGGTACACATTTGAAGCTTAGTCGACCTCGGAGAAGCCCAGGACCGGTTCAAATATTCACCACTGATGTTGACCGTGAGCTGGAATCGAACTCGGGAACGCCGTGTTCGCAATACAGTGCGCTAACCGCTGCGCTACCGTTCTCCACACATACATATATACGAACATACACACACAGATACACACACCCACTGTCGCTTGTTGGCATATTGCTATGGCTGGGGGCAAAGGAAATGAATGACTGCCGCACCCCATACTGGGCTTGGGAACTGCCAGACTAAAAATAGAATTGCATCCACCCGCCTTCAGGAAAATATGATCACTTCTAAGCTGCGGGAGGGTAATTGCATCGTAACGTTTTGCCTCTCACATTTTACATGCCGCAAATAACCTTGCAGGAATTTCTGCACTTTCGTACCCCAAATCGTACCAAAGGTGGCCATCCTATGGAAGGACTGGCCCTCCCCACCGTAAGAAGGTGAAATCTTCACCACTGCTCAGGGGGGCGCACTGGTGCTCATTTGAGTGGAGGAGGAGCATGCAGTATTCCAATGGTCAATGTGACGCAGGCATAAAAAAAAACTCATCGATGATACATGCACAAATGTACAGTATAAACAGAAAATAGTAGATACTTTGTGCGCCCTGAACGGGCACTATTTTACTTTACCGAGTGTTAACATCCCCAGCGTTTAACAGTACTCATCTTTTTAAATCCTTTATATTAAGTTCACTTGCTTGCTTGCAAATCTTTCGGTCGTTTTTTAACCCACTTCCCGTGATCCAATCGAGCTGACATTTTGCACACAGACTCGTTGTGCGTGACAATTTATTTTCGTGAAATTTTTTTTCAAAAATTTTACACTTTTTAGGCAAAAAAATGATATTTAATTACCAATTGCTTAATGGTGGCAGGCAATCATCTGACCCATAGGTGGCAGCCATCTCAAGCCAGAGGACGAGAGGACTCTAGCCGCCACGCATATTAAGGATTTATAGTGAAAACTTTTTTTTACGGGTAAATTTTTTCGTATTTGATTGTCAGCCAACACTGGTAAAAAACAACATGGGCATTTTCGTTCTATTCTATCATGTGCACCAACAGGTGCTTGTGCACAAACAGGTCCACGTACACGTACTCCTCGTCCTCTCTTTCAGCCTCCACCCCTTCCAATACGTTATCATGTGCACCAACAGGGGCTTGCGCACAAACACATTCACGTCGACGTCTACTTACACCTCATGCTCTCTTTTAGCCCCCCCCCTCCCAATACGTTCCATTCATTGGCTACCACATTCTGATAAGCCCCCCTCCCCCTTAACTTGTATTTAAGAACTTGCATCTTGGAATCCCTGCCTCACCTGATACAGCAAATCTGGCTGTGACGGTCCCACCTGATGACGGAGACTTGTGTTGCCTCTGAAACGTCGTGATTTTTTTAATGATTATTTTCTTTTTATTAATTTAAATTTCATTTTTCACCTACGTGACTTTACCGAAAAAACTAAGAGTATGAATCCTTGCAGTCACGAAAGCTTCAAATCTAGAAGAAAATAGTAGATACTTTGTGCGCCCTGAAGACAAGAGGATTAGAATCATGCTGCTCTACATACTAAGAGATGGCCATCAGTGAGTAATTAATTGTATGTACACTATGTATGTTAAACTTATTTCGCACCGTACGTAGCCAACCGTGGTAATCGGAGGTGCGGGGGAAGGACAAACTAAGCACAAAAAACTGTTCTAAAGAAATGAGAATTGCTATATGTGTTCATAGCAGTAGGAGTGGGATTCCACCATTGTATAACGGTTATATACTTTGTCTTTATTTCTTTTTAGTGATTTGTTTACCTTTCCCATAATTTGCCTATCCAATCGTTTAGTTGTATTGTTCGTTGTGTTGTATTGGTTGTTGTAACTTTCTGACCCGCCTCTCCTGGACATCTGTGAGAAATTAGCTTCATACCTCATCGGATTTCTGCAGGATAAATAAAGTTTCTGACTGTCAGCACCGAAATAAAAGCAATATTCACACGTGACTTTGTAAATTGTCCACAAAATGTGATACTCAGTCGTAAATTCAGCGGTGCATGCGACGAGTTCAATTCCCTGCAGCAGCTAACATCAGTTGGTGAGTGATATCTGAACCGGTCCTAGGATGCCAACCGTCACTAACCCATGTTGACCAACGTGGTGAAGTATGGTCAACTACATAAAACGTACAACAGGTTAACTAGACCACAACGGGTAACTAGACCACAACGGGGTAACTACATAACCGGGTCAGTCAGTAACACACTGCCTGACTCACGATGCTGAGCGTAAAGACCGAGGACCGAAGAGACCGAGGACCGACGGTTTCCATTCCAACAGACAGCTTGGATCAGCTCTCGGGATCTTCCTTTTATGCCCCTGAGCGTGGCCTGGCATCGCCCTCGGCCACGCCCCCTTCTGGATCCTGCCAGAAGGTTCTGGGCCATACATCACGTGTCTCTCTCGACACCTTTTGGCCCCCCTCATTATCCTATCCTGGTCACGTGCCCTCTCGGGTTAACCTAGACTGTCACGTCCTCAACTGCCCTCTCTCTGACAGTCACCAGAAGCATGCTGCCTAGGGCCTCCTTCCATGCCATACATACTCTGGTGCCAGAGAGAGGCTCTAACATGCACAGTTCCCCTCAGTCAGTAACTGGCGCTAACACCGTAGTGACCCAATATACATCACTACACAATGATAAAATGTATCTATGTGGTATTGTACAGTATACGCATTTCGTGCAAGCTCAGCGTGAGGAGCTGACGCACAGCAAGTTGCCAGATTGCAAAGCAAGAGGCATATCATCCGTTCCCTTCGGATGTTGTGATAATTTGCTAACTCACTGAACCACTGGGTTTTTACAGGAGTCAATGTTATTTCCCATGATGCCATCCGTGCCCTCAAAGTTTTCCCATAATTAACGTATGTGCTGATGTATATGTGCTTATACATACATAAAAAAAATGTCATACGCAAATGACCGAACGGCCACATTAAATTCAACACGATTCAGGTGGTGAATGTTAAAACTCTTGATGTGGAGACTCGCTCCACGGTGGCATGTGAAACCAATAAAACAAGTAACATTACATATATAACAACGCCCTTTATTTATCCAGGACACTCTCACCGAGTCTCAGACTCGGAGTATACTGTATTAGGATGTATAATTGATATTGGTTATTGTAAAGGGCGTTTGTTTTGCAAAATCACCGGGAAGTTACTTCATGAGGTGTCACTTATCCTGACTGTCTCCCGTTGAAGAAATGTGCTGTTCGTTCAAATATTCGAGCAAGGTTAAATGAAGCGGTTTTCAGGTGTTGCATTTTTGTGATTAAATAATGGATTACTTTAAGCTTAAAAGCTATAAGTAACTTTTTAAGCTTTTTAAGTTAAAACCATTATTTTATTTATATGATCAAGATTACAACCCAGGTGGCGATCATCAACCAGCACTAATGCATGAGCCTGAGAAAGTGGGCAAATTACTGTTGTTTTGTTTGCACCTGTTTGACCAACAAAAGCCTCAGTGAAGTACAAGACGCTTTTTCAGGAGGGTCCTGCCAAGTTTTCACAGTAAGGGGCAATGTTGCTGTGTAAATCCAATTGGGGTACACTGCAGACAATGGTTAAGCATTGGGACGTTTGGACAACACCAGCTACATTGTATACATGCTCGCATCGTAGGAGGAAACCATAGAACCTGGGGGGAAAGTCACGCAGAACAGGGGCAGAATATAATTCACTGAACTGCTTCCGTTCCTTCCTTAAAACTACCCTCATCTCTTCTCCCTTGCCCATCTTGCTACTGTTACTCCCTGCCTCAGCCTCCCAGATACGACCAGGCCTACATCAACCCCTATCACTACCCCAAACCCTTATCACTAGCCCTATCACTACCCCAACAGCTATCACTAACCTATCACTACCCCAACCCCTGTCACTACCCCAACCACTCCTTAACCACTCCCGCCTGTCCTCCTGTCACCATAGCGACACCACCACTTTTAATAACCTCACTCTTTATTTTAGCCACTATCATGTAATGTACAATTTTAGAATGATTGGAAAGCGTCTTAGATTAAGGCGTTATATAAATCTACATAATATAAGATATGATACAAACTCCAAACAGATAGGCGCCCGAGGATAGCATCGAACCCAGGTGATTCTTGCTGTGAGAACACAAGTGATATCACTGCACCACTCTGTTGCCATTCAAAATATATGTATAATGCCACGATATAGTTTTTACTTGAGTTACGCTGCAGACCTTGTGTGCAAGCCATTGTGGGAATGTGCTCGGAGGACATTTCGGTCTTTCCACATGCGGATTGCATTTGCAATGGCATTACATACACTGCAAATCAATATAATTCAGGGACAAGGTTTCTGTAAGTGAGGATTGTGGCCGACTTGTTGATCTTGCCTTCCTGTTATTTTAACTGAAATTTTAATTGGATAAACCTGAGACATTAAACATCAGCTTAAATCTGGCAGCTGCTGTGTTTGTTCATCTGAATGTAACCACATACCATAAATCATTAATCTAATTTCATATTTTCACCACACTGCTCTATTGACCTCCAGAACTCCTTCTCTCCACAACAAACATAAACAGGGCTTACAGTGGTGAGATGTTAAATACCTCGTCTGGTATACAGAAGGTCATGGATTCAATCCCGAACCTGACGCCTGCTGTATATTTGGAGTTTGCATGTTCTCCATGTGGTAGTGTGTAGTTTTTTCTGGGTCCTGCGGTTGTTCCTGCCACATTTAGAAACATGCATTTAGAATAATTTGGCTGCTATACATTTCTACGTGATAATCCACTTCGTTGAGCTCTCATTTGTGGCCAAGTCGCTTCTAAAAAAAAGAGCTATATAGCTCACTGGGCCTTACCTGGTAAAATAAAAATCTTTAATTTTACAAAAAAAACTATTAATAGTTTCGTTGAGTTTTTAGTTTATCTGGTAGGTAGCACCTCACAATTGGAAAGTTCAGTGTTAACATTGATCCAGGGTCAAATCATCCAGCCATTCTCTCTCCTTTAAAGATAGCATATTCCTGCCAAAGGATGTGTCACCACTGGTTGTGTGTAACAAGCAGAAATGAGCACTACCCAACTCCCATTTCAGCAGGTCAGCCGCTTTGACTATGGCTATAGTTGCGGGCTGCCTAATATACATTTGAATTAACATAATGGAACAAGCCCCAAATACAACTGCATGTCATTTCATACGCAAATGCTTTTTTTACAAACATCCTTCATATATTTATAATGGTCTCAATATAAAATATTCATTAAATCAACTTGGCATATAGAATACACATACTAATGCACTGCAAGGAATGCCCAACTATGCATTTGTCAAAAAAAATTTGGTGCAAATTTTCCTATTTTTTACTGACTGTCAAAAATGTAATTGGATACAATGATTTTATTTGGTGAAATTAAGCTATTACGTAATTTTTTAAATATTTAACAGAATTAGTTGGACCGTGAAAACAACTTTGGTCTCTTTAAGGTCATGGAAAACATAGTTTTTTTAATTAAATGCAGCACCAGACGTATTGCTCAGTACTTAAATACATGTTTTTATACTGTACTTTCCATTTCTAATAATAGTGGCAATGTAATGTAAGTATTGAGAAAATATATGTTACACCGAGTCCCAATACTCTTTAAGGAGGATCCTGCGTTGTGATGTTTGGCCCATTCCGTTTTAGAGAAGTCAGTAAGCAATATACAGTATTACTTGCACATATAATTATTATTTACATGAAAAAGCAACAGTAAAAGGTTTCCTTACTCGGCCATATGATGGCACTTATTCTCATTGACAGCTCTGAGCCAGTGGTGGAAATTCCACATTTCTACGACGGAGGCCAGTCAACTCATCGGATGATGTATGTACGCATGCTGAATTTCTTTCACACCGTATGTAGCCAAACGTGCTAATTGGATGTCTCTTCAGGTTGTGCCACGCATCGTTCGGTACCATGTCCGAAGTATCACTCCATGCGTTGGGAGCTTATTCAGGAACTGAATTCAGTTCCTTACAAGGATGTTGATATCACAATCGCACCGGAACGATGCGTGGGACAACCCAAAAAACGCACCGTAAGAGTTATGTAGAAAACCGACGAGAAGATTTCCGAGGTTGTTCCTGGCCGCGATTGGAACTCACAACTTATTGGGTCACGCATCAAAGCACTCCGACAAGTGCCAACCCCGCAGGAATTATATACTGCAGTAAACAATAATCATGATGGCAGTGCCACCGATCAATTTGCGAAAACCAAATGTTGTTGCTGTGGCTCTGCGCAGCCCTCCCTGGTGGTCGTGCTCGCCATCAGCGTTTGACGCAGCCCAGGTGGCCCCGGGGTCTGCGGTCACGAATGTGAGAGGGCAGTCGACATTCCCAATACCTCAGGCCAGACCACTTGCTAAAATCACAGGCTTCGGAGAACAAGCGCACACGTTGCCATCGCTGTCAGTGTTACAAGGGAGGAATCAATGTGAGAGGTAAGAGGAAAAACGGCGGAGCGGAGGTAAGTATTGGGGCAGAATTGAAGAGTGAGTGCAGTGTCCGCAGGTGAATGCCTTGTGATTAGTTGAATATTCGCGCGAGCATACGCTCTCTGGGGTATGCGGTGACAGAGGATAAAGAGCGCGTGATGAATAATGGATGGCAGTAGGCGATATTCTGATGAGTGTAAAATGAGCACATAAAGGGCTTTCTGATGAAACCAACAGGAGCAGATGTAGGTGTTCTGATGAGTGAGGGCTTAACAACGGAAGTCCTTCTTGCAATTGGAATGTTCATCATCACCAGCTATGATATATCTTCTGCTGGATAAAAAGCATCGTCAAGCCTGTTGCCATTTCCCAGAAACAACAGCTCAGATACAAAGGTCCATCAGGTCCTACGCAAGAGCTGATATCAACACTCCATCTACATATTGGACATCGTCTAGTGCTTGTTCACACCTTTGGCTGCCACTGTCATTGACCTCAACCACCAGCCAACCATCTGAAGCCCGATTACTTTTCTTAACTGTCAATATCACATATTTGATGTCCATTTTTCCTGTGATGCATGTATTCATCTATTTGTCTTTTTGTAATGCAATACCTTTGAGATTGCATGATGCAAACCACATAAATGTCATGACAAAATATACATTAGATAAGATGACTGACAAGGATACCCTGAAGATGTGAGAAGATGTTTCATGAATATTGGACTGGAGAAATGTGCATGAACATGAATGGAAAATAATATCTACGTTTTTAAATGGAGAACTAATCAACCGTCTCATGTATCCTGATGAAACAGTCATCATATCATCAGATGGAAATTAACTAAAGGGCATCATTGAATACATCAAAAAAAGTCTGCAGTTGGATTCAATATAAATATAAACAAAACAGAAGTCATGTACAACCAGTTCATCCCTCCAAACAAAATATATGTTGGAGGGACAACTGGAAAACTTAGGAGTATTATACCAAATTCACAAAGGGCGTTTGGAATGCTTTTTAAAGAGTGAACTTAACAAAACTTGAATTATCAATTCGTATAAATAAGGTGTTAAATCGGTGTACACTACCTGCTATAACGTCTAATTAAACAAGTGCTGAAAACAGTGCCAAGATATGTGGAAAGGTGGCATGCTTAGAATTATACAGCGTGAAATGTTAGCAGGTGTATACTTGCTTTGTTGAAACACGATTTTTCATTTGTCATCAAGGAACATTTAAATACCTTGTTCACAAACACTTAATGGGGCCGTCCAAAAATAACGTCACGCGATTTTGGACGATTTTTTACCCGCCCCCCCTCGTCACACGGCGTCACAAAAAGTTAGACTCCCCCTCGAATGACGTCACTAAGCTCTGCCCCCACCCCCCCAAAAAATAAAACATGCTTCAAATCGCTTTAAACTATTGTCATTGTAGTGCGTATTTAATGTGCCGCTGCACTCTGATGTTGTAGGAGAAAACATTTATAAAAAAAAGTCTATTTAATTAAGTAGAACGTGTTGTCTATATTTATTTCAAGTTGCGCATTTTGATGTGAGGTCACATTTCTAAAACCTCCCCCCCTCGTCACACATCATCACAAATGTCTGACCCCACCACCCCCCTAGGTGCGTGACGTCATTTATGGACGGCCCCTATAGCACAACTGCTCCATCAGTTGGCCTTTGATCCCACTAATGGTGACTCAAGGTTTTATCTTTATAGTGCTCATTGTGATAGAAAAAAAGTATGAGGTTAATTCACATGTTCACTCTCCATCATAGCCCACACCAGAATAGCTATTTGTTCTGGTTGAGTCACGGCTCGTCTCCAGAGATACCATGATTCGCCCGCTCACAATTCAATACAGTAAACATTTCCGCGTCGTGATTCCTTTCAAGGATCAACTCATGCTTTACATTTTGGTGAGTGTAGCAGCCTCTAGTGGCTGCATGGGTCACGTGAATCCATTAAAAGTGAATGGATAAGAACATTTCTTTGTTGGGTAAAATCGCGTAAATATAAATGTGCCGTTACCCGCCACCACCCAACACAGCCATGGTTTGTCACGTAAAGAAAACGTACGAATTAGTTACGAGTTCAGCACAGCAGTCTGTTGGAAAGTAAACCCACAACATTTACGTTTTTGAGTACGACGTTTCGCTGGTGACAGCTAGCTTCATCAGGCGATTGCCAGAATTGTGAAGAAGTCTTCCTCTTTCGGTCAATTACATGCAGCATATAGGAATGTAAACATTGACTTTGGGCGAAGACCCCAGAGCCGGCCAAGGACACGCTGGTGGCACGATGTCACTTGGATTGCCTGGGAATGCCTGGGAATTCACCAGGAAGAGCTAGAGTTTGTGTATCGTCGTGTATATAGTGTAGTGTATAGAGTAAAGTAAATGTAGTGCTGGAATCTGTCGCCAGGGAAAGGGAGGTCTGGACCGCCACTACTCAACATGCTACCACCGCGACCCTCATCAGGACAAGCAGATTGAGAATTGAACGAAGGAACATTGACTATTAACGTGGCATTCAATGCATGTATCGCGAGCTTAAGAATCATTATGGATCGATGAACCAATATATCATCACCTTCTTAATAATCACAGTACTGTTATGCTCGAATGAGCATATGGTAGTGCTTATCTTTTTAGGGCCTTCTTGTGCGAGCGGCGGAAATTCCACTCCCTGTGGTGGGGAGCAGTCACCAATACCATGACCTCTCTTTTGTTTCCCACAAAGTGGCAATCATTTTAGCTCCACTAGATGGGTTATTGGGCCAAGTAATTGTTCAAGTTTCTTTTGTTTAACCCGGTGATAACTGAAGGGACCAAAATTTTATTATTTTCAAGAGTGACCTGGGCCATTTATCTGCCGGTAGTGGGGTGATGGTAGCTATGGGTGATTTTTTACTTGGGCCAATTTTTGGCTCTAACGCCGGCAGACAATGGTCTTCTCTTGCCAATGACATTAAAACAGCATACTGCATTGATCTAAATTTTTTAAATTATGCAGAACTGATTTCAAGCACTGCATGGATTTCTATTTATGAATGCTGCAGATGCTAACAACAATCTCTTAACAGAGGTGTTGATTATGCAACACGGAGGTGGTTTATTTTATTTATTTTTTATTACAATCTGTTGGAGCAGGTGTGGATAAATGGGGTCACTGAATACAGATGGGGTATTACCGCACGCTGGAGTGCTCAAATTCCTGCTCGCGTGCAGAGGTACAGAAGGCTCATCTTTACATTTTTTATGATGACTATGTCTTTACATAACCAGAGCTGCCCCAATCGGTCTCAAGCATTTGCGTCGGATAATCTCTCGGCACTGCAACTAAAATAACAAGGCAGGTTTTTTAACCACTAAAAATCCAACCAATGTCAAAGCGGCGTTTCAACAAAATTTATCTTAAGGAAAACTTTTGGGAGATGCTCGTCAATTTACACCAAATGTGATATACAGAAACATTTATGATCAAATAAATTAAATACAATCTTTACATTTTCCTATTTTTTTATTACATTTTATTGTTATTAACCCATCATGTAACAGGCAATTACACGAGTGTAGTGTGGTGTTTATTCACGAGGACAACTTCGTCTTTTCTCTTGTCAATTTATTCACAGCATCCCACACGGATGCTCCTCTTGTTCAACACCACGCACTCCTGTCGCGAACTCTTCCTTTGCTAGCCTGCTACTTCAAGCGTACTCTCTCTCGCTCCACTAGCCTGTTAGTTCTAGATTTTAAGTTTTCGTGACTGCAAGGATCCATACTCTTTGTTTTTTTGGGTAAAGTCAGGTAGGTAACAAATACAAAATAAATTAAAATGAAAACAAATCAATTAAATCAGGACGTTTCGGAAGCAACACAAGCAACCGTCATCAGGTGTAGACTGCTCCAGCAAAATTACCGAGGCGTATGAAGATAGTTATTAATAATAACTCTCTTCATACGCCTCAGTATTTTTTTTACCTACGTGACTTCACGTAGGTATACTTCACGTAGATTCCTGTCACGGAATCTCTCTGTATACTCTGCTAGCTTATCACCCCGCTAGCCTATCACACTCAGACTGAAGATTCCGCTCACCTCTCCTCCACTAGCCTGTCTACACCCGCTCCTCCAACCTCGCCCATGCCCCCAGCGGGGGATCAGCCAACACTGCTGGGGAGGACGAGGTGTGGAGGGCGAGGTCCCGGACTTCTCTTGAATCTCTTCACTGCTTCATCTCCAACCAACTCAACCCAACTGCCTCGCGCGCTCCCCTTATATCCCCCTCCTCATTAAGTGCATTTCGATGGCCCTCATCATGCTGGCGTCTTTCCGGCGTGCCTTGCACTTGTTCTACCCCTTATCGCCTCGATCTCTCGCCTCCGTGGCGCCTACCCCGCGTTTGCATTTGCAGCCAGCCAATCACTGCCTCTTTCCCTAATTGCTGGCATCTCTCTGTCTGCTGTCACCCAGGCCACCCACCTGCACCTGCTTATCCTGAGCTGACCTCACTGTCTGCAACCCCGTACATGAATTAAACTGCTGTTTGCAAATCCTGCGTGCATTACTAGCAAGGAAATTGCGTCATATTTGTTATACCTTGTTTACGATTTCTCTTTCTTTAAAAGGAAGAATGTGTAGTGGTTCTAAACTCAATGAATGTTTCGATTGTAAATTATGTCCCTGGTCCATCGCATATGAATCAGTAAATGTGGTTGCGGTTATGTACTTTGAGACCTGTATTGTGAAATACACATTATATACCACGACGATGATGATAGTGACAGCAACAATGATGTGGATAATAACCGATGACGGTGATGACAACAATGACGACACTCCAACTCTGCACAGAAAGGTCACCAAGCTACTTGCTGTACTGCCGCATGCAGGCACCGCGTTGCTAAGTAGGCATCTCTTACACACACGTGCGCACGTGACTCACTAGCCCTGCCTCACGATTACTGGCATGCTTGTACAAATGCAGCCAATTTTTCATTAAATGAAAACGCTTTTCATTTCAAACTCTTGCTTCTCTGCTCAAATAAGCACGTGGTGCTTGCTCACCCCTGCTTACAGCCCTTAGCATGGAAAGGAAAAAAAAATCCACATTCCGATTGAACAAGCCAGTCACGAGTGTCAAACCGCTGCTGACTTTTCAAATTCATGCTTGTTTTATAAGACAACAAAGGAGGGTTTGAAGCAGCAAATTCAGCGATACTCCATCTTGGACCCTAATCATTAGGTAAGAAACAAAAATGACAAAACTTCATCTATTGTCCCCAAATTACTCAACGCACGTTGAGTATGCCTACAGTTCTGTTTTCAAAGTATGCTGCATGCTCTGCAATAAAAAATAACAACAAACAAATGAACCAGTGAGAGATTTACCAGACACGTCGACTCCTGAGATTGATAGAGCTCTATGCATTCTACAGGAAATACAATTCGGGTGTAAAATATCTAAACGTACCACACTATTCATTATAAGATGTATTTTCTGGAACACAGTGCCATAAACAGTATTTTTATGCAAAGCGTATAATCAATCATTGAAATTAAAGGCAATATTCAGGGAAATATATATTTTCCATGCGGGGGGGGGGGGGGAATCTCATTTTAAAATCATGCAAAAATGTGTAAGATTTATACCACAAAGATGCAGCCATAAAGTTTATGCAATAAACAGATTTCTTTTAAAGTTGTGAGCAAAGGACTGCGGCTGAATTACTTTCAGGGAAATCTGGTAGAGGTTATCAGCAGCATGAGCATCATGACCGTTCAAGTGTTCCCCATGGCCTCCGCACATAACACCAAATTCTCGCAGTGCCATCCGTCAAAAGTCCGTGGCAAATCCTTTGGGGTGGCCCGAGTCGCCTTACATGAGGCGATATCCGCCCCCCGCCCACCTGTTAACCACATCCATACACGCGCTGCCGACTTTTCCTGGCAACCTCCTCTCGGCAGTCTCTCTGTCCACCTCGTAAATCAGAATCTGTATATAGACTGTAAGAATCCAATGCGCTATGAAGCTCTTATTCACAGATGTAGGGCATGCAAATATTTTAGGGAAAAAATAACTTTTTTACTACCAGGTAAGACCCACTGAGCTATGTAGCTCTTTTGCAAAAACGACCTGGCTATCCCAAATGATAGCTCAATTAAGTGGCTTGTGGAATTGTATAGCAGCCAAATAATCGAAAAACACGTGTTTCTAAATGGGGAGGGAAACCCCAGAGGACCCAGTGAAAAATCCACGCGACCACGGGAAGAACATACAAACTCCAAATATATAGGCGTGAGGGTTGAGATCAAACCCACGACCTCCTGTATTCTAGGTGAGGTAGTTGACTCAGCTCGTCATCCCCACAGTCAGCAGCAATTGTTCTCTCAGGTAGACTGGCTACTGTCATCGTATTGCAGACATTCCATTGTTGGCTCAATCAAGAAATGGAGATGACATTGGGCTAATTTAAATTTGTCTTTTTTTTTGCAGTTGCTGAACAGAGGCCCATGATAATGTACAGGGTGGTCCACAAGTTAGGACATTTTAACCAATCGTATAGCGTTATTTCATTTATTTTAACACTTGCACTAAAACATTGTCAGCGTTTATTCTTTAAGTTAATAATGTATCTATTATCATTATTAATATAAACAAATTCTTCTTATTCCTGTACGGTCACTTCAAATCTGTTCTTTACAAAAAAACTCGACTAAGAACCACGGATGAATTGAGAGCACAGCACACTGGTGTGTTGGAGAGTAAACCCACAACATTTACCATTCGAGTACTCAAATAGTTAAATGTTGTGGGTTTAATCTCCAATTACACCGATGTGCTGACCTAGTAAAAAATTTGGCATGTTTTGTTTACGTGACAAAACTTACTAATTGGCTGTTAAGGGTGGTGGTGGGTTTGGACGACATTTATATTTGGATAATTGAGAACACAATTGATGAATGATCAAAGATTACGTAATTTTTTTTAAGTCCTGAATTATTATTAAAAGATAATTCATACATACATGCATGCATTTATGTTAATGTCACCTCACTCTTATTGGAGGCTTTCGGGTTGCACTGTGGTGACACGTTCTTAGGGGACAGTCAATTAAACGTCAACAGCATTATTGATAACGTCGAATAATTAAACGAAATAAATAATGTCCAGCCAGCTTCGCTTAAACTTTACCTTGCCCCCTTATTTCCAAATAAACATTCAGTTAACTCTGAAACTGAGTGACCGTGCATGGTTCAATAGTTCAACAAGCACCTGGGGGCATTTCGTGACTCAACTCGGTCTTAAATGTGGTGGACTGTGTGGCGGACCGTGTGATCACTGACGCTTGAGACACAAAGGTGGAGGGGCATGCGGACGGCCACATAACCCCCTCGTGAGCCCCGCCAAGCTTAGCGTGTGCTATGGCACGTGTGACGGGTACTTGCCGAGCTGCATTGGCTTCCGGTTGTCGAACGAAATATGTAATTACGTCGCACTCATTACACACAAAGTGCTTGCCACATATGAACCACAATACCGTACTGATCTCGTCAAGGAGCATAATCCAGCACAAACTCTGGTCATCCCCGCAGTGGCTTTTGGATAGCCATCAAACAGATACGGTGACAGCATCGCTGCGCCGCTTTCAGATGCGCTTCTGCAGCCGTATGGAACGATCTTCCTTCCGATATCAGGAAGCCACTGGAGCTATGCACTTTTAAATAATAAAATTGAAAACTAATTTATTTAGAACTGCTTTTTTGTGTTGTTTGTTGTCTTTCCCCTGCACCTTCCATTAGCAATCTTGGCTACGCACGGTGCGAAAGAAGTTCAACATGCATTACATACATTGACAACATTTTCACAATGGGGAGACTTTCTATCGTTTGTATGTCTGTGCTCATATTTGTTGATTTCCACTTTGAAAACAATTGGTTATTTGAAGAATAAATCATGTTGACTTTTCTTCAATCTCAGACGCAAATGTGGTTTAACTCATAATATACCCCTGTTCAAATTACACACAACTCCAACCAATGAATTTAGAAAGCACGTTGAAAAGCGAAATATATTTATGTCATGCATGTGGAACGTTAGACAACGACGGGATAAATTTAATGAAACAATCCTCATTAAAAAAAAACACAGACAAGTGTAAGACACGCCACACAGCAATGTTGGATAAAGTGCCTCGGCCTTGAGTAGCGCTGGCGTGTCCGATTGTAAAAGCTGCTCGAGTGAGGGACAGTGAACTTCGCCACAATTACCTCTAAATGCTGCTGACATTACTTCAAATCTGAAAGGTTATATTCAAGTGTAGATATTTCAACACACACATTTTCTGTTTTTAATGAGCAAGCCCATTCATGTCTTCTCGATGCTACACCATATTTTTTTTAGACGCAGCTGTGCAATTAAACACCTCAGTTGGTGACGTTGTTTTCAGGTTTTTGAAACAGCTGGGCAACATAAGCAATGTGTATACGTTTATGACGCAGGTAGATGTTATTGTGCATAAAACAATTCTTAAAAATACACGTGCAGAATTTGTCTAAAAATAAAAATCATTTAACTTGCGAAAACATTTGCATATTTTTTTAACCAATAGATTGTTGTAAATACGTATAGTGTAGCGGTTAGTGCTCTGTGCTACTAACACCAGTGACCCCGTTCACAACCAATCAGTGCATAATAATATGTTAACTGGTCCTGGGCCTCCCCCAGGTCGACTGAGCTCCAAATGAGCGGTGCAAGGTGTAAACATCACCACTTGGAAGACAAAGGCGTCCGGGCGTGGTGATGGCCAATCCCCATGTGCATATTGGGTAGGAGATAGATGAGTTCTATGTACTCGAGGTTTCTCCAATATGCCACGTACTCATTATTCATGAAATTTGAAAGACCATAGCTGTTTCTATATAGAAATTCCGTTTTCCAAAAGCATTCCAACCTGCTCTTATCTACCTTCAATAACTTGCCCTGGGTACATGAACCATGAACTATTTTCCAGTGGTCCCTCCCCTGTTGGACGTGACTTTTATTTATTTCATATGTATCTTAAGTTACACCTTTGCAGCCTTCTTTATTGAGTTCAATAATTTCCTGGAGTTAATTTCCATTGGTTATTACTGTCACCAGCAAATCTAAGATGGCTAATATCTTGTCCCTTTATGTCTGTGCCTTTATTTCTCCAATACGTGCATATGGAAAGGTCTAATGTTGCTGTGAATATATTGTGTGAAAGCATGTCTCATTGTCCGTTACATTTTTGTAACTGGTTTAATTATATCTCACATTTTACGAAGTCCTCCGTCTGTGGGAGCTAGGATGACTGAATCAATTACCACCTAATCAAATGCCTTTCCATCGTCTACAATCATGAGTGTAGTGGACGCTCTTCTCGCCAACAGGAGACAGGTAAGGGTTCCAGTCTGTTTACTCCATATCTGTCACACATACAGCTCCATTCTTCATGCACCGCTCTTTCCTCCAGTCACTCCTCCAACGTGCCCTCTTATCCCGACGGTCCCCTCCCATTCCCTCCCCTCATCCCTGCCACCTCATTCCCAGGCACCAACCACAGGTAAGGGTTCTAGTCCGTTTATTCCACCTTCGTCACACAGATACCTCCTTCATCCACAGTTCTCTCCTCCCATCACTCCTCCGACATTCCTTCTTATCCCCACGGTACCCTCTCCCATTCCCTCCCACTCCCTTCATCCCTGTCACCTCATCCCCAGCGGCCAATCACACATCGTCAGATCTCGGATCTGGTCTCCTCATCCCCCGCCACCTAAAACGTGTCGTCAAACCACGTGCGGGGTTACTCCTGGTCAAGTAGGTGCAGAGATTGACGTCACCGTGTAGGGGTTAGGGAATGATGATGGTGTGGGCGATCATTATGGAGGATCGTTATATAACAGGATTTGATACATAAGCATAACAGCATCACTCTCCTCCAAAATTTGCATGTGGCCAATGGTAGAAAAATATTTCCTTAATTTTACTTGTACGTGTTGACCACTGAATACAGTATACTGATACTGTGTTCACACTGGCCTTCAGGAACACTTTGTACTTATGAGGTCAGAAGCTAAAGGGGTGAGTAGTCCCTCAAGAAAGTTGCAATCCTCTTTTGAATCTCGTTGATGCATTTCAATTTGTGTAAACCATTTCGTAAATCGGTCTGATAATTTGGCACGGCGTCTTTGATGTCCACAGTTGTAAGATCTGATCCAGGATGTTTCTCTTTCAGTGCTGTAAAGGGCACTGTTTTATCTCTCCAAACGGAATATCTGGAACTTCCCCCCCCTCTTCATACAAGCAATGGCCTGATTCGTAGAGAATCTGTTGCTATCCATTCATGATATACGAATAATTCATACATTCCAAACATTATCTGTAAAGTATATTTTAAGATTGTCATAGCTAAGTACTTCATGATTATACGTGGGTATTGTTAAACGTGGAAACAACGATAATTATATGAAAATGAGCATGGCAGCTTTGAAAAGTTTCATATGCTTGTAAAAAGAAATACATTTTCCAATACTTTTGTAGAGTATTCCTTCCTAAAAATGGTTTATAATCACAGTGGGTCGGAGCCACATTGATCCGATTTTTATTATTTCGTACGAGTCATCAGAACAAAACAAATCAGCCACAAATCTGACTGTCGCCTGATGATGCTGGTTGTAATTACTGGCGAAATGTCGTACTCGAATTGTAAATGTTGTGGGTTTACTCTCCAACACACCAATGTCCTGTATAAGTATTGAATTGGCATGTTTTGTTTACGTGACAAACCTTACTAATTGGCCGTCAGGTGGTGGCGGGTTTAACGACACATGTTAGTATTTTTTCCACAATCTAACCCAAAGCTTCATCAGGCGACAGCCAGATTTGTGGAAAAGTCTTACTGTTTCGTTCCTTATATAGAGGCGTAGATGTGTTGACCACCCTTCTGTGCTCTTGCACAATGTGGGGGGGGGGGGATTACTGAGGCAACGTACATTATGTGCATTACGCGAGTCCTTTGAACTTGTCCTTTCTGTCTATTGTGTTTATTAAAACAGCCCTACCAACTGTAATCCCTATTGATGTACGCTGCCCTTTGTAGTCATGCATTTAAATAATGTATTATTTAATGATTCGCTTCCACGCAGCACTAAAACGGTATCTATCCGACCAGTTAAAGTTATTTTTTTATTTCTTTAAATTTAGATATATTCTCTAATTAGTCTTGGCCAGTAGTAGCTAGTTTTGCACAAAACTTCAACATTATCAAAATCAATTGAGTGTCATTGTTAGCACGCATGTTCTGCTACTGCTGACAATTGCATTTGGGAGAATTTAATATTTCTTTGATGTTCCATTAGTCTTGTGCTGATCATTGGTCCTGTTTGCCCAAATAACATTTACCACACCTGCAGTCAGGGCTATTTTAATAAACACAATAGAAAGGAAGGACACGTTCAAAGGGCTCGCGTAATGCACATGCATAATGCACGTTGCCTCATTAATCCCCTCCCCCCACATTGTGCAAGAGCGCAGAAGGGTGGTCAACACATCTACACCTCTATATAAGGAATGAAACGGTAAAACTTCTCCACAAATTTGGCTGTCGCCTGATGAAGCTAGTTGTAATTACTAGCGAAACGTCGTACTCAGTTTGTAAATGTTGTGGCTTGGCTCTCCAACACACCGGTGTGCTGTACTAGTGACGAATTGGCATGTTCTGTTTACGTGACAATTCTTACTAGTTGGCTGTGTCGGGTGGTGGTGGGTTTTCACGACATTTATATATTTACGTGATCTCACCCAAAAACCTCTTATGGATACATACTACTATTTATATTACTGTAAAGTTCTAGAATGTTCTAGAATTTACTCCAAGTTCATTCAGCACTCAATCAATCTGGAATGTTCTGGAAAATAGGTAAATTTCTAAATATCACTGTCCTTGTCACAAAAGCAAAGTTTGTGGGGAATACTAGCCATTTTCTGTACTTTTGATGCATAAGCAATTAGGAAATAAACACTTACTACCCAGGAACATTAAAAAAAATGACACAGTATAATAGATGGTGGAATAGGAAATGCGGTGTATTAAAAGGCTGTGGATTTTATTGACAATATTATTTCCAGGCTGAATTTTATTTTTAAACGCGTTTTATATTCAGCACACATATAAACGGTACAATATAACTTCAGCTCATTTTTTGCTCATATAGTGACACGGTGATCAAATAAGAGGTATCATGTTAATTCTTTTTTAGCATCCAATTTAGCTTTCGAAATGAAAATCTCTGCCTGAACCAATAAAGACACACACATTACAAATTGAAAAAAAAAATCGTTTCAAGATTTTAGGAATTCTCATTATAACCATAAAAATGAAACGCGTGAAAAATGGTCAATTTTAAAATGGGTTAATGTAGGGAATAATTTATATTCTGCATAAGCGTGTCACAAAATGATTTTTTTTTAGAATAGCTTTGTGTTAAGTTTGTTGTCCTTCCCGACACCTTCAATTGGCCACGGTTGGCTAAACACGGTGCGAAAGAAGTTAAATATACATACACAGAGCTGCCGTGATGCAATGGTTAGCAAACTGTACTTGCAATCAAAAGGGTGCCGGTCCAATTCTATCTCCCAGCGCATCAGTTGAAACAATGGGAACATTTCCCTCAACCTCTTCCTGACTGTGACCACCCAGCAGTGTCGAGGAGAATTGCACATTCGTAGGTTAAATGGCGATAACCACCTCTTCCCACATGTCTGATGCACAAATGGAAACATTTTAACTCTCCAGGAGTTTGCGACTGTGGTCATCCAAAACAAACCGTACAACTTGTAACGATGCAATGCCCCGATCCACAGATACGAAGGAGACATCACGGCGATTACTCAGCTGCTCCGGACGCGGTTAACTTGGCTTTACTACCACCTGAATGTGAAAAGTGTGGAGCAATAGACCAACGGCCCTTTTGAGCTCTCTCTAGTGGAGAACCTTCCACCAGCCATTGCCACAAGGAAGAACCTTGCATGGCTGCGCCTTAAACTCTTTATAAGCACGTCACTGCATAGTAGCAGACTTGTGACCCTTAGAATTTTATAGAGTGTTTAAACTCATGATGGCATAAATGTAAGGATTTTAACATTACATTTCTCAGATTATATAACAGCTTCATTTTATACCGGCGATGATGAAAATTATTATTAGAATAACGTAATTTATATTGTATTGCATCTCTTTTCCATTGCTAATAAGTTAAGAAATACACATATATAATAGCCCAGATCTGTCCTATTCTAAATTTGAAGCTTTCGTGACTGCAAGGATTCATACTCTTAGGCTTTTTCGGTAAAGTCACGTAGGTAAAAAATACAAATACATTTAATAGAAGTAATAATATAAATAAAATCATAAATCACGACGTTTCGGAGGCAACACAAGTCTCCGTCATCAGGTGGGACCGTCACAGCTAAAATTACTGCATCAAGTGAGGAGAAATTCCAAAAGACCAGCCCTTAAATACAAGTTAAGGGGGGAGGGGCTTATCTGAATGTGGTAACCAGGGAATGGAACATGGGGGTGGTGGGCAGGGCTACAAGAGAAATTGGCCAACGTCGTCATGTGCAAGAAAACAATCGGTGTACCTCGACCTAAACCGGTGTTGGTTGAGAATCCAAATACAAAATAGCAGTACTGTTAAACGCTGGGGATGTCAACACTCGGTAAAGTAGAAAAGTACCTGTCAAATAAGATGGTACAAATATGTGTAGTCAAATCTTTTTTACATGGTTAATAACATCTTTCCAATGATTACTCAGTTTGTACCCATCATCACGGTTGAAGTTATGTCTGTGTTTGTATATCTGAATGGCTTCGTGTACAAACCTTTGATGGTAGCCAGAAGGTTTGCAGAGTTCCTTGGTGTCAGAAAAGACAATATCATGAGAGCCCACAGCGTTGTAGCAATGATCGGCAACGGCAGAAGACTCAATTTTGCCATGTTTCAGATCTGACTTGTGCTCGCGGACACGATCGGAGACATGACGTTTCGTTACCCCAATGAAACAATCACCACAGATGCAACTCAATTTATAGACTCCAGGGTATTGTAAGTCAGGAATGACATCTTTAACAGATGGGATTAGATCACGGATTTTATGTACTGTACTGAATCGGACTTGAATCTTAAGTTTGTTTAGAATTTTGGAGATCGTTTTTGTCACGCCTGCTATGTATGGCAACGTGATAGTTTTGATGGGAGTTTCAAGTGAATGTTTCTGTATGGTGGGAGAAACAGCTTGGCGAATAGTGCGGTCAGAGTATCTGTTCATCTTTAGGGCCCGATGTACATGTTTTAATTCACTGGCCAGGTGGTGTTTGTCAGATATGACATGAGCTCTGTGGTATAGTGTTTTTTATGAGAGAAATCTTTTGAGCTGGGTGGTGGTGGAGAATCAGGTTTTAAGTAGGAATCTGTGTGGGTGGTTTTCCTGTCGACAGAATGTCCCAAAGATCCATCAAGTCCCCTCTCAAACAGAACATCTAAGAATGGTAGTTTGCCATCTTTCTCCACTTCCATGGTGAATTTGATGGATGGGTGTCTGGAATTGATGTGGTCCAGGAAATGGTTCAATGCTGAGAGGCCATGTGGCCAAATGACGAAAGTGTCATCCACATACCTCTTCCACAGGGAAGGACGTAGGGTGGACGTCTGAATGGCGTCTGATTCAAACTTTTCCATGAACACATTGGCTATCACTGGTGACAACGGGGAGCCCATAGGGGTACCCTCATTCTGTTTGTAGAAGGTGCCATTTCAGGTAAAATAAGTGTTGGTGAGGCAATGCCTAACCATTCTTAGATGTTCTGTTTGAGAGGGGACTTGATGGATCCTTGGGACATTCTGTCGACAGGAAAACCACCCACACAGATTCCTACTTAAAACCTGATTCCCACCACCACCCAGCTCAAAATATTTCTCTCATAAAAAAACACTATACCACAGAGCTCATGGCATATCTGACAAACACCACCTGGCCAGTGAATTAAAACATGTACATCGGGCCCTAAAGATGAACAGATACTCTGACCGCACTATTCGCCAAGCTGTTTCTCCCACCATACAGAAACATTCACTTGAAACTCCCATCAAAACTATCACGTTGCCATACATAGCAGGCGTGACCAAAACGATCTCCAAAATGCTAAACAAACTTAAGATCCAAGTCCGATTCAGTACAGTACATAAAATCCGTGATCTAATCCCATCTGTTAAAGATGTCATTCCTGACTTACAATACCCTGGAGTCTATAAATTGAGTTGCATCTGTGGTGATTGTTACATTGGGGAAACGAAACGTCATGTCTCTGATTGTGTCCGCGAGCACAAGTCAGATCTGAAACATGGCAAAATGTAGTCTTCCGCCGTTGCCGATCATTGCTACAACGCTGTGGGCTCTCATGATATTGTCTTTTCTGACACCAAGGAACTCTGCAAACCTTCTGGCTACCATCAAAGGTTTGTACACGAAGCCATTCAGATATACAAACACAGACATAACTTCAACCGTGATGATG
This sequence comes from Entosphenus tridentatus, assembly GCA_014621495.2. Classification (NCBI taxonomy): domain Eukaryota; kingdom Metazoa; phylum Chordata; class Hyperoartia; order Petromyzontiformes; family Petromyzontidae; genus Entosphenus; species Entosphenus tridentatus. The sequence continues at coordinate 9,228,827 of CM025633.2, read as the reverse complement.
GGTACAAACTGAGTAATCATTGGAAAGATGTTATTAACCATGTAAAAAAGATTTAACTACACATATTTGTACCATCTTATTTGACAGGTACTTTTCTACTTTACCGAGTGTTGACATCCCCAGCGTTTAACAGTACTGCTTTTTTGTATTTGGATTCTCAACCAACACCGGTTTAGGTCGAGGTACACCGATTGTTTTCTTGCACATGACGACGTTGGCCAATTTCTCTTGTAGCCCCGCCCACCACCCCCACGTTCCATTCCCTGGTTACCACATTCAGATAAGTCCCTCCCCCCTCAACTTGTATTTAAGGGCTGGTTTTTTGGAATTTCTCCTCACTTGATGCAGTAATTTTAGCTGTGACGGTCCCACCTGATGACGGAGACTTGTGTTGCCTCCGAAACGTCGTGATTTATTATTTTATTTATATTATTACTTCTATTAATTTATTTTTTACTTTTTACCTACGTGATTTTTCCGAAAAAGCCTAAGAGTATGTCCTTCTATTACTGTGATTAACGCCCCCGGATTGGTTGAAGTGGCGTCACGTGACCGCGAGCAAGCAGCCAACCAGAGGTGCGCCCCTCCAAAACATGTACGCCCTCGGATTGGTTGAAGTGCGTCACGTGACCGCGAGCGGCCCAATTCGTGTTGTGGTGTGCCCCGCACCTCGGAGGTCCGAGAAGCAGCAACATGATGGCCACAGCACCGGAGATGCAGCCACGGAAAGCTGACGGTCGATCCACTCATACACGGCTCACTCATACACACAGCTCACTCACACTCACTCACACACAATCGCATGCAGCTCAGAGGAGACGGGTGAGTCAGAGTGAGGCAGAGCCGTGCTCCGTCCACTGCTGCCCTGAGGGGACCCCCGTGCTCTCCACTGCTGGCTTGAGGGAGAGCCGCGCTGTCTCCACTGCTGCCGTGAGGGAGCCAGACGCACTCTCTCCACTGCTGCCCTGAAGGAGAGCCGTGCTCTGTCCACTGCTGCCCTGAGGGAGAGCCGTGCTCTGTCCATTACATGAGTACTTGAGTTTTTTTGGTGCTTAAATCCTCTGCTGGATGAAGGCCCACCGCACGCTGTGCGAGTGGATCGTAAGGATTTACTTGACCAGTCTGTTGGGGGCCGCTGCACGCTGTGGTTGTTGGGGGGTGCTGCAGGCTGTGGTTGTTCGGGGACGCTGCAGGCTCTGGTTGTGCGGGGGCGTATATATTGATTCTTCCTCATTCAGGATTATTTATTGTTGTTCTCTTGTTGCATTCTAAATTGGAGGCCCACGTTACGTGGGTTATATGTCGGTCAGCCGAGACGACTGAGTTTCATAAAGGGGGGGTGATGTAAAGACCTAAATAGCGTCTCTACAGCGTATATGCCAACTACAACTACAAATGTTAAAGGAGTGTGCACGTACCTCCCGAGGGAGCCGACGGAGACGTGGCGGAGAAGCAGGCCCTACAGAGCAGGGTCCCATCGCAGAGAGGGAGAGGGGACGTACCAACTCAGGGGAGTGAAGGGGGCCCGGAAACAGCGGCCCCGGAGGACATGTGACACTGGCTCCGGTTCCGTCTCGAGAAACCGAGGAGGGGGCGTGGCCGGAGGTGGAGCGAGGCCCTGCTCGGGAGGATAAGAGGAACAGGGGCGGAGTGATCGTGGTTGTCTGGCGGGGGAGCTGACCGTGCGGTGTTGCTTCAGGGGTTGAGAGCGTCGGTTGTCGGGGACTCAGTTTGTTAACACGTAGCCCTGTTCAGTTAATACATCGTGGTGCCTCCAGACTTCTGTGTGTGCCTCGTGAGACACACACTACTTATGCATGACACGTAATGCGTATGAATGTAAAATCAAAGCATCATAATGCGCCTTATCAAAGCCACAGCTGGGCTGTTCCCGAAGCCATTCACTTGTACATCATGCATTATTCATCGCTGAGTGTGGCATTCTATTTCTGCTGCCAATTAATACTTGTATAATGCGAATGGTTCTCAATTGACACGAAATTACAGGAGCAGGAAAGTAGGCAATGGGAAATATTCAGTTTCACTTATTCAGTCCAGAATATAAGTATCAGTCTCTCACAGGGGGGACATAGCTTTTTTTACTATTGTAGTGATGTAAAATGAATCACTACGGCGCGTAGCGCTGAGTGCAGTACAACAAGGAAATATGGGGACGGAGGTTAACACACCGTGCAGTACCATAGTGGGTCACTGGGGGCGTGGTACCAGGTGCTAGCAGAAAGAGGCAAAGGAGCCCTACCGACAGAATAGGGAATAGCAGCCATTCCGCCAGTGCAGCGAGTAATTGCCGCATAATTGGTCACGAGGGAACGTGGTAAGGGCTGCTGGCAGAGGGAGGATGTAAGGATGAGTCACCCCGACTCCGGGTGAAGTGCGTGATGGCCAAGGTGAGGGATAGGGGGAACAGGTGACCGAGGGGACATGGGTAGTGCAGCCAAGAAGCTTCTGGAGAGTTCCTGAGGGGGGTGTAGTTAAGGGCGGAGCCAGGCAGGTAGCATGTGTGAGATTGTCGGGAACCTTTAGGAATATTCGAGAAGAGGGGCGCGGCCGTTGGTGGAGCCAGGTCGCACCGAGAGGGATAAAAGGGGAGCCCCAATCGCTTCACCCATGGACAACCCCGATATGCAATTATATACAAGAAGAACCGAGGTGCTATTTCTACATCTTCGTCTCCGTCTTTGACATCGTGGGTCAGACAGCACATGGCTGTTCTGACCTGATTAATAATTCCCACTCAATTTCATTGCAGTATAAATTATTAAATGCTTCATAATAGGCTGTTGAACTGTTTTTTTTACTGCAAACACGACATCCACAAATTAAATACGAGTTTTGAAATGAAATCATTTCGGTCAAGGATGGAAAATGAGATTGGAGAACATACGCTAGTTCAAGACAAAACTCAAACTGGTAAGAAAAATCCAGGACAGATGCAGAGGCAGAGCACATCACCTGAAGGGACGATAGCCAGTGGCCAAGAATAGCGACGGAGTCACAGCTAAAGAATTGAACTCATCTACCGAGGAGATGGGGTGATGAAATAAGTTAATGTGCAAGGCGGTTGATGGATTGTTGCATTGCAGGATCCCTGAGGAATGGGGACTTCGTCCGACAGTGGCTAGATCACGGCTAACCATGATAATCAGGTAGCAAGTGTTTGGCTGCTATATGTTTCCACATCATAAGCCACTTAGAGATATTATTTGTGGCCAGGTCGCTTTTGAAAAAAGAGTTATATAGCTCAGTGGGCCTTACCTCGTAAAGTAAAAAAAAATGGAGTTTAGAGTGATTGCAGGAAAACAATGTTGAAAGGATGTAACATCACGCACTAAAGTTGGAGTAGGCTAGATTTGAAAGAGGATCCACATTATGCAAACCCAAGCTGTTCAGTTGCATCGGTGCAATAATGAATGTCACGACAAAATGTCTCGAGTACAGACCAGTCGGACAAGCAGACGGATGCAACGTGAGATGGCTAGAATAATGGCGATATAATCTAACCATGATAATCAGGAAGCAAGTGTTTGGCTGATATATGTTTCCACATAATAAGCCACTTCGAGATATTATTTGTGGCCAGGTCGCTTTTAAAAAAAGAGTTATATAGCTCAATGGGCCTTACCTCGTAAAGTAAAAAATAAAAAGGAGTTTAGAGTGATTGCAGGAAAACAATGTTGAAAGGATATAACATCACGCACTAAAGTTGGAGTCGGCTAGATTTGAAAAAGGATCCACATTATGCAAACCCAAGCTGTTCAGTTGCAACGGTGCAATAATGAATGGCACGACAAAATGTCTCGAGTACAGACCAGTCGTACAAGCAGACGGATGCAACGTGAGATGGCTAGAATAATGGCGATATCATCTAATCTTGAGGCAGAATCCGTCTTGTTTTCTCGCTTACCAATCTCCAATTGTCTCCCCCAGTCTGAAGGCTATGATATGCGGTATTAAGGATTGGCTCTTTCAATCAAACACCATTTACCATCCGTGCCCTTGATTTGAACAGCACGATGATTTTGCATTGGATTATTTTTCTCCCAATTTCAATCATACAGATGTGTGGTGCTGCTGTTAACATGCTTAGCTCGCAATCGGAAGGTTGGGAGTTCAAATCCCGCTCAAGTGCGACTTAGCCCATCATGCATCAGAGTCAATATAATGAGTATTACTGTCGTAAGTAAAAAGTGATCGTCCTGTGCAAAGATTAGTCTGATCACCACGATCATCAAACAAGAATCAATCCACTCATGGGATGAAGGCCTTCCTTCGGCCGTCGCCATCAATCATGGTCTTGTGATCAGTTCAGATATCACTCACTACTAATGTTAGCCGTGGCTAGAAATCAAATTCACAGTGCAGCGCGCTAACCACTGTGTAACCACTGTGCTGCCACTCCCCCCATTTAACAATTACCTTGCGATCTCTTGAAAAAGCATAAACCATCACGCGAACTCCAGTCATCCTCGCATCGGCTTTTGGTTAGCCACCGAACAAAGATGGCCAAGGAATCGCGCGCTTTCGGATGCGCTTCTGCGGCCATCTGGAACGTTCTTTCTTCCGATATTAGGAAGCCACTGGAGTTATGCGCTTTAAATTCTTCTGGATTGAAAATTTATTTATTTAGAACTGCTTTTTGTGTATAGTTTGTCCTTTCCCCCGACCTCTGATTAGCACAGTTTGTTGCGTACGGTGCGAAAGAAGTTCAACATACATACAATTACCTCTATGAAAACGTGATTATGAGCAAACACACTGACCACTAGCATATTCCTTCACTTATTAAATGACTGTTAATTGCTGTTTAACTGGTTAAACTAAGGACTTTACATGCTCTTACAGGAAAACACAAAGTGTTTTCTTTCAGGATTGTTGATATATTAAATCTTGACTTAAAGTTTTCGTGACTGCAGGAATTCATACTCTTTGGGTCTCGCGGTAGTCACGTAGATAAAAAAAGAATTTAAAAAATCACGTTTCGATCACAACACAAGCAATCGTCTTCAGGTGAAAAAATACAGCAGGCGGACTGCTGAGGTAGGAAGAAATATAGCGAGAGAACTACTGCAGCCAGAAAATTTGTGATCTGATCCCATCTGTGAAGGACGTGATCCCTGACAAGCAATACCCCGGCGTCTACAAACTAAGATGTGTCTGCGGCAGTAGTTACACTGGGGAAACTAAGCGATATGTCTCAGACCGTGTTCGCGAACACAAGGCAGATCTGAAACACGGTAGGACCAACACCTCTGCTGTGGCTGATCATTGTTTTAACGCTGTGGGCACACATGAAATAGATTTCTCCACGACGAAGGTACTATGCAAACCCACTGGCTATCAACAAAGATTTGTTCATGAAGCCATCCAGATATATAAACACAGACACAATTTCAACCGGGAAGATGGGTACAAACCGAGCAATCATTGGAAGGACGTTATAAACCAGGTAAAGTCATAACTGGCTGTGATGCTACCATCCTACCTGCCTATGTGAGCAGTTATTTCCGACTCTCTGAGTTACATTACCTTGTTAAATGTCTTTACATTAACAGGCTAAATGTCTCACTAACATAGCTGCTGCTCCCTTTTCCTCGATGTGGCGGTGGCGCTCTCGTTGTTTAATCGGCTGAATGTCTCTCATTCACACAGCCGCTGCTGTGGGAACCATCTCACATTGACATGCTAATCTCTCATCTCGAGCAATACAATGGCTTCTTCAGCACTGTACCTGTGGGGTTACATTAACAGATTGACATGCTAATCTCGAGCAATGCAATGGTCGAAGTATGCTTAGCTCTGCGATCTTAATCTCTAGCAATACAATGGCCAAGGTATAACCTAGCTCTGCATCTTACATTTACTTGCAAATTCCATCTCTAGCCCCGCCCACTTACCCTTGGGTTGTACCCATCTCAAACTTTTAAAACCGATGTATGTATTTTTTCACCTGAAGACGATTGCTTGTGTTGCGATCGAAACGTCGTAATTTTTTATTATTTTTCTCTCTACGTGACTTTACTGAAAGAACCAAAGAATATGTTGATATATTATGTAGTATTTAAATTAAGCTTCCGGATAATCTGCCACAGTATTATCAGGCGGATTGCCGTCTCTCAGTTTCATTTCATTTGTTTAAATGGCACGCCACTGTACTGCTGAACATGGTCTCACATTATCAACCGTGAGGCTCAAGAAAACACGTTCCTTCGGAGTGGGCAGGCAGGAACATGGTTGGACTGCACATTCGTGTGATCCGTGTCACGCGGCGCAAGCTGCGTGGGGCGGCACGTCACGTGGTGCTGAGCCCGCCCGAAGCGTTCTATGAAATACAAATCGAGGGCGTGGCTATGCACGACAGACAGACAAATAATCCCTGGTGGGCAGTGTGGAACTGTTGTTCCTACCTGTAATAGAAAACTTTAAAATTGGAGCTGTCAATTATGAATTTGTTTTTCTCATAACACTGTTTCAATTTGCCCATGCGTTAAATTCTACTCCAATTATATTACACTTATTTTTATTTAAATGAAAGGATGAACGTGTTGAAAAATATCGCTATAACATGTTCCATTAAAATAAAATAATTAGTTTACATTAAATGTATTCGTGAAAATATTCAGATTATTGCTGTTATATCTATGCATTAACATATTTTCCTCATTAAAATGTTGGTTTTAATATCTTTACTCAAAACCTAGTGTCAATAATTGCATCAGTATACTTCAAATCAACTCATTTCATTAAAAAATGTATGAGAGACCCATTTTTCCATTCCCTTTACTATATGAGAATCATAATCTTTATTTATCCTGGAGAAACCCGATGAGCTATGAAGCTCTTTTCAGAGATATCCAGTCGGGGCTGATAAAAGTTACAACAAATCGCAAAAAAAAATTGGAGTGAAATGTACAGGGAAGGAAAACAAATCACTTAAATATAAATATGTAAATTATATAAAACAAGAAAAGTGCAATCTTAAAGAATGTCACGATGCAGATATTCTGTCAACTCTTACAAAAAAAAAATCGGTGAGCCCGATTCAGGAGATAGCAGTACAGCAAGTGGTTTGATCTCCATGTGTTTTTATCTGCATGGGGATAGGATGTTGCCTGCCGAGTACGAGTGGGTTTTCCCAGATACTCCGGTTTCCTCCCACCTGCATACATTAATACAGTTGGTCAAATGTCGAAAATAAAGGACCACAGCGTTTGGGTTAATTTTTGACGCCGTGCCTCTGAATATAATTAAACTCCGTGTGTGTTACACATTAGTAACTGTCGTGTATAAATTGGTTTGGATAACCACTGCTGTGCAAGTCAACAGTGGTTGGCGTGTGAATAGACTCGCCCCTGTCATACGAGCGTGTAATTTCCACCACTGGCTCAGGACAGTAAACAGGAGGAGCACCGCTCATTTCACCACGACATCACTTTGGCTTTTGACTTAATCTATGTATGCTGCTGGGTGGACAGACGGGAGATGTAATAAATTTGACCCTATTGTTTAATCTACCACGCCAGAAGATCGAATTGCCCGGTAACCTCTAGATCACAAGTGTTTCTGGGACACACCATAACCTGCATGCGCCTGTCGAGCGAAAGCAACCAGCGGGCACTGTCATCCACCTCGAGATCGGAAGTCCAGCGTGCTCACCAACACCCCAGGGACTGCGACGACAAAAAGGCACTCAAAATAGTTTTTTGCGCGGACATTTTTGAATATATTTCCCAGAATGGAGGTGCGACAAGCACATAGCTGAGCTCCGGCGCATAGCTGCTCTCCTCGCCTAATCGGCGTGCTCATCGTGAGCTGCCGGTTCCCAGTGGTCATGAAAACACAAGCACTGGCCCTTGGGTTGATGCTACATAGGCGACTTAATTGAGTAACTCGAATTGATGGCAGTGGCTTGATCGCTTTCAACTTGATAGGCTCATGCAGCTCAGGCCGCTTGCCAGACACTCTGCGCTCTGGCGGGTACCTTCGCATTCCAATTGCCAATAAAGCGACCTGCCGCTGTCTCTACCTCACATTATTCATCATACATAACACAATGCAACCAAGAGTGTTTTTTCTCGAAAACCAAAAAAA
>CM025633.2:9176844-9220318 GCA_014621495.2 Entosphenus tridentatus | reverse complement strand
CGGACGGACACAATAATTCCCTGTGGGCTGGTGTAACCAGGAGGTTCCTACCAGTATAATCTCGCTTTATATCATACGTATTTCGCACAAGATATACTATATCTCGTACGATTACCGTCGCACGTTTCGGTTTTTTTTTTCTCTCAAACAAAGCGCAGAATTTTTTTTCCAACGCGTGAGCTTTCGCGACCAGTGTTATGGCTCTAATTAAGGTTTCTGTGGTGAGATCGCGTGAGTAAAACGCCAAGGTGTGTTGTACGCCTTCCTCCACACTTGACAGCCAAATAAAGTTGTCACGTGAACAAACGTGCTAATCATTGTTGGAGATCAATTAACAATTTGGTACAAGTTAACATGTACAACTTTGTAAATTGCCAACATGTTTGCCTTTCAAAAATCTGGTTTGTTGATAAACAAACTAAATTGGCATATTTGCCCAAGTGACAACTTGATTTGATTGGCTCCATCAGGTCGAGGAAGGTTATAGGTAAAACATGTACATTACACCGACACAATCTAACCCTAAACAAACTAATTTTTAATTAAGATTACAAAGTTATCGATATCTGATATCGCAATAAATCGTCATATCATGAAGTTGTATATCGTATTGTATCAAAACTATATCACGTTTTTTGTTGATTAAGCAGAGCATTCTTTGGTGACCGAGTTGAAACCATCAAATCGCAACACTTGAGAACCACGGGTGGCAGAAAACCAGTTTCAAACCATAATTGCAATGGTTTTAACCCAGCCATTTGACACGGCCATTACGAGCCCCCACTTTTAACCACCTTTCCTCCACCTCTGTCCAACCTTCAGCGCCCTGCTGTCAACAAGCGACACGTCCTGCGAGCCGCACGCGTGTCTCCTGCTATGTTCCCGCAAGCCTTCCCAAGGTCGCCCTGACACAGGCGACCTTCCACGCTCCAGGCTGATGCACGTGAACACAGCCCCATTCATCTAGCACCGTGACCAGCCGTGCCCCATAATGGCTCGCCATCAGCCACGCCACACCGCGTGTGCTCTCCCACAGAGGTCTACCCAAGAGTTTGTTTGCTGCCCTCCCCCAAACCCACCCACTCAGCCACCCAGCCAGCCAGTCAACCCAGCTGTCCAACAAGTCCCTAAAGCAGTCATCCAGGCAGTATAGCCCTACCATCCATAATATAGGTGTTTTGAGGTACATCGCATACATATCAGTGTCGTTAAACCTGCCACAACCCGACACAGCCAATGAGTAAGGTTTGTCACGTAAACAGAACATGCCAATTCGTTACGAGTGTAGTGTCTTCAAAAATCACTCGGACTGACACGTTGTAACAAGTCACCTGCTTACAATTTGACTTATTCTTGCACCAGTTGTAGGCACTCCTAGAGCTATCTGTACGGTCACTTCGATCTAACGTCTTCCCACTCGTATCGATGTTACACCTCACTTATCCTGCCCTCTGCAGCTCTGCTCTGAGCGACTTCGCACACAGCGTACTCGCACACAGCATCTTCGACAACTCCACCGCTGCCCTCACCTGCACTCCCTCAGACCCGCTCACCCATCTGTCCCGGGCGGGGGGATCAGCCATCATCTGCCTGGCGACGCATGAGGATTGAGGTCCCGTTGATGGCTGGAGCGGCAGCATGCCTTCACTCTTGTCCCCAGCAACAACTCTCTCGCTCCGCTCACACGCGCCCTTATATCCTCCTGCCAATTATCCGACAGCTCTCGTGTGTCTCTTTCAGCCCAGGCAAGCTGGCGCCTGTTAGCCCATTAATCAACCCTTATCTCCCATCTCCCTGGCAACACCTCCGGCCTTTGACGTGCACAACCGGTTGACCCCGTTTGCACCTGCTGTGCCCCTGAACTGGCAGTTTGTGCAAAACTAACGTTTGCACACGCGCACCCGTTTGCCCTCAGTTGCCCTCGGCTAACCGTGCACACCACATATTTCACTCCTCTACAGGCCGCCCCGCCCACGAATAAAAACGCAGCTGTCCCGGCTGTCAATATATATAACGCGACCCATGACTAACGTAACCGGAAGCACTAGTACAGCACACCGGTTTGTTGGAGAGCAAATTTGCAACATTTACAATTTTAGTACAATGTTACCATCTCTCTCCAAATCAGTGCCATGATCCTTTGTTGAAACCCTCGACCAGGTGAAATTGGAGTTAGCTAAGTTAGTGGTTCTTCAAAAAAAACCTGACCGTTTGGATGGTTACACCCAAAGGTTTATCGACGAAGCGTTTACAGCAATGGCAGGTCAAGAGGAAGAGCTCCCGTAATTGTGCACAATACATTTATTTATTTTAGGAAATGTTGCAACAAAAATATTATGCAACTAAATACCAACATTTGCATGAATTTATCTGCCAAATGACTTATGGCAGAGAAATGGAATGTCGTTAGAAGTTAGTACTCCCCAGGAGATTTCATTTGGCTCTGATCTTATGTCGCCATGGCGTCTCGAGCGTGTTTTTTTGTGTTCGCACGATGATGACATGCCCATGCACGTGAAATTCACAAGACACGAGTAGAGTCGCATAAATGTTTTAATTTTTTTATTATTATTTCATATTAATTGTTGTTGTCTGGCAAATGAATGGTGCTTAACTCAAAAAAAACCCAAGAGATTGCAGTCTCCAGACCCGTCTTCAAGCTTGGTGCTTCATCACTCAACACCGCACATTCAAACACTCCGTATCAACGTACGAGACTTACAGAGGCTTGCCACGGGCGGATAAAAGTGAATGTCGCGATTCTTACGCGCTTGATAGCACAGCAAGACTTAAGGAGCTACGCAAGTTTGGAAAAGTGTGTGTATTCGTACATTTATTTTTGCAAAGTGCCAGAATAAAAACCCAATGCGTACAAGAGGATAACGCCCTATGCTGGCTTCAAAAGGACGCTATATCCATTGTGATCATGAGAAACATAACTCACAGGACACACTGTCATTACTATAAATTAGGATGACACGAGAATGTTGTTGTAGCATTAGATCACAGTATTAATTACATTTAGTCAGATTTGTTTTCCTACGGCTGTTATGGTGAGTGTTAAAATGTCACGAACATGTATGTTGAACTTCTTTTGCACCGTACGCAGCCAACTGTGAATTGGAGGTGCGGGGGAAGGACAAACTAAACACAGCAAGCAGTTCTAAATAAATACTTTTTCGAAGTCGATTAAAAAAAACATGCTTTTAAGATCGAGTCAAACGTCACATTATGGCAGCACTTACCACCATTGCTGTCCATATATCAACAATGGAAAATCCACATTAGCATGACAGGGATCGGTCTCTCCTTAGACCAAGCACTCTTAAGGTCTTCCAAGTAATATTCCAATACCTTAGGATATGCCACTGTCTTACACCATACCAGCGATGTTACGCTGTATGTATGTATGTACACTGTATGTTTAACTTTTTTCGCACTGTACGTAGCCAACCGTGCGGGACTTGGGGAAACAAACGTGGGTACCAAAGAGCAGGAGGGAGCATGTTGGTGATAGTGGAGCTGTAAACTCAGGAAGCTGTAAAGCAAATTGAGAGTTTGAACTCCAACGCTATTATCCCACACCAGCACGTGGGGTCAGGTCTGCCCCCGCACCCCTCCCTCCACGGTGTTATTGGCTATTGGCTGACCGATGATTAATTGAGGGAGCGAGGAGGAAGTGACAAACGCCTGTATTGAGGATGCAATTGCGGCTGGTCTGCAAGTGGCCATATCAAGCGCAGACATTTCGTTTTAGTGCGGCGTCTCGAAAGAGATGTCAATCACACTTGTATTGGGCGGCAGGGTAGCACAGTGGTAAAACTGGTGCCTCAGGCACTTTCGTTGTCCCCCGGTTTCTAAACTATTTTTGAAGCCAACTGAGCGAAATAGTTATTTTTCAGAAGCGACCTGGTCACAAATGACGACTTAACGAAGTGGCTTATCGCATGGAAATGTATAGCAGCCAAATACTCTGAACGCATGTTTTTAAATGTGGAAGGGAAAACCGGAGAAAAATCCACGGGGAGAACTCACAAACTCCAAATATACAGCAGGCGTCGGGGTCTGGATTGAACCCACGACCTCCAGTATACCAGGCGAGGTCGTAAACATCGCGCCACCGTGGCACCCTCTGCATGAGATGACTCCAGATTCCTCTCATAGCTGATAAAAAAAAGTAACCGACCAAACATTTAAATGCTGAAAAATGTACCTGTAAATTTACTGAATTGGGATCACACGCAGCAGCATCCCCCCTACTGCGAATTGGCAGGACACTCCTGAATAAGTCTCAGTGAAGCTTTCCTGGCAAAACAAAATGCAATAATATTAACTATAGTAGCAGCGGCATTGCTTTTTACTTTGTGCTTTAAACTGAACACTTGTGTAATAAAGGACTCTTTCACAAGATGTCGCTTTCCATGTCCTTTATTGGGTTCTTCCACGCACCCGCTGGTCCTCGCTCCGACCCTCGCCGTCTCCGTGCTCCCCGCGCACGCTCCCCTGTGGCTCTCGTCACGCCGTCACCGTCGCCCCTCCGTGTACTCTCTCCTCACTCGGACTCGGCCCCGGCCACACCGCCCTCGGGTACTCCGCACATACTGCTGGCTCTCCCCCTCTCCGTGCGATCCCGCACGCTCCCCTGTTACTCTGGCCGCACCCCGCGCATGCTCCCCTGTCGTGTGCGCCTATGACTCCCCAACCACGTGGCAATGGCGCCACGTCTCCCGCCTATGACTCTCCAACCACGTGGCAATGGCGCCACGTCTCCCGCCTATGACTCCCGAACCACGTGACAATGGCGTCACGTCTCCTTCCACCCTCTGCGTGGCTCCCTCCGTGGTTCACTCTCTTTTCTCCTCTCCCCTTCCGGCTATCCCTATATCCCCCTCTCCCACGTGACCCAAACTCCACCTTCCATCCTGCCTCTGCCTCCGCCCCCCCGTTCACCCCGCTCCCATTGGAGCGAGGTGAGCAGTGGCTCCTCCCACACGCTCCGCCTCTCAATACCCCGGCGCGTGTGAGCGGCGCGGAGGCCAGCAACTACCCTGTTCTTGCTCGCATTACACTTGCACAATGTTGAAGAATGACTGCATCGCACGTGAAAGATCTGCAGTCTATGCTCGGAACGTTCGCCGGTTCTGCTACGTTAATTTCCATTTTCCTCTTAGAAGCTCACAATCTGTGCCATTTATTAACGGTTTACAATAAAAACAAAGTCCACTTTCTGTCAAACGTATCACTATCTAAAAAAACTAGCAAAGCCGAAAAAAAAAAGGTTGTGACAGATGTTCGTAAGTTAAAAAACGTGTATATATTTAAATGTCAGCACACATTGTACTCTGCAAACAGTTCACCACAATAGACATCTCTGGTAGTCTTTGTTCGCTGCAGTAACATATTCCTTTCAGAATCTACAACATAAACGGAATAACAGAGTGTATGGCTTCTGCTAAAAGGAGGGGGTTTTTTTCAATCGTAACAAGAGTCATTTACATAGTATTATTTAAATAACACGCTTTATTTTCATATAGCAGCGCCATTCATTGCTTATCGAAATCACTACAGAATCTGCAATGCGCACAGTTTTCACACAGAGGGGTGGGAAAACGCACCAGGGCAATCGTAAGACAGCCAGAACCAGATCCAACATTATCCCAAGCTCTGTGGTCCTATTTTGGGATGTTTGGCCCAACTCGGTTCGTGTTTATATATACATGTGGGAGAAAACCATGAGCGCAAGGGTGAGGGTGATACTCAATCCTTGTACTTGTGTAACTTAATCCACATTGCTGTACTGCCATACCTTTGGCAAGCCAGGAGATTGTTAAACACATGATAGACTTATGGTAAACATGTTATATTGCCTGCGTGTAGCATATATATCATTTTTCGAAAGATGTACCGGATATGTATTTATTCACTCTCAATTTTACAAGTAACTTCTTTTGGGAATTGAAAAAAGTTCAAAGTGATTCCCTGCTAAAATGAGTATTGAGGCAGCTGCTTATTTCTTGCTTACATTCCACAGACAGTTGTGAAAATAAAACATGCATATGACAGACACAAGTCTGTCTATAAGACAAACGTTGACTTCCTTACAAAGTGATACTCACTTTATCAACCCCAGAAGGATGATGGGCTGAGTCATTCCCAACCAGGATTTGAACTCGCAAACCTTTCGATTGGAAGCCGCTCGCTCTTTCCGCCTCCGATTTGGACGGTCCACACCTCTGATTACGACTGTTGGCTACGTATGGTGCAAAATAAGTCCAACATACATACAAACGAAACTGTTTCTTTTCAAAAGTAAGGCCAACTGAGACATAGCTCTTCCAGAAACGAGCTGGCCACAAATAATAGCGCAACAATGTGGCTTATCGTGGAAATGTATTGTAGCCAATTACTCTAAACGTGTGATGTTAATTCTAAATGTGAAGGGAAAAACCAGACGACCGACAGAAAAATCCATACGACCACGGGGAGAACATGCAAACTCCAAATATACATGCCAACTCAAAATATACATGCATCAGGGTCGGGATCAAACCTATGACCTCCTGCATACCAGGCGAGGGAATGAACATCTCCGCCGTGGCGCCGATACACCAAGCCACTCGGCCGGCTTCCTGTTTTCGAATACAGAGAAATTATTTGAATAAAACAGTGCATTGCAATACTGTACTTGATAATAGCTCCAGAGGGTGTGTCTCAAGCACATGATGATGATGTGTGCGAGTAATCCACCAACCTGAACTCCGAAGTGCTCTATTTACGGCTCTGTGCCTTTTCAGGTCATGCTGTACACATAAATGCACGTTCTCTCTCTGCTGGTTCTGTATCCACATGATGTTGACAGAAGCAAAAAAAACGCCCTGTCATGAATGTTCACTTTTCTCATCGCACCAATCAAAGTAATACATTGCTATTTTATCTGCAAATTCACGAATTTAGCTGTCATGTGTGACAAATGTGTCTGGTTTGAGAAGTTCTCTAGAGAAAAAAAACCTTTTATAGCAATACAAAACTATTTGGCTGGTTTGGCAGTTTTTTGGTCTTTTAATATTCCATTTATTGTGTTCTGATATTCAATCGCATCAAGTTGTTGGCTTTATTGCAGTTTTAACTGCCACAACTGACGTTTTTGTCACCCACCTGTCCACCCAGGTAGCGCTCTTAGTTGAGGGGCGAATCCTATCAAAAACAGTTTTAAAACTCAAAATGTCCCCTTGCTCTCATGAATATGGGACGATGTTAATCTGTATTGGAGGCCCTGAGCCGGTGATGTGAATTTTATATTCTCATGGTAGGGGCCAGTCCGTCCAAAGGGACAACTACTATTTACGTCTCACAAAGTAGTATTTATCAACCCCAGACAAAAAGATTAAATGAGCAATGCTCCAACCGGGACTTCAATTCGCAGTCTCCAACTCTGAGCCTTGCACTCGAACCACAGTCAATCTGGCTGGATGATACATACACAGTATACGCTATACACGTATACAGCATAAGAGTATAATAAGTCCTCTCTACAAAAAGGCCTCAATACATCTCAAGTCTGATTTTTATGGAGGCTCAAACAGGGCCAGTTACTTTTTGTGCATATCACATAACTAAGGTCCTTACACAACTATAATCCTCCAGGTCTCCCTTAAAGAGAGAATGCACACGCAATTGGCTCAGCTGATTAAATACAGGTTGTTCATATAAACATGTACAAAAGCAGATATTTTCCAGGAAGACAAGATTCGTGGACTGATAGTGATTAACACGGGAGTACTATAAGTGGTTTTTGATCAACTAATTCCCTAGGGCTGTGTCGCAATTGGTGATCAAAAGACATCCTAACCTCCTCAATATTCATAGACTAAGCCAGCAGGACAGACTTGATACTGTTTTCTCATAGAATGCGGGTCGCTCAGACGGACATTAAAATATTTACCCCTTTGTTATATTGTATACATATTTGTGTGTCAATCTTGATTTGAAGCTTTCGTGACTGTAGGAATCCATACTCTTTGGTTCCTTCGGTAAAGTCACGTAGGTAGAAAATAATAGATCATGACGTTTCGATCGCAAAACAAGCGATCGCCATCAGGTGAAACAATAACAGCAGGAAAACTGCTGAAGCAGGCGAGAGAGCTGCCGTGACAAGAGGTTATATAGATCTGCGCTGAGAGTAACCCAAGGGTAGGTGGGCGGGGCTAGCGATGGAAGAGAGAGGGGGGCGGGTCGATAAGATCGGTGGCGGCCAGGGGGGGAGCTCTCCCGCCACCGCCGGTCTTGTTCTGCCCCCTCCCTCTCTCTCCCCCTGACGAGCTCTTGCAGGTGTCTCTGATTTCCATCACCCGCTTTTCCTATTACAGGTGGACCCCCCTCCCACCCTCCATTGTGTTCTGCATTTATACTTATTGGTGCCATGTGACCGTAGGCTGTATGTATTTATATTGAAGAAATCCGATAAGCGATTAAGCTTTTTTTCTCAAATGTCCAGGAAGATATCTCATGTCCAATGACAAGTGATGCATGGTAAAAAAAAAATTACATTATTATGATGGTGGTGATTGTTCTGCCTCACGATAGGTGTTTTGCTCCACGGTAGGAGTGGGGGTGTGTACACAGGAATTTCCTGTTTTTGATGCTGAGTTTTGTCACGTGACCAAGAAGTTACGATTTGACAGTCTTTCAGCCACGAGGCTGGCGTCTGCCATTACACAGAGTTCAAGATGGTGGCACAAATCGCGTCGCAGTGAAGTCAGCTGGAACTGTACATTGTGGGACTTTAAGAAGCATTGTCTGTAAGTTCGTTTATGTTCTTATAATACTGGGAATGCTGTTGTAATGTTAGAATGACCATTATATAATGCTGTAAATGCCTTATAATGCCGTTAAATTGTTATTATAAATACGAGGCATAGTGAACAACGAAGCCTGCAACTTGCATTATTGTGAATGTTACTTGTAATTGAATAAGTCGAGTCAAACTTGTACCCAAGTAACTCTATTGCGATCTTAAGAGCAAGGGTGACGAAACGTCTCATCCACAGTTCAGTGTTATATGTAGTGCTGTACATTTGGGGTGCAGTGTGATGATTACACGATGTGCCTTTATTTAACACAGTAGCTTATTCCCTTGTATAGCTGTTCAGCACTAATGTAGGTGCCTGGTCCATTCAGGATCTATTGTGTTCATGGTATCTAAGACAATGTCATGGTGGTGTAGTGTTCATTCATTGTATCGGTATTACCAAGTATTAACATATGCTGTATTTGTGCTGTGTTTTTACATCAGTTTTACCTCGTTCAATTCAATAAACTATATTTGGAGTCGGATGTTCACCCTGCCTCTGAGTGTTTATTGTATGCGAGGTTAACTACTCGGATAGCGGTGCAACGCAGCGCACAGCGAGGCCGAGACAGTGATGCTTGTAGCAAGCAGTGAGTTCGATTCCCACTCACGGCCAACACCAGTGACGATTATCTGAACCAGTCCTGGGCCTCCCCCTAGGTCGGCTCAGCCGCAAATGTATACCTGATGTGGTGTGTAAACATCGCCACTGGGGAGACAAAGGCGGTCGGGCGTGGTGCTGGCCACCCACCCCCTTGAGTACCGTTCCGGCCTTCATAGGTGCTCGCGAACAGCACTTGCCCCAACAGTCTGTGAAGGTTATACGGGAGATTTTTGTCTTCGGTGGTGATGATGATTATAGCAAGCGTGCCAATAGAGTAATGCAGTAACGCAGCTTATCTTAATGAGCATACGAGCTCAACGTTTTCCTGAAACATCGCTCCTTAATATAAAAAGAGCCAAAAGCTCAATAATGCAGTGTAATTTCAAGCCTAGAGTAAGAAGCTCAGCGGTCTGAAGCATTCCTGCGAGTCGGGAAAGCTTCTAACGACGAGCTCTGTGAGCTCACAGCATCGCATAAAACCCAAAAAGATCCTTCCCTGCACACGTTCCGTGGCCTTGCGGGATGTTGCTAACGCACTACACCAACACGCCAAGACAGGTAAGGATTCCACTCCGTTTATACCACCTCTGTCAACACTAGTTTTTTTTACTACTATTTTTATTTTACAAAGTAAGGCCTACTGAGTTATATCGCTCTATTTCAAAAGCGACCTGGCTATCACAAATGATAACTCAACGAAGTGGCTTATCGCGTGGAAATGTATCGCAGTCAAATACCTTAAACGTGTGATGTTAATGTTAAATGTGGAGGGAAAAATTGGTGGACCCGGAAAAAAATCCACGTGACTACGGGGAAATCATGCAAACTCGAAATATACAGCAGGCATCAAGGTCTGGATCGGGATCGAATCCACGACCTCCTTCATATCAGGCGAGGTAGTTAACATCTCGCAACAAAGTGCCCTCCTTCATACACCGCTCTCTACTCTCGGCCCTCCTCCGACATGCCCTCTTGTCCCACTCCTTCCCCCTCCCCTCATCGCTGCCACCTCATTTCCAGCCGCCAATCACACATCGTCACATCTTGGAACCATGTCTCCTCATTTCCCACCACCAATCACGTACCGTCATTCCGCGCGTGGGGTTACTCCCTGTCAAGCAGGTGCAGGGATTTATGTCCCCATGTAGAGAGTCGGGAATGTTGATGGAGGTTCGTTATGGAGCACTTACATTTATATAATAAGATCGGTGGATGGTGGCATTGCCTGGAAAAAACTAGTTTTTACGAAGGTACAAATCCTAATTTTACGCAACGCACTGCCACGTTAAGAATATCCGCACCTTCGATTAACACATTTGGTTATGTATGGTGCGAAAGGAGTTCAACATACATTCATGTTGGGATTCCTAATGATTATTCCATTCTCTTCTTGCGTACGACAGCAATATGTTCAGGAGGTCTGCTAGCCACGCTGAGAGGGCTTGAGGAGATGGTTTGTATAGTATTGCTATTCCTCTTCCATTGAAGGAGCACAGACTACATTGGTGTATTATATGGTAACAATTACTAATAGCTTATAACATAACACAATGGGCCAAGCTGCGAATAATTGAGTTAGGGGTTATTTATTAATCTATCCCATCGTTCCCCTTACGTCTCTGTTGCCAATGAGCTGTGCAATTTCGTCACAGCCCTCAACTGCTTTCAATCGAAAAAAAATAAGTCAGCACATTCATTGCAGTCGCTGTCATCAAAATCCTTCTGAGTTGTAAACTAGGAACTAACAACGCCTCAACTTGCGTCAAAGTCCTTGTGCCCACAAGGTCAGCAGAGATACATCCTTTCAGGTTGAGATGGCAACCTTGTCAAGCAGTGACCATTCCAGTTGTAACCTTCGTACTACACGGGCACTGAAATGCAGAGGTCATCGATTCGATCTCGCAGCACGAAACAACGGTGAACGTTTTTTTAGATCTTCCCAGCTTTGGCCAATCAGCAGTAAAAAAAATGAGTTCACCACAGTTAGTCTCTCGGCAATTCGCGTGTAGTGGGGTAAAATATGGGTACTCCCACTTCTTCCAAGATATTTCCACATGCAGTTTATGGCGCTCAGACATCACAATAACCAACTATTGCATTTTTTATGCTGCATTTCTTATAAAAGGGCACTCATACTACAGAGGCAGAGAGAGAGCGGTGCGCCACTTCACAGGCACTGCATCCACAGGGATAATTATCGTGTAGGGAGCCGTTCTAAGTCTCCAAGCAAACCACTACTGCAATATTTATTTGTACTCGCCAAGGTGAGGTTTGGATTGATGGTGAGCCTGAGGTTCCCCTTTGGGAAAGATAATGTCATCTGCTCCGCGTTTTATGTTTCAGCCATGAGTTATCCAGAGAAATTATGTGAACATTTAAAGGGACATTTTGAACATTGATTGAAAACACCTGACTACTGTAGTGAATAATTTCGGAGACACTATTAGGAGGCAACAACGTTTATTCTACACTTTCCATGACACCGTTACACACGAGACTAATACACCTGTCTCTCACTCTTCTTACCTATATGGGATAACGACAAGCGGGTCAGAGCAGCCATGTGCTGTCTGACCCACGATGTCGAAGACGGAGACGAAGATGTAGAAATAGCCCCGATATGCAATCATCGCTGTCTGTGGGTGAAGCGATCGGGGCTCCCCTTTTATCCCTCTCGGCGCGACCTGGCTCCACCCTCGGCCGCGCCCCCCTTCTCGAATGTTCCCAAAGGTTCCCGACAATCTCGCACATGCTACCTGCCTGGCTCTGCCCTTAACCACGCCCCCCTCAGGAACTCTCCAGAAGCTTCTCGGCTGCACTACTCATGTCCCCTCGGTCACCTGTTCCCCCTCACCCTGGCCCAATTACTCGCTGTGCTGGCGGAGTGGCTGCTATCCCCTATTCTGTCGGTAGGGCTCCTTTGCCTCTTTCTGCTAGCACCCGGTACCATGCCCCTAGTGACCCACTATGGTACTGCACGGTGTGTCCCCATATTTCCTTGTTGTACTGCACTCAGCGCTATGTGCCATAGTGATCTATTTTACATCACTACAATAGTAAAAAAGCTATGTCCTCCCTGTGAGAGACTGCTACTACTTTCCTGCTCCTGACATATAACACACGTAACGTGTGGGCCTCCAATTTAGAATGCAACAAGAGAACAACAACAATAAATAATCTCGAACGAGGAAGAACCAATATATACACTATATACAGGACCAGGGAGAAAAGAAGAGTGGGAGGAAGAGAGAAGAGAAAAAAAACGTAGTTGCAACTATTTACAATGTACGAGCCACCCCCCCCCCCGGACAGGCCACAACTACATCTCACACATGCAACACCACAATTGAGCACAAGATGAGCCCGGGTCAGCCATTCACCCATTTGGCTCGAGTGGTGGCTGCGGACCCTGGGTGTAGGCGCACTTTGACGTCAGAGGATGGTCATTTAAATCGAGCCGTCTTTGCCTGAGTCTTTGATGCTGGCCCATCAAGCGAAGAGGGTGCGTGTCCTCTGGAGGCTTCGGAGGCAGCCAGAAGATGGCTGGACGAGCACAGCACCTCCTGAGCCGAAGAACCCTCATGTGGTAGGGGGTCGGGTGATGGCAGCTCCGGACTCCCCCGTTCCTCCCGGGCCGGTCTGACTGGTGACGTTGGTCCCGTTAGGCGCTTGGACCCTGCAGGCGGAATAATAGAACTATCTTGAGGAGGGACGTCAGCCGACGCGCGCCCCAGCTCATCGGGCTGACCAGACACCCGGCTCTCGGGAAGTGGAGATGAAAGACTAACGGCAAGTGGAAAAAAACGTTTTAGCCGCGACGGGTACACAAACCAGCGGCAGCAAACCACACTGAATCCGCACGCACTGTGGACTCCTCACCTCCACCACTTCGACTGGTCCCTGCCAACGCGACAGGCAAATGGCCAATGCGACAAATACTCAACCCCCACCAATAAGTATTTATTCCCCCGCAGAGTGGTGGGGAATGGACCGAGAACATTGAGCGTGATGAGTTCGTTCACCTGGGAAATGCAGATGGATTTAAGCAGTGGGCGATCTGCTCTCGGCAGAGGTTTGCGGCGAGTGCATAAACATCATCAGCCATGCCCTGCCAGAAATTTTTTATTTTTAAAGTAGCAAAAGAATTTTGGACACCAAGTTGCATTAACCGCTCGTGCTCCGCCCGTATAACCTTCCCCCACAGAACAAATGGCACCACCATGGCATATCGATGGGATTTCTCGTTCCATTTAATCAGCAAGCCCCCATCTAGGATGACCCCTCGTCTGTTACTTTGCCCCCTTGCCTTACCGATACAGCGCCGCAGCATGATCAGGGAGGCGTCCTCCATCTGGAGTCACCCACATTCATCATGCGTGAGGCTGAGTGAGTATCCAATCATGCATGTAAACCATGTCCAGAAGCAGAGTGTCCGTGGATGCCACCATAGCCTGAAGCAACTCCCCCACATGGGGTTTGCAGAGTCCCGCCCCCGAGAGGCATGCACATGAGTCTCTTTAAAGGTATAGTCCTGAAGGACCTCTAGCCACCGCGAGAGCTGCCCGGACGGTTGTTCCACGCGCAGCGTGTACTGAAGAGCCGCGTGATCCAACTGTACCTCAAATGTCCTCCCATAGAGGTATGGCCGATACAATTGGATGGAATAGACGATGGCCAACAATTCTCATCACATCACGCAGTATCGCTGTTCCGCAGGGGACAACACCCAACTCCCATAGGCCACAACCCTCTCAACCCCGTCCACAGCCTGGGACAGCACGGCGCCAATTCCAGTGTCGCTGGCGTCCGTGTTTAGGAGAAAGGGTCGGGATAAGTCAGGAATGCAAAGCGGAGGTGCCTTGACCAACCCGTCCTGCAGTGTGACAAGAACCACCTCCTTTTCCATCCCCCAACAAAATTTCCGGTCCTTGGCGGTAAGGACATGCAGGGGTTTTGCGATAGTCGCAAAGCCGGGCACAAATCTACGGTAATAGGAGGCAAACCCAACAAAAATTCGCACTTCACCCACCCTCTTGGGGGTTGGCCACGTACGCACACATGCCGTTTTGTCGGGGTCCGTGGATATTCCGGATTCACTCACAATGTGGCCGAGATATCGGACCAACCTCTGCAGGAAATGGCATTTTTGCGGCTTGAATTATTTATTTCCTGCCCGCATTTTGAAAAAGACGGCTCACAACCATTGTAGGTGTTCCTCGAATGTACGTGCAAAGACAATGACGTCATCGAGATAGTTGAGGCACGAGTCCCACTAGAGCCCTTCTAAAACCAATTCCATAAGCCGTTGTAACGTGGCTGGGCTGTAATGGAGTCCCATGGGCAGCCGAATAAACTCAAACAAGCCCTGGGGAGTACGAAATGCCATTTGGGCTTAGAGCTATCGTCTAAGGGAAACTTCCAAAAGCCGGAAAGCAAGTCAAGGGTTGAAAAGAACCATGCCCCTGACAGGGCATCCAGAGAATCATCCATCTGCAGAAGTTGGGTATGTGTCGACAACAGATACTTTGTTTAACTTCCAGAAATCCACACAAAACCGCAAGGAGCCATCCTGCTTTTTGACAAGGACAATTGGAGCCCCCTACGGGCTGTTGGAAGGGGCAATAATATCCCTGGCTAGCATCTTCCCAACTGCATGGCAGACATGTTACTTCTCAGTCGGGCTCAGCCTGTACGGGTTCTGCCGAAAGGGGGCCGCATAGCCCGTGTCGATATGATGGTGTACCAATGACGTGCGGCCAATGTCATATTTTGATTTGCTGAAAACGTCAGAAAATTCCTGAATAAGTGCACGCAATGCAGACTTCTGCACCTCGGACAAGTCAGGGCATCATCGTAACTCTCCTCCCTGCTCCGCAGGTGTGACCATTTTTACAGGGTCCGACCCTACCACATCGCCATCTGCTGACGATGCGTGAGCTAGGACCGCGCCTGCCTGTATAACCGTGGGTCCAAGACCAGCGTTTAAAATTTTCATAAAAGGCTGCTGATCATTCCTGACACTAGTTTGGGCCCCTACCAACATAAGGCCATGGCTGAGTTTGTTGGATGGTGTTTGAAGAACACCTCCCTCAGTATCATCCTGATCGAGCTGCTTCCTGAGGCTCAAAGGCACCAGCATTTGCGCTCCAGGGGGAATTTAAACTGTTTTCTGTGCGAGAGCCTGGATCACGGTGTTTGCTTTACACAGCCGAGTCGGGGAGGTCAAAAAGACCATTCTATGGCCTGGCGGCAATTCCAGGCACCCCTGGTCAACTAGGATTTTAATGGGAATTTTCCCCAGAAAATCCATTCCCAACAAGCAGGGCACAGCCAACAATTCTAAACTAATACCGGGCGAGTTATTTGAATATTTCCTATGACCACGGTCGCCAACATTTGCCCCATAATGCCCAATGAGCCGCCGTTAGCCGCAAAGCATGGGACATCGACTGGACAGAGGTTAGCCAATTTAGCAGGTAAACAGTCAAAAATAATTTCAGATATGATGGTGGCGGATGCCCCCGTGTCAATTACCATCCGCACCTCCACAACTTGCATGGTGCCAAAAACGGCCGATGATGCCGCGGTCGCGGCCACAATGCATTGGCCCAACGCCGACCACTGGCCAGGTCGCCGTGGCCATCCGTTGGCCGCCAAATTCTGAGCTACCCACCCTGCGCCCCGAGCGAACAGCCCCACATGCGAACCAAGACCGACGCACGATCCGGATGAGTGAGGTGAGTGCGAGGGCTAGGTATGTGATGTAGCCCGACTCGCCTGAGGGCCCTGTGGAGCGGACGATGGTCCGCCGAAGGAAGACGATGTCCTGGGGTTCTCCCATGCTCGATCCGGCACGCTTTGGAGATGTGGCTCGGAAGGTCGCACTTGAAGCAATGGGGGAAGATCCGGGTCCGGAGGAGGCCCCCGTCCGTCGATCCTGTTTGTCTCTCTGTCCCCTCTTGGCCCTCGTCCACCTGCTGGTGTCGAGCGATGTGAAGGCCTGGGACGATTCGACCTCGCCGGGTGCTGCTCCCTCCTCAGCAGGACCCATGCACCCCACCACCGTTGACCGGCGCTTGATGTTGAGGTGGGTCTGGAGGCACCTTGCGACTTTCAGCAACGTCAAGTCGTCTTCGTCGGAGGCTGGTAGCACAATGTCAAGGTCGCGGGCCAGGCCGAGCATGCGATCCAGGACCAGAACATCCAGGCCATCTTTGTCCATCTGTGGGTACGCAGCCTGGGCCAGCGAGATGAGCGCACTGCGGAAAACAAGAGGCGTTTTGGCCTCTTCTCGTCTCCGCGGCAGCAAACCTATGGCGCATGTTAGATGGCGATTCAAAAATCCCCACCATCTGTGTGAGAGCTTGTGCCAACATCACCCGATCCTCAGCTGGAATGGAGTAGAATGCTCCCAAGGCAGCGTCATCCAAGACAGTTGGGAGAGCTCGTAGTGATTCCCCCTCTGTCCATCCCACCAGGTCACATGTAGCAGTGAAGCGGAGGCTGAAGGCCACCCGGTCCCCCCTTGCAGCGACGAATTCCTCCACAAAGGGAAGGCGCCTCTTCAGAGCAGGCCCCTCCATTTGCATTTTTGGCAGGACGCTCAAAATGGCGGGAATCCCATCCCACGCGGGCTGCGCTTCCTGCGCGTCCCGTGTTTCCTGTGCGCAGGACGTAGCAGCGGCGGAGTCTTCGCCCCGCGGCTCCGGTCATCCGACTCGTTCATCCAGGTCCATCTCCATGACGAGCACCGCCGCAGCGGATAAGTAGGTCAGCCATAAGCTGGCCACGCGCCCGCTTGTCTCTCCCCGCTGCTGGCGGTGTGGCGAGGTCGCGCTCCTGGCGCTGTTCCGCAGGCCCAAACCCCTCGCGGTCCGTCTTTGGGGCCACCTCTCCCGGGGCTGTCTGGGGGATCACCCCCTCTTCGTCTTCTTCCTCTAAATAAACCCTGGTAGGTTGTTTTCTCGTGTACATTTTAAGCCTACGCTATCACCTAGCTATAAAGTATTTTTACTTACTCTTTGGTTCTTTGAGTAAAGTCACGTAGGTATAAAAATAAAATAAAAAATAATATCTTCTTGGTTCTTTCGGTAAAGTCACGTAGAAGGGAAGTAATAAAATAAAAACATAATAAAATAATTCTCACGACGTTTCGGCCACAATGCAAGCAGCCGTCCTCAGGTGAAACCAGGTCTGTCGAGGCGACAGCATCTGAATGAAACAGCACACGTGCTTGGAGCATATATATAAGCTGGGTTGGAAGGGG
Source organism: Entosphenus tridentatus (assembly GCA_014621495.2). Lineage (NCBI taxonomy): Eukaryota > Metazoa > Chordata > Hyperoartia > Petromyzontiformes > Petromyzontidae > Entosphenus > Entosphenus tridentatus. Next base: position 9,202,600 of record CM025633.2, on the reverse strand, counting down.
GGGGGGAAAAGGGGCACCTTGACAAAATAATTTGCATATCAAGAGGAATTTAGCATATTTATGGGAAATGCAGGTATGTGATTAGTACTACTTGTGTCCGTGCATTATGCAGGATTAGCAGCATCCAAGGGAGGGGATATGGAAAATACAGGTATGTGAATAGTGCTACTTTGCCCGTGCATGATGCAGGATTAGCAGCATCACAGGGAGGGGATAGGGGTAGCATTAATAAAGGGAAGAAGTGTTAATAGTATGTAGCTGCAGTAACTAAAACCACCACGTAAACAACTAAAGTATAAACTACATAGCATCATCATTATAATAAATATACTCTACAATAAGCTGAGTTACTAACAGTAAGTAATACATTACAATTCTACGTCGTAAAAAATATAATATGCTTCCATCTAAACTTTATTCTCTTACATCACGCGAGTCTACACCGTACTATATACTGCCATAGACAAACCCAAACATTAAATTGTATACTGTATTGCTATAAACCACCCTATACCTTATCCATTGTAATATTACACTATGTATTATTCTACCCACCCTAATGTATATCACACTGCTGTATATTCACTATACAATTACGATACTATATATTACTCACCTGAGGACGGCTGCTTGCGTTGTGGCCGAAACGTCGTGAGAATTACTTTATTATGTTATATTTTTATTATTTTATTACTTCCCTTCTCTGTAACTTTACCGAAAGAACCAAGAAGATGAATCCCTGCAGTCACGAAAGCTTTAAATCGAAAAAATAATATATCACGACGTTTCGATCGCAATACAAGCGATCGTCCTCAGGCGGAAAAAATAATCCAGCAGTGAACTGCTGAACCAGGAAGAACACAGTGAGAGAGCTGCTACAACAAGAGGTTAAACATGTTGGCCAAGGGCAAGCAGGCAGGGTCCGAGCTGGAAAGGAGTCCCATCCCCGCACACAAGCACATGAGTTGTGTTAATGGGGGAGATTAGGGAGAGAGAGATTGGGGAGAGAGATTAGCATGTCAAAGTAAATGAGCTTCCGTCGCCGTATAAGAGTACCATCGCCGCATATGCGCACAGCAGCAGTGTTAATGGGAGATTAGCACTATGTTGATGGGAGAGATTAGGCAGAGAGATTAGGGAGATTAGCAAGTTAATGCCATGTCTATGTGTAACAAGCTGCGGCGCTGCCAACTGCGCTGTGAGAGGCAAGCGCGTCAACGCAAAAGAACCACCGCAACGGTGGTCGCGCCAGTGAGACAAACAGCCCATCACACAGCCAGAACCATCGATACATCGAGACTAAGGGAGCAGAGGTGGCCATGTTAGTGAGACTCCAGCCCGTTAATGCAGAGGCACCCAACAGGGCAATGCAGCTCAGAGAATCGGAGATAACAGCCAAATGGCAGGAAGGATGGAAGCACCACAGCAAGTTACGACTTTACTTGGTTAATAACGTCATTCCAATGATTGCTCAGCTTATACCCATCTTCTCGGTTGAAATTGTCTCTATGTTTATATATCTAGATGGCTTTATGGACAAATCTGTGATGGTAGCCCGAAGGTTTGCAGAGTACCTTGGTCTCGGAAAAAACAATATTGTGCGAGCCCACTGCATTATAACAATGATCAGCCACAGCAGAGGTATTGGTTCTGCCATGTTTCAAATCTGCCTTGTGTTTGCGAACACGGTCCGAGACATGTCGTTTCGTTTCCCCAACGTAACTGCTGCCGCAGACACAACTTAGTGTGTAGACACCAGGGTATTGCATGACGAGAATGACATCCTTCACAGGTCGGGTCAAATCACAGCTTTTGTGTACTGTATTGAATCGGACCTGGATCTTGTTTATTTAAGATTTTGGAAATCTTTTGGTAACACCTATGTATGGCAAGGTGATGGTTTTGATTGGGTCCTCAGATGGTTGTATCCCCATGGTTGGGGATACAGCTTTGCGGATTTTGCGGTCTGTGTATTCATGAATTTTGAGGGCTTTGTGTAAGTGCTCCAGTTCCCTGGCGAGGTGGTGCTGGTCGGAGATGCAGCAGGCCCTATAGTGTAGTGTTTGGATGAGGGAGTTCTGCTGAGCCGGATGGTGGTGGGAATCAGGCTTTAGATAGAAATCCGTGTGGGTGGCTTTCCTGTAGACGGAATGTCCCAACGAGCCATCAGGCCTCTTCTCGATCAAAACATCCAGGAATGGTAGCTTGCCATCATTTTCCACTTCCATGGTGAATTTGATGGATGGGTGTATGGAATTTATGTGGTTGAAAGCTCCCCCGCCAGACCCCCCCCCACCTACTTCGTTGATTCCAGTTTGCCTAAATATATCGTCGATGCCCCTGGTAATACTCTCCAGAACATCAGGATGTTGCAATGTATGATGTGATGGAGGATGTGAAATAAAGTTTTTTTTACATTATACAGTATATTCTTTTTAAAAAATGAATATGATTTTTGATAAAGGAACCCTCCAGGTATTTTGTAGGTCTTTCACGTGTAATGTATGAGCAAAGTGACAAGATTGTCCATGACAGGTGACAACCGAGCTCTCACCAGCCGCCATGTTGATCGCCAAGCCCTACTTCACCCTCTGTGTGTTTCTACTGCAGTGGTCACAAATGTCCACTGCTCGGTCACCGCCACACTGATTAGATGACGCCCTATGGAAGAGGACTGCATTGCACCCAACATACCATGAGGTGGAAATGCCAACATGCCGAAGCAGTCCGCGGCAGTGGACATGAAGAGGGTTGATCAGGTCGCTACTGTGTTCGAGTTAAGCAACTATAAGCATCGTGAATATTTCCCATCGCCCTGTGCAGCATTCGACCTGGCGTCCACGATTTGTTTGTCAAGAGAAAAGACATTGAATGTTTTAGGGGACCCTCTGCGTTCAAAATAGTTTTTGGAAGAACATTCATGAACAGCTCAGAAGCGAGTTTCAGAATTAACTTCTGGGTTAAGTCAATTGCACCACATGGTCAGTATTAGTATTCATGTAAATGTGGTAATTCTGCAGAAGGTTATGTTATAAGTAAGATAGTTGCTTCATAGCATAGCCAGTCCCATGGAAAAACACTTTAAGACGCATAAGAGAAAACATGATGAAAATAGTAGAGTGCTATTTTCATAAAGTCCCATGAAAATGGGAAACACATTTATGCGGGTAAACCGTTTTTAAACATGTAATATAGATACTGGACATTCATCCTTTCGTGTTGTCGGTGCATAATTTGCATATCAAAACTTAGTAGTTTTGTCCTTTATTTAAATGATATAGTTTTTACGATACCACAATTTCTATACTGTAATCCATGAAAGCTTTACTGAGCCTCAAGATTATTTTCAGGAGGGCCTTGCATTGGGTATCTGAGGCCAAGTCCTTCTTGAGCATTTTCTCGGTGGAAACTGAAACACCCAGAGAAAGCTGACGCACACGAGGACATAATATGTCAAAAACCTACTTAACCGTACTGCCATCGACCGGCTACTTCATAGCCCTGCAGGTTGGGAGTTTGATGATTGCTCCAGCCGCGCCTCCAAAGCACCCAACTACAGGTGTGTTGCGCAACCGTCAGCAAACGGCTCGGTCAATGTAAATAATTTACGTGAATGTTTAAATTCCGGCCAGTGGTGGCTGTGGTTTAGAATGCCCGCTTTATAATCAGAAGGGTCACATTAAAATCCTGGTCGAAGGTAAACACAGTTCATTATCATCATCGTCGTCATTCCTTTGGGGTTGACATTGAGGAAAGTAATAGAAAATGTAGGATAGAAAAACTAGTAGACCCCGCCGTGAGAATGTGAATATTATGTGACTGGATCAGGGGCTTCCAATGCGATGAGTGCCAACCCATCTACCTCGCCTGGTATGGAGGAGGTCGTGGGTTCGATCCTGACCCTGACGCTTGCTGTATATTTGGAGTTTGAATGCCTCTCTCCCGAGGTCGCGTGGATTTTTCTCCGGGTCGTCTGGTTTTTCCCTCCACATTTAGAAACATTCGTTTAGAGTATTTAGTTGCTGTATATTTGCACGTGATATGCCACTTCATCGAGCTATTATTTGTGGCTATGTCGCTTCTGAAAAAAGCGAAATAGTTCAGTGGGCCTTACCTGGTAAAATAAAAAAAATTGTTTGAGAATAGGTTTTCCCCTTTTTTCTATCAACAAAACAGGTGCTCAGATGTTAAAACGCCAAACTGAAACCTTTAACAAGGAATCATGTCTGCATTAACCACAGTACTTGTGGTCAGAATGCAAACAAAAACACACACTGATAATATCTGCATAGATTAGTTTTTAAAAGGGTTCCTTTAAAAATAAAATACATCCCACAGGACACATTCCGCATATTGACAGTGAGCGGTAATCTATCCGTAATGAGCCAATTTCCAAACAGCGGTAATTAACAAAGTGTTAATGCTTACCAGAATGATTCCTGAGAAACGTAGGTCAGCGCAACCACATTTCCCCATGAATATATTGCACTTTAGTTTTTAAATATAAATAGCATTTTTATTTCCCCTATGTTATTTTACAAATTAATTGTTTTGGCAGTATTTTTTTCATAATACCGAAGGCAGGGAAGGTTTTTTAAAAATATATCAACAATGTGTGTATTCATATTATGTTCGGATAAGTGTTTTACATTTATTTCACACATACTGGCCAAAGTTCATGGTCAAACAGCCACATTGAGATTACAATCAAATAAGGTAGCAGTAGTCACCATAGTTGTTCTACGGAGAGACTCACTTCTGCCTCACGAATGTGGAAAATTCCCTCATGATTCAAGGTCACCAAAGAGACTACAGCTCATTCGAGCAAACAAACTATAGACTTTTTGACATTGATAAAGTAATTTGAGATGTCATAAAAAAAATTAGGAATGCGAAATATAAAATCGATTTAAATTTTATTCCACACATCGGATGACATAAATATATATAAATGTTGACAAAGTAAACCCATTAATATATAATTCATTATCATTTGCTTTAAATAAAACGAACTGTATATGGGGCCATGCAGATTAAATAAAAAAAATGTTAAACAGGGAGAATCATATGATTGTATTGAATTTGTCAACAACAAAAACTAGTAACGAATTGTCATTTTTTGTTTGCGTAACAAACCTTACTAATTGGCTGTGTCGGGTGGTGGCGGGTTTAATAACACATTTATATCCATGCGATCTAACAAAAAAAACTCTTACACTGTGTAACAATTGTTTTGTTCCTGGGTAGTAAGTGTTATTTCCTAATTGCTTATGCCTCAAAAGTACAGAAAATGGCTATTATAGATTTGAAGTTTTCGTGATTGCAAGCATCCATACTTTTTGTTTTTTTCGGTAAAGTCATGTAGGTAAAAAAAATAAAATGAAAACAACTCAATTAAATCACAACGTTTAGGAAGCAACACAAGCCTCCGTCTTCAGGTGGAACCGCCACAGCAAAATTGTTGTAGTAAATAAATAGAGCTGTTTAGAGAACCGCAATTTTATAGGGTAAGAGGGGGGGGGAGCCCAGGAGTCGGGGGGGGGGGATTAGCTGATTAATAGGCTCCCCCACCCTCTTACCTATATAATCACGGTTGCTCCCACAAAGATAACAGTTCCGACAATAGTTTAAGCAGCAACAGAGGCCTCTCGTCTGCCTTTTCCTCAAACCGAGTTAGGAAACTGCTGCAATAGATTGCTCGTCCTAAAGCTAATGTCGAAAGCCCTGCCACCCGGCAAGCTTATTAAACAAAACAGGTCCATAGGCTCGACCTGCAGCATCCCCACAACCACTGTCCGTACGAAAATCGTGCGGTCCATGGTTACTTCCTCTGGTACCACCGAACGCAGCTGTGTCGCCTGGTATGGACCGATGTGAAGCTCACCCCTGGGCCACTGCGCCAACGCCCTGCGCGTTCATGATACCGTCCTGCTCCCACAGGTCCAGCATCTACCTTAATGGTCTCGCTCTGAGTGCCTTGCACCCGCTGGCCAAAAGAGGCCTCCGTTTCTGCAGCATTCTCGCTCAGTCTGGCAGAGACCACCTCCCTCCACGCCGGTATCTCCGTTCTCCTTGACAGCTGCCTCCAGGCGCCCCCCGCAGCCTGTCGCCTCCCAGTCGAGGTTGCCGCCTGAGCTGCATCGCCCTCCACTGACCTCCGTCCTCCAGGTAGTCGAGTCGCGGCCGTTTCCTCGCTCATCACGTTAAGAGCTCCTGCGCGGAAACGAGACAACTTTACTACAGACCCGCATGTCCATTAAACCGGTTAGAGAAAAAAAAACAGGAAAGGAGTGAAAGAAACGACAAGTTGTCACCACATCATTTTGGGATAGCATCAAGATACGACCGCGGCCGCCGTGACAAACACTCGTATGTCCCTTCTCCGTGCCCAGGCCCAGTCTCTCTCATTAGATTCCACACAGAGGGGGTAAGGGGGTAAAGGCTACCGCTATTTCTTGTTCGCTATTTGGTTCCCCATTCTTACCCATTCCACCTCCACCACTTTTTCAATTAGCCATCTGGCCAAGCAGCATACCTCTAGCGGTGACATATGAGTGCCTTTCATCTCTCGCCCGCATGCTCTCCAGAGAGCCTCCTTAATGGCCCCAATAATGGCCCATGCCTGGGCCCAGTTCCCTACCGCCTTTTGCCTGAAGAGCCCCCAAACCACATTTGGCACCATTGCTTCAACCGAACAAAAGCGAGACAGCAGCAGCCCACACAACTCCCAAACCTCTTGCGCGAAAGGGCACTCTACGAGGACGTGTACCGAGCTTTCATTCGCACCACATCCCATCGGGCATTTGGGGGTTTTGGCCATGTGACGGGAGAACATAAATCTTCTACAGTCTAATCTGTCCCAGGCGACCAGCCAGGACAGATTACGTTGCCTCCTCATCAGGGCTTCCGATAAAACATTTTCACAGATCTGACGGTGCATGTTCCCCTGCACATCTGGCATCACCGTGCAGGTCTTTTTCTCGTCGATCTCGGCCCGTATGTCTTTTGGGCATCATGTCTCCTATTTTCGGGCCAGCCCGTATTCTGTGATATAGCTGTCAATCACCGCATTCAACCACTCCTGCGGCCAGGCAAGGGGTATGCCTCTTGGCAACGAGGCCATCCCCAGCCTCCACAGGAGCCATGTCAATCTGTATTGCAAGAAGTATGAGGCCTTCCCCTGGGGCCCTTTGGAAAATAAGAAGCGCAATGTGTAGCAAACAAAGACCGTGGGGGCGTGCTGGACATTTGGGGCGCCTCTCCCACCGTTCGTAGTACTCTTGTACATCACAGTCCTCCTCACGTGGTCCATCCCTCCCCCCCAAATGAACCTGTAAAATATCATTTCGAAAGTTTTTGCTACCTGCTCGCCCAGCGGGAACACATAAGCCAAGTAGTTCAGTACTGGCATGACTTCCACCTTTGACACTAAAATCCTCCCCTCTATCGTGAGGCGTCTGTCTGCCCATTTGGCCAGCCTGCCCTCCACCACCCTTACCTTCTCTGACCAATTCCACTCTGCCGAATTCTCTCGGTGAAAAGCAATTCCCAGGATCCGGATCCCGTCTTCCAGCAGTTTTATCCCTGGCAGGTGGCCCTCGAAAAGCCTGGGATCCCCTAAGGTCATCAACTCGGGTCTTTTTTATATTCACCCTGGAGCCCGAGGCCTGGTGGATGAGGTCCACGAGCTCCATAACTCCCCAGACCGAGGACACGTCTCTACAGATTGTCACCACGTCGTCCATGTACATTAGCACCTTCCCTTGTTCCCCGCTTCCCCGGACATGCATTCCCCTAACCTTTGGGCTATTTCTAAGGGCCTGGGCGAAATGCTCCATGCACATCACGAACAAAACTGGGGACATAGGGCATCCTTGCTTTACTCCTGACTCGACGGGAAACTCCTCTGAGAGTACTCCGATAACCAGCAGCCTAGCCATGAGCTTATTGTACAGCTGCCTCACCCAACCAACCAACCGCCTTCCCACCCCCATTCTCTCCAGCACAGCAAACAGGTAGTCGTGAGAGAGGCGGTCAAAAGCCTTCTCCTGATCGAGGCTCAGGAGCCCCAGGGGTCCGCCCCTTTCCTTTGTAGTTTCCAAAACCTCCCTTATCAAGACCAGGTTATCCATAATCTGGCTGCCCGGGATTGCACATGTTTGATCTGCCCCGACTACCTCTCCTACTACCTTCCCGAAACGTGCCGCAATAGTTATCTCAAAAGTCCGAGTTCAGTAATGAGATGAGACGCCAGCTCCCCAGGTCACTTCGTTCCCCCTTCCTCTTATAGATGAGGGCAATTACCCCCCTCCTCATGGAATCCGGGACAGGACAATCCTCTATAATTTTCCTGTACAAACTCAACATATCGTGTTTAACTGTGTTCCAGAACAGTGTAAAATTCAGCTGGAATCCCATCTGAGCCTGGCGTTTAATGCCTGCGTTGTCCCATCACAGCCTCTTCTTACTCCCCCAATTGAATTTGTCCCTCTATTCCCCCGGGATCTGTGATCCCTTGGTTTAACCTCTCCCAGAAGAGATTCCCTTGCCCCGGCCTCAGACACCTTACTCCTGTATATGTCCTTGTAATAGTCCTGCGCCGCCTCCACTATTTCGTCTGTAGATGTAAATTTTCCCCGGTCGGGGCTTACCAGCTCCCCGACTACGTTATCTGCTTTCCTACGTCTTTTGAAGAAAAATATTGTGCACTTTTCTCCTTCCTCCACCGCCTTGACTCGAGCCCTAAAAACGAGTGGTGCTGCTCGCTTCTCCACTGTCGAGGTAATTTTCTCCTTTAGCTGTCCTATCTCCCTCATAACTGGGAAACCCAGTTCCAGCAATTTATAGGCCCTTTCCAACCGGTCATTCCACCTTCTCAATTCATTCCTGATGCTCCTCCTCCTGATCTGAGCCTGGAAAAACTCCCTGGTCTGGCCTTTTACCATTTTCCACCATTCCACCAGAGTACCTAAGCAACCCTACAAGCTCTGCCTTTCCTCGCAAATCCTGACAAAATCCCGATCACTTTTTCATCCATTTTCAAGATTCCCCTCCCCAACCTCAAGCCGTCCAGGATTCGAAGTTTCGTGGTCGTCATCTTGTGATCGGAAAAAGAAAAGGGCTCTATCCCCGCACCCTCCGTCTTGACTTTGCCGGACATGAAAAGAAAATCTATCCTCGAATGCGATGCACCAGAGCTGCTAGACCAAGTATACCCCGGCCGAATTGGGTGCATCAATCGAAAAGTATCCATCAGTTTGAAGTCTTGAAGCGGCCCATTCAGTTTCCTGGTGGAGGGGTCTAGCTTCCTGCTTCTGGATGCCTGTATGACATCTGCCAGGCAGAGCGGGCAGTTAAAATCCCCGCGCAATATGCGACCATGTCAGCAACAGGGTCGCCACATTATCCAACAATTCCTCCCTCGCAGTTTACTGTGAAGGAGCATACTGTATATGTTAATCAAGTGGAATTACATGCCATCGTAGGAAATGTCAACATAGTGGAGCTGCCGGGGACCACATCTTTGGCTGCCGAAGAGTATGACGACACCGGTATTTTTATTAGCGATACTCCCTGACCAAAAGTAACGGCCAACCCAGGGCTCTTATCAATTCCGCCCAGCAGAGGGAATATGGCAGGTGGCATTCTTGCAGGAATATTGTCTTTTTTCATTTCTTGCAAGTACTGTGTCACTGCTGTTCGTCTGGCCCTGCCCCAGATCCCTCGCACGTTTACCAAAGCCGCCGTAAGTTCTATGCTCTGCGACGTCTAATTTGACCCCGACACCTCTTCCAGTACTTGGTACCTGTTTTTTTCCTCCTAAGTCGAGCAATTGTCCCTCGTCCCCTAACTTCGGAGGGGTTCCTATTCCCTGTCCCACCTTTGCCGCCGCCACGTCTTCCTCCGATGTCACCGCATCCGGTGAAAGGCTGGCCGGTTCCGGACCATGCACGGGAGCAGACCACCTCGAGGGCCTTGACGCCCTCCACTTTCTTTTCTTCACCCTCTCCAAAGTCCCACTCCCATTCTCCATCCCCCGCTGCTCCTTCCCATCCTCTCTCGCCTCGACCTCCCCCGCCCAGTTGGCCACAGTAGGATCAGGGGCCTTCTCCACCTCCTCATTGTCTCCGTGGCCCTCCAGCTGCTGACTCGTGGATGTTGTCTCTTCTTCTGTTGACATTTCCCCCTCCTCTCCCTCTTCCTGCAACGGCATTCCCTGCCCGGCCACCCCTACGCTCCCACCATCCGTCGTCCGGCTGGTCGGCGCCTGTTGCGGCTCTGCCTCAGTCACCTCTCCCTCGCCCCCCTCTGTCTTCTGCTCCGTGTACACCCGGACCATGTTCGTGTAGGACTCTGGACAATTTCTATACAAGTGATCCCCACTGCCACAAAGGTTGCACTGTACCAGGGCACTGCAGTCCTCCATGGCGTGATCCTGCACCTTGCAGCGATAACACACCAGTGCTTCGCATGCCGCGGCCAGGTGTCCCCTGCCCCAACATCTGCTACAGAGCTTGGGCTGCCCCGCATAGACCAGATAGCCTCTACAGCCCCTGACATTCAAGGAGTTTGGGATGTGCCGCAGGGCCCCTTCCACCGTTCTTAGTCTTACCCGCCACTGTCTGGTGCCCATCCAAATACCCAGTGCATCCTGGAGCCGTTTGCACCCCGACAGCAGTAGGCAATGTTGTCACAGCCTGACTTCCACATCATAGTCCGGCAGAGCCTCATTGTACAAAAACACCGTTATTACCTTAGTATCAAGCTCAGACAAAAGTTGCAACTTGAATAAAGATAGCGGCCTCTCACCAGCTTTTTCTTCAAATCGCGTCATGAAGTCTTGTAGCAGGTTGTTCGTCCAGAAACTGACATCAAAGGACCGGCCGCCTGGCAGGGCTATCAGACAGAACAAGTCCTTAGGGTCTACCTGCAATATCCCTACCACCACAGTCCTCACAAAACTCGCGCGATCAATGGTGACATCGTCCGGCACATCTTCTTTGAATACCATCCGAACACAGTTGTGTCTCTTGGCGTGGACCAGTGCGAAATTCACACTGGTCCCACCGCGCCACCGCCCTGCAGGTACCTAGAATCTTCCTGCGCGCACAGGTCCAGGCTTTCCCTCATCAGCCATCTTCTGGGCTCCATGCGCCTGCCGGCCTGCAAGGTCCGTCTTCTCCTCTGCCTCCCCACTCAGGCTGGCAGGGGCCACCTCCCTCCGCTCCTGTACCTCTTCTTGCCTTTGCCATCGCCTCCAGGCTTCCTCCCAAGCCCGCCTCCTCTCAGTCGAGGTCGATGCCTGTGCCTCGTCGCTTTCCTCGGCCGACCTCCGTCCTCCTGGCAGCCACACCTCAGCATCCCCCGCCTCAGCAGTCATCGTCGGGAGTCAGTCGTCCTTGCTCGCCTCAGCAGCCCGGCTGATCTCCATTACCCATTGAAAGGAGTGGCAAAGCAGCCACTGGCCTGACAGCCAGGGTGCCTGCTCGGGGCAAGGGAGAACAACCCGATCACGGCGACGAGGCTCGGCAAGGTCCACTCCAGATCGCAGCAGCCTCGACTGTGAGTCGGAGCTCGACTGTTATCCTCCCCAGCGTGGCCAGGCTCCGCGCTCGGCCCCGCACCCCTCTGGATCCCCCAGAAGGCTCCGTACCTTGCCCACAGGTTCAACTGGTAGAACGAGCTGCTACCGCCAATCCCATTGTCTTCCAATCTCCCAGCGGCACACGCTACAGTGACTCATTCAATATCACTAGTCAGGAGAAAGCGGCTTGGAACAGCTTTGTCAGTGGTTCGTGGCTTCCTGGGCAATCACAAGGTCGAAAACTACGTGGAGCTGGTTGAGACTCTGGTGAAGAACTACAGCACAATGGGCTGTAGGATGTCCCTCAAAGTCCATATCCTTGATGCTCATCTTGATACATTCAAGGAGAACATGGGAGCGTACTCGGAAGAGCAAGGTGAGCGCTTCCACCAGGATATACTGGACTTTGAACGCCGCTACCAAGGACAGTATCACGAGGGCATAATGGGAGACTATATTTGGGGGCTGATTCGTGAAAGTGATTTACAGTATAATCGTAAATCTCGAAAAACGACTCAGTTCTCAATATTTTGTAGTAATTTTTGTATTACTTTAGTATCAATACATGTTAATTTTCTATTTACGTGCTATTTTTTTCTGACTTTAATTGAATGAAAAGACACAACAAATTCGCCCGTTTTCTCATTGAAAATAGGTAAATTTCAAAATATCACTGTTCTGGTGACAAAATCAAAGTTTGTGGGGAATAATAGTCATTTTCTATACTTTTTAGGCATAAGAAATTAGGAAATAACACTTCATACCCGAAGAAAAAAAATTGTGTTACATAGTGTTATGGATAATATTGTGGTCGCGGAAGCCTACGTGTTAAACTAACAAAAACACCTGTTATGGCTTCTTTTGACAGTTCTTGGCTGCAGTATGCCTCACCTCCCCAAATGGAACGCAGGAACACTATACAGATACCGCACACGCGTGTGCTATTTTATTTACCCTCTGATGTTACAAAGCGTCCTATCGAAAGCCCAAAAATATTTTAGATTCTCTTAATTTATTTTCATTATATTTTTCAATGTCAGCTGAAGTGCTGTTTTTAGAGTGTCTTTTGAAAGCCACTTCTGAAATCACAGAACTTTTGAACACAGTGGAAACCCTGCTACCACGCGACACCTTGGTTGTACTCATGACGACAAGAACAGCGCTGTTTTATGTTTGAAAGAACCCATCTGCCTCAATCCCATTCTTCCGGCGACCAGATGCAAGGTGCTAAAATTGCAATCGTCTAACCTGAAAGTCATCCAAAATGCTCCTATCACTGCTTTGTCTTGCCAAATCATAGTTTTCGCATTTTTTAAACCGCTGCATGCCCTGAGACCCAATAATTCTAAAACTCATTGGCTAATCGAGAGAGCTGCTATAAACTATTTAAAACAATAAACAATTTTTCTATTACCAGGTAAGGCCTGCTGAGCTATGTAGTTCTTTTTCAGAAGGGACCTGGCCACACATTATAGCTCAACGAAGGGGCTCACCATGTGGACAATGAAAGCAGCCAAATACTCTGTATGCATGTTGAATGTATTTCTCACCATACGTAGCCAACTGTGCCAATCGGAGGTGTGCACTCTAAACGAATGGTTATAAATGTGGAGGGATCCGGAGAGAAACCCACGCGACCATGGGAAGAGAGAGAGACACGCAAACGCCAAATATACAGCAGGCGTCACGGTCGCGATCGAACCTACGAGCTCCTGTGCGAGGTGGTTAACATCTCGCCACCGTGGAGCTCACAGTGGCGAGAGAGGTTCCGCATTAGATGGCGAAACACAGATCAACCCCGGGGAGCAGCAGCGCCCTACTTGTCGCATCCTCACAATTAAGCACGCACGGAATCCTGCGTTTGAGAATGGGTTGAATTAATGATTAGTGGCAATGATTGTGAGTGGCCAGCGTGGCAAAAGAAACAACGGGGTAAGTTTCTTAAACGCCCCTACCCCCTCCGGCCTCTGTCCACCCAGCAGTTGTGAATGGGTACAGCGCAAGTTAGTGTATTGGCAGGAACACGTGTGGTCGGGGTAAAGTGTGGGTACTCCCACCTTTTCAAATGAGTCTGTCCATCGTCGAAAAGTAGGCCAAAATACCCTTCTGCCAGCAGTGACATGAGCAAGGTATTGCAGGGCTGCAATTTTATCTTTCACCGTGACTAGTATATGCCAAGGTGCCCTTACTCTTCACTAATAAAGACAGGACAAACGAGACAAAATATGCGAGGCAGACGGGACGAATGAGAGAGTACAGTAAAGACAATGGCTTTGATTCTTGAACTGAATAATCACTCCACATTGTGACAACTCACTTTATCGCCAGCAGCGTGAATTGTCACAAGCGAGTGTATTTAGATGAGATTACCTCCAAGAGAGTTACAATGGAAACCTGAAGCAATAATACTTCGATGGCACGAGTATTTCAATCAGTAAAAAAAACGGTACTGCTATCGCGCGTTTGTCCATGACTTATTCATTATAGCCCTTTCTGTTGATTCATTTTAGAATGAATGCCACCACAAGCCGTGTCGGTCATGGGGTTATGTGACTATACTTCACCACTCTGATCTGTGTGCGGGTTGGGGTGTAGGCTGTGCGAAACGTGGACCCCCCCCCCCCCTCGGAATGAAACATTTGCGCCGGTTAGAAAGCATTCTGGCCGACCTTCCTGCGATCTATTCTGCGTTTAACCAGACTGGGTTGTGTGAGGAGCTCAGAGATCCTTGAAAGGTCTGGACACAATCTAATCGGTGTGCTCCTCCGGCGGCAGGCAAGGCTGCGTTGGCTGGGTCATGTAGCCCGCATGCCCAGCCACCGCATGCCCAAACAGCTTTTGTTCATCCGGATAGAGAGAGTTGTGGGCGCGTCACAGGCTAGGGTATAAATTTAATTGTGGTTCGAGAGAATATGTAGCTGAGAGGACTTGCCGATGAATGATACCAGCAATGTCAATATCGGCCTCTGTGGAGGAGGCTCGTGAAGGACGCTGCTATTGGGCAGTTGGAAGCAAGTCGCCCTCCAGCAACAACGGAGGGCAGAGGAGCAACGCTCACAACAATGAGTGGAGCGCCGGGTGGCTAAAACACAGCAAGTTGGCACAGTAGGGGGCACAGGTGATGCATCTGCCAGCCATCTCAGTCAGTCAACCCATGTCACTTGGATATGGTCAAACAAGTCTCATGACGGACATGATGTGAGTTCGAGTTCAAGTTCAAGTTATTAGGTATAGCCATGTGAGCCATTCGGCTCTTGAATCGGGTGCAACCGCAACAAACAAAAAACAAAAACATGAATAAGAAAACATCTTAAAGTGAATGTGATTAAGTGCAAACAGAAAATCCAAGAAAAGACAGCAAAATATTGCAGAAAAAACACCGTACACCAACGCTGTGTGAGAAGCCTTTATCCAGCAGCGACAAAGGGTTGAATATTATTATTGCTGTATTAGAACGTTATCAAAGAGAGCCCTCAAAGGAGGATCTAAAACAGCCTATAGGCATCTGACTCTTCACACACGAAGGAGCCAATATGTTCAAGGGCAGGTGCACTGACTGAATGCACACCTGGAATCCTAAATTAAGTAACAGGCTGTGTCCTATACCGCCCAGGTGGCTCAGCGTGTCAACAGTGGCTCAGCGGTGGAGCGAGTGGCTTTGCAAATCGAAGATTGCGAGTTTAAAATCCTGTTCGGGGGTTGACTCAGCCCATCATTCGATAAGCGCCATTTTGTGGAAAAGTAAACAGTGGTTTTCCTATGGGCGGACTTTCCCCTGACATAAAAATGAGGAATACTCCACCAATGGCTCCAGACTGTATACTGCTCATTCGAGGAAATCACTTTCTATACTGATATATGTAAAACTGTTACGATTGAAAGTCATAAAAGGACACCTTGGTGCAATATATCTGCAGTAACATATGCTCAAATTTGGGCAAATGAGTGTCAGATGTGAAGTTTTGAATGTACAGTATATATATTTCCAGCAATTAAGCAACAGATATTGGGAAAAACCTGATCAAAGTGTTAATTAAGTAGACTGTTTAAATGTGGCACATCCAGCCAAGGCCACAATGAAAATCTCACGTATCTGCAAATTGTCATGGGGAGCACCTCGGGCAATGCGGGTTTCCTCAGGGAGGGTGTTTAACACGATGCACATTGCTCTGATATGTTTCATGTCGGAATTGTATTGATTCTGTGAACATTTCAGTTGAGCTTTATTCTCACCAAGACAGGAGGCCAGTCCTGTTCTGAAATTGGATGAGAGAGGATCCTTCTCCAATTTGCTTTTGGTCGTTGCCGAGGAATTTGTTCGTGATTGAGAGAATAACTGATTGAAATGTTAGATTGTGTTTGCTGAACCAGGTGAGAAGAAGAGAAAATTGTCTTTTTTCTGATTTCTACTTAAAATGCTATTTTGTGATTTTATATTCATCCCTATGCTCTTGCAAGGAACATCATTTATTGGCAGCACCTGTGCCTCACAGCAAGAAAACTTTGGTTCGTTTCCCATCTCGGATGCCTTTCTGTGTGGAGTTTGTATGTTATCTCCCACACTTCTACATGGGTGCCCTCCGGATTCTCTGGTTTCTTTAACTACCTCATCTGGTATACAGGAAGTCGTGGATTTGATCCGACTCTGACGCCTATTTGCTTCTTCTCCCCGCGGTTGCGTGGATTCTTCTCCGGGTCCTCCGGTTTTTCCCTCCACATTTAGAATCAACATGCGTTTGGAGTATTTGACTGCTATCAATTTCCACATGATGACCCACTGATTGGTCTATCACTTGTGGCCAGGTCGCTTCCGAAAAAGAGCTATATAAAATTAAAATAAAATAGTTTACTGTTATTAGCTGAAAAAAAACATCCCATTGATAAATAATTTACAAAAAATTACTCAATTGGGATTACATGGAGCGATATCGCCCTCTACTGCGAAACTTGGCAGGACCCTCCTGAAAAAAATGACTTGAGACTCAGCAAGCCTTTCCTGCGTATATAAGCAAAATAATACAAATACAGTAATAGTCTTCGCTAATCACATAACCAAATGGTGAGGATGGTAGTAAGTGCCCATTTCAATATATTGGTGGTCCAGAGGCACTGTGATACTTCCACATTCCTATGATAGGGACAAAGCACTGCATAAAACAAGCACTGTCGATGCATCCATTTCAGCTGGTCCTTTTTTCGAGTGCATGTGATGAATTCTCTTGAGACATTGGTTGGCAATTCAACTCAATAACTAATGACTTCACAATGTCAAAGCAATAACTTGATTTATTTAAATTATTTCAAAATAGTAATATGTTATTTCCTTCAATATCTCAATACTACCAACTGATCATTGCATAATGTCGCCCAATTTTTTACTATATATGTAGGACTCGTACAAGGGTTGTCTTTCTCTCCTCTTTATTTTCCTCTTAGAGTCCACCTCCGCCGAGCCACCGCTCCGCGTCTCGGCGCGGCCTCGCTCCGCTCCGCGTCGCTCTGCAGCGCCACCGCTCCGCGTCTCTCCATGCCCTCGCTCCGCGTCGCTCCGCGTCTCTCCCTCTCTCTCGCTACGCCTATCGTCTCTACGGTTTCTCCTACACTGCATCCTTCCGATGCATGGCTATCCTGGTTGCTCACTGCGTTCTCGCTACCACTGTCTCTCTATGCTTTACTCTACTAACACTGTCTCTCTACGCTTTACTCCGCTATCACTTGCTCTGCGACTCCCCGGGCACCGTTGCTGCAGGTCCATCCACGACGCCGACTCGACAGGACTTCCGTCTCTCCGTTGCGCTCTGGCTTATATCCCCACACCAATTAATCTGCCCTAATTATCTCTACCCCCCGCTTATCGCTCGCCCCCTGACCCCCCCGTGTCACGTGGCCTTGTTTTCGCCGCCAGAGCGACGCCAGCTAATGCCCAATTACCTTTCCAGCCAATCACTGGCCTGTGTCCTCCCGGCTACCCTGACACCTGTTTCAACACTTAACGACCCACTTCGCCTAAAGCCACAACAACAACCATTACCTCACATCACCCCACTGTACTGTGCTTGCTTGTATAGCAACAGAGGCGGGGGATGTGTGGCGCGCTATACTCCAGGCCTACATATATATAAAAATAGTAAGAGAAGACTCAGAAAATATTGTACGATTGAACCTAGATGGCGAAAACTTTTAATAAAATAATAAAATATACTATTCCAAACTTGGAATAATCGGTAGCGTGTCTTCTTTCACTTTGACACTTATATGAATTATACAACGTTGTGTAGCGTTCTAACAATACCCAGTCGCTCTCTCTTGCGTGCTCTTAACTGCCCTTTGTCTATCCTTATCTATCCTTCATTTGGTCTTTCCCATGATGATGACGTACGTGCGTCATCAGAACGGAATCAGAAGTAAAAGGCCGTGCGCAGAGGGCGCGTGGCACAGTTTGGCGCCAGCTATCATTGAGTGTCGTTGTGTCGCAACAGTTCTCTGCAGTGAGTACAATGTCTTTAAACACAGTGGCGCTATGCCTCTATAAATAGAATCAACTCTGAACCACTTGCACATTCCAAGACTCAGTGGTGAGCAAGACCCACCCTGCAACTTGCAGACGTCTCGGAACGGGAGAGGATTATCTGACAGCCTTGTGTCTGTCCGCTGATCACACTCTCGTCACACGCATGAGCTGTAGGGGCAGAGCTCTATCCACAAAGTGGTGCCGTTAGTATTAAAATACAGCATCACCATGATTCCGGAGTATAATCCCTGCAGTTCCCTGTTGTAGTGCAACATCCTCTACCAACAGTCCCTCAATCCTCTGATACGTGAGGCAATATCTTCATCAGGATTGGTGTTCCACTACAATTGTACCAGCCCTACAATTGCTCAAGCAAGGAGGAACTCTGCATGTTTTGAAATTATTGTATAAGTATATGCAAATATATTATATATATGTTCTGTGTAATGACTAGATATAAAATAAAACATCACTGTAATGGTTAATTCATGGGAACAATCCAAAATACTTCAAATATGCTGCAAATGTTGTGACCATCACCAAGGAGATTTGCCAGCAGACAAAAACACCACCTTCAACAAATGAGAAGTCTAACAATTGGTTAGATTATGCAGAGTGTACGGTAGGATTTTAACAAAACCCGAAGCTGACAATAGCATTATCTCACTACATACGGATAAGCAAGCAAAGGATTACACACAAATCCAGTTTAAATGGCAGTTGTGACCAACTAATCCTGTCCAGGTGAGGTCACGCTTAGCAGAGTTACAGGTGACAATATTTTGCCTTCAGCAGCAGCTGAGCTGCTGAGTCATCAGTGTTTGAGCCAGCGAGGCAGTCTGCAAGACACATTGTAAATCTCTGCTCTTATCCCACCACATGCCCTCCATTGCAGCAACCCAGGTCTCCTGTCCAAGTTCGCCCTTCAATGGGTGGTCACTGCTTCTCTGCTGCTGCTCCCGAAGTGTAAATGTCCCTCCCTCTGACCATCTTATTCTTCGTCTTCTCCTTTGCCTGATGGACAATTTCCATCCAGGGTTTTTAACAATTCACCCCACTCCAATCCCGGCGATTGGCAGTGTAGTGAATGGTAGCGCCTCTAGTGGCTGTAGGCGTAATGGGAACGCATTACAGGACATCTCCATATCTATAAAAGGCAACGTTGTGATGATGTGTGTTTGTTCAAAATGTTTAGCGTACTTCCCGACATGCTACAAACTTGAAATTTGCCATGTGGGTAATTTCCAGACTGTACACCATGCAAAAATTATAAAAATACACTTTTTTGGGGGGGGGGGGAGCTCAATAATGCATATTTCTTATGCACGGCAAGTGAGCTGTGACGTCACATATGTCACGTGACCATGTGGAAGCGTAACGCATAGTGTAGTGGTTAGCCCGCTGCGCTACGAACCCGGCGACCCGAGTTCGATTCCCGCTCACGGCCACCACCGGTGACGATTATTTAAACCGGTCCTGGGCCTCCCCTAGGTTGACTCAGCCTCAAACGAGTAACTGGTGTGGTGTGTGAACATCGCCACTGGGGAGACAAAGGCGTGGTGGATCCAAGTCCTGGGCGAAGCTGGGGTAGTACAGCTAGTACATATACAAATGTATCAATTCTTATGCATGTGATTGCATGCATATTATCGTAAGCTTAAAACATCAATCGATGAATCAATGTATCGTTCCACCACTAATTTCACTTATAAGATTATCTCTAATGGAACTCTTAATCTTCCAATTGTGGTTCCAGTGTTTTAACTGCGTGGCAAAACAGATTAATGACTTGTTCTCGTTTTTAATCAAATAAGTGCCAAATTGTTCGAAGAAAATGTGTTTTAAATTTTGCTGGAAATATATATGTCATTCCATGAAACCTAACCTACCCGCACCACAAGATAAACATGTAAACGTGAAAGTGCCCTCTTGCTCCAGCAGTTGTGCGGTGGTGCAGTTAATAGTTGGAAGCACTGAGACAATACATCTAGGATGAAGTTAATACATTTATCTAACATTCAGGATAAACGTGTCAGAACAACAACCGGCACCTATAATCAGGACACAACTGTAAACAATAGATGTTTAACCACAGCACGCCGATGCCATTAGTGGCTGATAAAGATGGAAATCTGTTTTGGAAAATGAAGAGTTACTAAAGTTAAGCACCAAAAATACGAGAGAACTTCGTTTAAAATAAGTTTGGTTATTTCCTCTAATTAATGGAAATCCAGTATATGCGTGTACCTCCGTGTCTCTCTGTCTTTACTTACTAAAGCTTTAAAACCCGACGCAGTGCACGTGTGAAAATGTCAAAGCTGGGTCACAGTGCCTAAAAACCTGCCACTCAATGCTAAAGCCGTGCTACTGAACAGTGGTGCAAATGATTGAAGGCCTTTTTTGGACGTGGGCCAGAACACATTTATTTCACTTGCAATTTATTTTGTAAGTTATAAGGTCTTATTTTATTATTATTATTTTTAACCTACGTGACTTTACCGAAAAAACCTAAGAGTATGAATCCTTGCAGTCACGAAAGCTTCAAATCTAGAATTATAAGGTCTTACATTGGGGCCGTATTCCCCCCCCCCCACCTACCTTCCCCAGTAACTATCAAAAGAGCCTTTTGAAATGTGGCTTCAGATCCACACCATTGGATTAGTGACTTCGAATGTCACTGAAGCAACGGCTTCTTTATGCATTTTATACCATTGAGTTTTATTGGCAGATCGGTGGAAATTGGAATTCGGGTGTTTTAAACGTATGTTCCTTCATTTCCAATAATGAATACGAGTCAAAAAGCCAAATGGGTTTGCGTGATCAGAACTCAACTCCATCAACAGTTCTGTGCCAGTGGATGAACTTTCCCATTCCCTTGATGAGGGCAGTCTATCCAAAAACAGAACAACTGATCACGTCCCACGGAGCAGCACTCGCTCTATTGAATGCAAAGAGATTTTGAGCTGAGTCATTCCTTGACCCGGATTTAAAGTTGCAATCTTACAATTGTGAGTTGAGTGCTGTCGTGGCAGTGCCAATAATCAACGATGAACACAGCCACGTCTAATTAACAATGCATATATGGGGTAAATTAGCATATTGATATAATTTCTCAACACAAGAAGCACGGACAGATGCATGCTGGGAGTTACACCACGAGACAGGGAAATAAAGAAACATGTGGATCATTAAAAAAATGCACATTTCATGTAGGGCATTTATTAAAGGGGACCAGAATCAAAATGTTGAAATGAGGCGAATGAGAACAGGGTGGAGTTATTTTGAAAATGCTAATTTTTTTTTTTTTAAACAATCAATAAAGTAACATGCCGAAAGGAAGTATTCAGTCGGTGCATATTACCCTCCATTGTATATGGATTGCAAAAATATGGACACCGACATAGGACGTGGAACAAAAGCTGAAAATTACTCACTCAAAGAAGCATGGGAAGATGTGTGCTGAGACTTACACTGAGTGAAAACCAGCTCGAAAATACAAATTAATAACAGCAATTGCCGAATAACTTCCCGAATCAAATAATACGCACAACCGATGAAAAACAATTATTGACGAATCGGACGGGCACATATTTGCCACGGATGTGATCTGCAACAGGGCTTTGAGCACACGGCTCTCTAAGGGAATAACCCCCCGTGTCCGTCTGTCTGTCACGCGTCTCTCGCACAAGCTTGAACGTGCCCTAAACGCGTCACCTTGGAGCTTCCTGCCCAGTAAAGAGCACAGCTGGACCCGATGATGGCTCATTCGTCATTAATCTCCCTCGTCGTTCAACCATGACACAACCGCTGAGGTGAAACACACCCGGAGGGCTACCGTCGACACAATGGAGCAGGAGCCTTATTTAATGCAAATGGAAATCGCCCATCGTGCACCTGTGCTCACGACGACCACTGAAAGAAGCCTCGCCTTTAGGAAAAGCACTTTGGGTGATCATCAAAGGTAAAGTCAAACGGAATACAATTTTGGACGTGTTAAGCGCATGAATGAGATAGTATCTCAAGATGCTGTACACAAAAGGCCTGGGTTGGGCTGAGAGCGTTTGTACATGCAAAGCAGATCCCCATGTGTCGTTAAATCTAGCGGTCAGTCGTGCCGATCCAAATGCAATGCGGACAGAAAATTGAAACGTGAAAAGCCACCATCCAGAATGGCGAAAACCCGATGCAGTGCACGTGGAAGTCACCGGAAGACAACACTGTTATGCGTGTAGAATTTCACCAGATTTTCCTCCTGAAATGTTCAGAGTTTTCCGTGTTTCGTTTAACACACAAACACGATGCTGTGAGGAATGTCCTAAAGAGAAAAAAAATCTAGATTTGAAGTTTTCGTGACTGCAGGGATCCATACTCTTTGGTTCTTTCGGTAAAGTCACGTAGGTATAAAATAAAATAAATTAAATCATGACGTTTTGGGGGCAACACAAGCGTCCGTCATCAGGTGGGACAACCACAGCAAGAAACAATTGCTGAAGTGGGCACCCATGTCAGGGCACCCACTTCAGGGAAGGAGGAAAGCAGCCTCCTCGACAAGGGCACGGAAGTGGCTATGTTAATGTGAGAGGTTAGCATGATGTTAATGTGAGAAATTAGCATGTAACTGAAGAAAAGGAGAGCGGCCTCCTCGACGAGGGAGTGCAACCCAACGGGTGTAATCCAAAGGGCCTGTGAGTATGAGCGTGCAATCCAAAAGACATGTGAGCATCAGAGACCTAAGAGAGACGCATAGAGAGACCCAGAGAGTCGAAATAACAGCTGACATAGGCAGGTAGGATGGAAACATCACAGTCAGGTAAGACATCACCTGGTTAATAACGTCCTTCCAATGATTGCTCAGTTTGTACCCATCCTCTCGGTTGAAGTTGTGTTTGTGTTTATATATCTGGATGGCTTCATGAACAAATCTCTGAAGGTAGCCGGTAGGTTTACAGAGTACCTCCGTCTTGGAAAAATCTATTTCGTGTGAGCCCACAGCATTAAAACAATGATTGGCAACAGCAGAAGTATTAGTCCTACTGTGTTTCAGATCTGCCATGTGTTCATGGGCGCGGCCCGAGACATGTCGTTCTGTTTCCCCAATGTAACTGCTGCCACAACCACAACTCAGTTTGTAGACACCAGGGTATTGCATGTCAGGAATCACATCTTACAGATGGGATTAAAGCACGGATTTTGTGTACTATATTGAAACAAACCTATGTTTGTTTTCTCATTCATTTGTACCTGATGATGGTTGCTTGTAATGCAATCGAAACGTTGTATTCTATTACTAGGTTGTTGGCGCCCCCAACAACATAGTATGTGGTTGTACGGGGGCGCCTATGGCGCCCCCTCACAACCACAGCCTGCAGCATCCCCTCACAACCACAGCCTGCGGCGACCCCGAACAACCACAGCCTGCGACGACCCTGAACAAGCACAGCCTGTGGCACCCCCCAACAACCACAGCATGCGGCGGCCCCCAACAGACTGGTCAAGTAAATCCTTATGATCCACTCGCACAGCGTGCGGTGGGCCTTCATTCAGCACAGCGTGCGGTGAGCCTTCATTCAGCAGTGGATTTAAGCACCAAAAAACCTCGAGTACTAATGTAATGGACAGAGGACGGCTCTCCCTCAGGGCAGCAATGGATGAAGCACAGCTCTCCCTCAGGGCAGCAGTGGAGAGAGCGCAGCTCTGCCTCAGGGCAGCAGTGGAGAGAGCGCAGCTCTCCCTCGAGCCAGCAGTGGAGAGCACGGGGGTCCCTCGGCAGCAGTGGACGGAGCACGGCTCTGCCTCACTCTTGACTCACCCGTCTCCTCTGAGCTGCATATGATTGTGTGTGAGTGAGTGTGAGTGAGCTGTGTGTATGAGTGAGCTGTGTGTAAGTGGATCGACTGTCAGCTTTCCGAAGCTGCGTCTCCGGCGCTGTGGCCATCATGTTGCCGCTTCTCGGGCCTCCGAGGTGCGGGGCGCACCATAACCAGGAAGTGGCCAGCTTGCGGTCATGTGACGCACTTCAACCAATCCAGGAGCGTACATGTTTGGGAGGGGCGCACCTCTGATTGGCTGCTGGCTCGCGGTCATGTGACGCACTTCAAACAATCCAGGGGCGTTAATCACAGTCACAGAAGGACATAATTCCTACAGTCAAGAAAGCTTTGAATCTAGTTTGAACCACCTCTACGGGGAGGGTTTTCCGTGCTTGTTTGTTTCACACTTAACTTACAATTTAGCAATCTTTGGAAGAACGTAATCAACCAGGCTATGCGTTAACTGTGTGCTAACCGACTCTCTGTGTCGCATTGCATTATACTTCTTAATTTTACTAAATTTGCTTTCGACCGTGCTTGTTTATGGGTCCATTCTCTCCTCCAGCCACTATGGACAGTAATTCCACACAACACCTCGTGCTTGTTTGTTTAGAAGTCCAGTGTCCAGCTCGTCCTTCCCCTATGGGCAGGAATTCCACACAACTCCCCCTCTGCCCCCCCCTCTCTCTATTTAAGGCCTCGAGACAGAGACGTTGTCTTTCTGTGTGCCTATGTGTGAGTCTCTCTCTGTTTGTCTCTGTGTGAGTCTCTCTCTGCTTGTGTCTGTATGTGTGTCTCCGTGTCTACGTTTTGTCTCTCTCAAATTTAGCAATCTTTGGAAGAATGTAATCAACCAGGTGGGGTGTTGACTTTTGTTGGCCGACTCTCTGTGCTGTATTGCATTATATTTCCAAGTTTACTATATTTGTTTTCTCATTTATTTGTACCTGATAATGGTTGCTTGTGTTGCAATCGAAACGTTGTATTCTATTATTATTTGATTTGATTTATTTCTACGTGACTTTGCCGAAATAACCAAAGGGAAACAATATATTGGTTTAACACGTAGGCTGTCGCGACCAATATCATCCATAATAGAGGTTTTTTTGGGTTAGATCGTGTAAATATAGGTATGTTTTGTTAAAACCTGCCACCACCCGATACAGCCCACTAGTAAGGGTTGTCACGTAAACAGAACATGGCAATTCGTCACTCGGACAGCACACAATATAAAAAACACAATCGGAGTGCAAAGTATAGGAAAGGTAAACAAATTATTTTACCGGATAAAGCCCACTGAGCTATTAGCTTCTTTTTCAGAAGCGACCTGATCAAAAATGATAGCTCATTAAGTGGTTCATTTTTCGATTTAAAGCTTTCGTGACTGCAGGAATTCATCTTCTTGGTTTTTTCGGTAAAGTCACGTAGAAGGGAAGTAATAAAATAATAAAAATAATAAAACATAATAAAATAATTCTCACGACGTTTCGGCCACAACGCAAGCAGCCGTCTTCAGGTGAAACCAGGTCTGTCGAGGCGACAGCGTCTGAATGAGGCAGCACACGTGCTTGGAGCATATATATAAGCTGGGTTGGGAGGGGGGGGCGCCTTAACAAAATAATTTGCATATCAAGAGGAATTTAGCATATTTATGGGAAATGCAGGTATGTAACTAGTGCTACTTGTGTCCGTGGATTATGCAGGATTAGCAGCATCCAAGGGAGAGGATATGGGAAATCCAGGTATGTGAATAGCGTTACTTTGCCCGTGCATGATGCAGGATTAGCAGCATCACAGGGAGGAAGGGGGTAGCATTAATAAAGGGATGAAGTGTTAATAGTATGTAGCTGC
>CM025633.2:9135726-9156229 GCA_014621495.2 Entosphenus tridentatus | reverse complement strand
AGGCAACACAAGCTTCCGTCTTCAGGTGGAACCGTCACAGCACGGTAGCTGTGACTTTACCGAAAAAACCTAAGAATATGAATCTCTGTACAGAGTCGCCTCGCATTTACGATGTTAAAATAGCCACGTTAGATTTTACGCGCGCATTACTTTTTTAAATAAGGCACTCCGGCGCGTCGGCCACGGCATACGGAAACGCGCTCGCGAGCTCGATCGCTCGTCACAGGGCAACAAAATTGAGTGGCGACGCTGCCTTGGGTACAGCATCAGTCAGCATCTCCTCCCCTCCATCAGCCCCACGAGCACGCCGCCACACTCGGGCACCTCGCTAATGTGTCAAAATATCTTGTTGTTTTATGTCTTCTTTCTTTAAATAGGCTGTTACTACCTTCAATGTATGTGTAATGACAATATCAATGCAGGGGTGTCAGTTGTGAGCGCGAAGCGACTGGTGGCTACGGGAATGATCGAGAAGGGGGGCATGGTCAGGTGACGGAAGAGGACGGTGGAGCGAGCGTCCAGAGTCGGCGAGAACGATCGAGAAGGGGGGCGTGGCCTCAGTTGGTAGAAAGGGAGATGCGCGGTCCACTCGGGGCTGTTGCAGTGGGGGTCTCCGCCTGATGTCATGATGTCAAGTTAACCTGTCTTCAATAAAGTGCCATCTCAAGAGAAGTGTGTCAAGTCGTCATTTCACATGTATGGCAGTGTTATTATAATACGTTACTGGAACCGGTGAAATATGTTTGACGTGAGAATGAGGTTGGATAGCATGCTCTCCATAACCCCAACCTTTCCTTTGCTTCTTATGGGAACATTCTGTATAATTGACACGTTTTTGAGTTACGCGCCTTTTTTTTCAAGAACACGACCACCGTGTAAACGAGAGGTAGCTGTGTTACAGGTGTGTGTCACAGCACCGATAATGCCCTGATAACCATTGCTTAAGTGCGCTTTATAAATGTATATTATTATTGAGAGTGTTGAATAGTAGGGAGTGCAATGTCAGCACATATCAAGCGGCCTGCCATTGACGATGGCATTATTTGTGAAACTTTAATTAGTCAACGCTGTCGGGGTGGTAGGAGTGCAGAGGTCGAGTGGGGACACGACCAGAATTGAATAAGTTGGGGGTTTGCGAAAGGGACAAGGGACCATGCCCAGAGATGTAATTAAAGAAGGGCACTGGCAAGAAAAAGCCAAGAAAAGGGGGTCATAGGGGGATTGGGGGAACCCCCCCCCCCCCCAAAGATAGAGATTGGCGGGAATTAAGAGGAGAGAGGGGATAGAAGAAAGTGTGGGATACAACAACAGCGTCCGTGTCCTGCCCTGCAAACATCCGCGTTGTTCCTGCCGTACCAAACTAAACAAACTGTGAACTTATATTATTTGACGAGGTAAGGCCCACTGACCTATATAGCAATTTTTTCAGACGCGACCTGGCCACAAATGATAGCTCAACGAAGTTGCATATAGTGTGGAAATGTATAACAGCTAAAATACTCTAAATGCATGTTTCTCAATGTGGAGGGGAAAAACCAGTGAACCCGGAGAAAAATCCACACGACCAGTGGGAGAGAGACACCGCAAACTCCAAATATGCAGCAGACGTCAGGTTCGGGATCAAACCCCGCGCCTCCTGTATACCAGGCGAGGTAGTTAACATCTAGCCACCGTGGTTGCCTTGGCAGTGTTGGCGTTGAACGGAATAATAAAGTGCCCTCATACGTATGACTCACGTGGACTCCAAGGTCCAAGAGCAGGCTATATTAGTTTACTCTGTGTTCACTCGGATGCCGTCTATATATGTACCGTCAATAAATGAAAATGCATTCATTATTGCCTCCTGTGTTCCAGAAATGAGCACAGTGCTTTGAAGCGAGTCAATATAATTGAAGGTGTTATTATTTTTTTTAAAATACAGATTCATTTCCAATTTGTCCCGGGCTGAATTTATTGCATTAAATTCTCTTCAAGAGGCGACAACCTCATCACACTTTCAAGTTGCACACAATTCAGAAAAAGTCATTATTTTAACAATTGAAATATATATAAATATATACGTAAATGTAAAAGGTAATTGCATGCCGCAAGAGGAATGCGATTTAAAAGGGGTTTTTTTGTGAAAGAGAACAAAATGCACAGCCGTCATTAGCAGTGCAGTTGCAAATTTCATTTCCTCCACCGGTTGGCACTCCCATAATGAATACATAAAAGGATGCACTTGTAGAGAAAACAAATGCATTTACAACTCGTGTTAAAGAAAATCAGACAAATTAGACCATTTCAATTGAATTTTACGTTCGAAATTAAGTTCCATAATTTAAAACAAAATAATTTACACTAACCCTGCCAGTGCCACGCATACAGACAAGCGAGCAGCTGAATCTTGAC
Source organism: Entosphenus tridentatus (assembly GCA_014621495.2). Lineage (NCBI taxonomy): Eukaryota > Metazoa > Chordata > Hyperoartia > Petromyzontiformes > Petromyzontidae > Entosphenus > Entosphenus tridentatus. The sequence goes on along the minus strand of CM025633.2, from coordinate 9,153,838 downwards.
TTAAAGCTTTTGTGAGTGCAGGAATTCATATTCATTGGGTATTTCGGTAAAGTCACGTAGATAGGTTCAAAATTAATACAAAAAATAAAAATAAACCACGACGTTTCGATCGCAACACAAGCGACCGTCTTCAGGTGGAAAAGGGGGGGAAGCTTAAAAAGGAAAGCTGTTTTTAAAGGTTTAAGATGGGCATAGCCCAAGTGTGAGAACGAAGTGGGCGGGGTACAGGTGCCCTGGGTCCAGCATACCGCACTATATACGTGACTTTACCGAAAGACCCAAAGAATAATCAAGCAGCTGCCTTGCGTATTTTGCTGTAAGGATATATGTTTCTGTTTCTTTTTTAATCACAAGCTTCACAAGCCTTGGTATAATAATCCTGTTGGGTCAAATCTGGGCGTACAAACCTATGGGGTCGTCCATTAATGACGTCAGGCACCTAGGGGGGGGGGAGTCAGACATTTGTGACGATGTGTGAGGAGGGGGGGGGTATGAGAAATGTGACGTCACGTAAAAATGCGCAACTTTAAATAAATATAGACAACACGTTCTACTTAATTAAATAAGACTTTTTAATAAATGTTTTCTCCAACAACATCAGAGTGCAGCGCCACATTAAATACGCACTACAATGACAATTGTTTAAAGTGATTTGAAGCATGTTTTATTTGGGGGGGGGGCAGAGCTTTGTAGCGTCATATTTGAGGGGGGGGTCTGACTTTTTGTGACGCCGTGTGACGAAGGGGGGGGGGTCAAAAATCGTCCAAAATCGCGTGACGTCATTTATGGACGGCCCCCTATATAAAAGGACCCTTCTCTTCAGCTTCAGTGGCCTAAATCGCCACTTCAGGAAGACAGCACAGAGGAGATCGGACGATATGTGCGTCGCGAGAGGCGTTTGGTCTGCTGTGGTGCATCAGTGTTCCCTGGTTTCAAATGAAATTCAAGAAAAAGGCATATTAGTAAAGTTTTAAGATCAGGAGGATATCGCAGAGGGTTAGTGTTGTTGATGCCACACCTAATCATCACTTTCTTCCTTCAACCACGACCCACAGCTGTTGCACAGTTAGCATAAGACCTTCCAAAAGTTATTGTAGTGCGCCATTATATATATACCATCTGGCTTTCGAGTTTCAGATATTTTTTCGCCAAATTGCGAATTAAACTCACACTCCGAAGGGTGCATCGAGAACTTGCACTCCGCTGCCCTGCGTACCTGTACCTCTACCGTGATCTGTACAGCAGCACAGGCATTATTCCTGCTGCAAACAGACGTCTCTAAACATTAAGGTGATATCATTGTTATGCCTCCAAAGTGGTTTACATCATCACAAATCTACCCAGTTAACACATCTGTTGTTCTGCTTCGTCACAACCGTGATCCGCCGGAACTGGTACCCACTGACATTAGGAAACCCAATATTTGCTTGTCATTTAACTCTTAAAGATGTTAACAACAATGTAGATACCAACAATACCGGATTATACCATTTAATATTTTGGATTTTCGTATTTCTAAGAACAAATTTCAGATATTTTTTTGAGGTTCTCAGGGTTTTACATCACTTCCATTAAGTAATACCGTAATATAATGATGTGCCTTTGTGCTCACATAAGTGACATCCCTGAATGCCACCTGAGATCATTTTTGAATGGAAAATTACTACACTGACGCATCATGGATGTCATTCCCTTCGACGTCATACTTCTTAATCAATCCGAAACTCAAAAAAATACATTTAAGAATTCAGATCATCGGAAATTCTGCATCGTCGTGAGAATTATTTTATTATGTTTTATTTTTATTATTTTATTACTTCCCTTCTACGTGACTTTACCGAAAGAACCAAGAAGATCTTTAGGATGTTTCGGTTTAAGCCGAAAATCAGCAACACGTCCATAAATCCAACTGTTTAACAACAGTAAACCACATTTAATTTATTCCACTGCTTGTATTCTGCATGTGAATGTGAGCAGAGACACTGGGACCTGGTTTGCATGGCTTGGGACAGGATATTGAGAATCGAATCAGCTAAGTGCATCAGGTTCATATGATGTTATGGCATCGATTCAAGTGCTGTATTCGAAAGACGCACGTCCCTCTTGGTGTCTGAGATCGAATGAAGCCTTTGTCTTTATTTATGCAACAATTTCTATAATACTCGCCGTGCTTTCAGCCAAATACAAGACTGCAAAGAAGAATGTGATAAATTGGCAAATAATTACGTGAAATATCGGCAGTTGTGTTTATTATTTTGCATGCTGATGACTTTCGTGTAGTTACTTTAACCTCTATAATCTTTATTACAAAGTGATGCAACTGTTTTTGGGGGTCTGTACATTAAACACGTGATACGAGATTAGTGATGGATTCTGGATGTTGAACATATAAGATATTCCTGTATCTAAACTTAAACTTTTTAATTAATTTAATCAAATATTCTTGATTGCCAAAATTTGAAAATAATCTATAAATTATCTGATTGGATAAACCCACGTAGCATCATCACCCCTGCTGTGAAACTTCTGCAGACTATAGCCGTTTGTGAAACATAGCACCTTCATGATAACCTTGCACTCTATATGAAAATGTCACGAATGCCAAGTATGCTAAAGATGTAAGTTGATTTCCTGTGGTAGCATAATCGCAGTGTTTTTTTTATCTAAGGCTGATGGGTAGTGTCCCAGATATTAAGGAATCAAGCAATTATTCCAGTTGATGCTAAGGAATTGGCTGAGTTCTCAGAAATAATTTGGAAATGTGGGGCTGTAGTTGCCAAGGAAAGAAAACAATGATGGTAATAAGCCATGGGCCATTAAAAAAAAAACATATTCGTACGATCGACAATAGGTGACAAATCTAACAAAGTTACTGAGCAGAAGCTTTATGTGAATGTGCCAGGGCCATTAAATAAATTTATTCTTCGAAACATGAAAGGTCCAGTTTTAAACGTTTTCTCTTCAATACTTTATTAGGCCTAACGTTTGACTTGACAATATCTAGCTCCAGACCAAATACTGAAGGGAGACTGGGATTAAAATACTGATATGAAGAGACGAGCAAGAGCAGGGTGGAATTTTTTTTCGTAAAATTCATTTGAAATATTTCAACTATTTTATTTTATTTTACCAGGTAAAACCCACTGAGCTCTCGAGCTATTTTTCAGAAGAGACCTGGCCAAAAAATGATAGCGCAACGATGTGGCTTTCGGTGTGGAAATTTCTAGCAGCCAAATACTCTAAGCGTGTGTTTCTAAATGTGGAGGGAAAAACCGGAGGACCCGGAGAAAAATCCACACCACCACGGGGAGAACATGCAAACTCCAAATATACAAGCGTCAGGGTCGGGATGGTATCCACAACCTCCTCTATACCACGCAAGGTAATTTACAGCTCGACACCGTGGCATCCAATTTGATAATTAAGAGCAGCATAGTAACATGCCGATACAAAAAAGTTTCCATAAGTGCATATTACCTACCATTAAATGGAAACATGGAAACTGATGAAGAACATTGAACAAATGTTGAAAAGTGTGCAAATAAGCATGGTGATGTGCATGCTGGGAATTACACTGACAAACAGAAATAGAAACACATTGATCACAGGACAAACGGACATTTGGAGACATTCAGAAAAGTAAGTTGGCTTGGCAGGATGCCAGTAGTTGTGAGGCACTGAACAATTATGAAGTGATTGTTCTTTATTAAATAATGGCTCTCGCCACATGAATGTGGAATTTTGTTCCCTGGGTCTGCTATGGGAGATCAGTATAGCTCCCTGGTTTTTTGCGACATTTTATCTTTGAAGGTAGCTTATCTTATATCGATTTATATACAGCGCCTTATTCAATGGCGATTTGCAGCAAGTATACCATCGTATAGAAGATGATAATGTTTGAGAAAAAGAGCGGGGTTACTGAAGGTGGTGAAGGGATGGTGACAGCGCCAGTTGTTTAAATAATTAACGGCAAAAGGTCCGGAGGCGACGCGTTAGACGCTCGACGCAGAGATTAAAACTTGGCCACCACAGAAACGAAGCTCTTGCCACGCTCCACATCAGGGTTACATTCATCAAATAATCACGTGCGGAGGGATTAAGGGCCAAGATGACCCGCTGCTGAGATTTGAAATTGCAAACTTCTGATTACGAGCCACGTACCCTACCGTTGCACCACCGGACCAAATTATTAATCAAACATCAAAAACAACCAAAATAACAACCCGCAGTGCCATGCGACTATAAGACCTTCTCTTCATGATCAATGGCTTCACATTTGGTTGCAGAAATACCAGGCTCCGTGCCATGTTTGTGTAACAAGTGAGTTTGGTGTTAGGTGACATCATCAGGAGACATGAAAGAGTATGATGTAACGCAACGTTCATTACTGGCTGGGATAGAACCGTGAGTCCCCTTTCATGTACACACGCTGTTCATTGAACTCTCTTAGATCTGTTTCAAGCCACACAAATGTTTTTATCCATATTATTACTGTTGCCTAATGCAACGCTGTAAAATTTACCCATGTTTTCCATTTTTTCTTTAGAAAATGCTTTTTTGCATTGCGCAAAAGCATTGAGCCATGCCCATCTTTGTGAGTGGCGCCGCACCAATGGCAGTGGGAATTTCACGATTCTATGCTGGGGTCCAATTAATTTCGTAGGACAATCGCCAATATTAAGGCAAGCATGGTCCATGGGATGCAGATCGCACGGTTCACTGGTGACGGTGGTGAGCCCGTACATATTTTGAACTGTAGTCTGCTACTACTTTGGAGTAAGATCAATCAAACATTTGGCAGCAATTCATTTTGCTGCAACTCAACTATATTTCTGTCAAATCCTGATATCTAGCCCTCACACAAAGGCCGTGTTGTCAGTCGTAATTGTCTGCAATTAGACGCAACTTTACTCGTTAAACTATTTCTGAAACACATCTCATGCGATGATGACATCAGGTTGACAGATTTATTTTACGAGTGACAATATTGATGTAATTATACCGAGATTGTTTTTATTTCTGGCCACCCACCTAACAATAGTTGTGTTAATTATTCACAATACTAATTATTTTACCCAGGAAAGCCTCGATAGAGGGACAAGATTCTTTGTCATGAGGGTCCTTGCATTGGTGATGTTTGGCCAATTCCATTGACCAGCGTTTGTTTCGTGGGAGGACCACCAAGCACCTGGTGAGCACCCAGCACTGCGATCTGATGGCCACCTCGCAGCCGCACGGCTATAAACACCTGGTAAGCCCTGGTTGTCGCACATCTTGTTACTAAAACAAAACAAAAAAATATTTTACCAGGTAAGGCCCATTGAGCTATATATATATTTTATCAGAAGCGACCTGGCCATGTGGCTTATCATGTTGAAATGTATTGCAGCCAAATACTCAAAATGCACGTTGTTTCTAAATGTGGAGGGAAAACCCGGAAGGCCTGGAGTAAAATACACGCGACTACAGGGAGAGAGAACATGAAAACTCTAAATATACAGGTGTCAGGGTCGGGATCAAACCCATGACCTCCTGCATTCCAGGCGAGGTAGTTAACATCTCTCCACCTTGGTGCCCCAAACTGGATCAATGCTGGCTAGCTTTTGGGATCTCATAAGTTGGTGTCCTTTTAGGATGATTTGGTCATAGGCACCTGCTGCTATGTACGTACATTTAAAGATTGCGCAAGAGCAGCTTGGCCTTGCTGTGACAATCGGTCAATTTCATTGCTACCCCTGTTTGATGGCAATGTCTCCAGATCGTGGCAGGAAAGTGAGCAAACAACCACTGTCGCCGTAATTGTACATCAATTCCACTCAGTGGTGTGTCTCTCAGAAACCAGGGCTTGACCTGGAGTTCTCTTCAAAGCCACATGTAACCCCCCGGGGGCATTTTCCAACAAGGGTTCTATCATCGCCCAACACAAAGAATTGTCTCTCGATACTTATGGCAAGACCTCATCATTGCTGACCGCCTCTCGAAGGTGAGATGACAGCGGCGCCGTCGCTCTCTCCCGTTGAGTTATACCGTCGTGCAACGGACCTCCCTTCTCAACACATCACGTTGCAGCTTCCAACGTCTCCCAAAGAGAAGGCTGCAATCCATCCTCTGCAGGACAAAGTCAATCAGTTTCGTGGGGACTTAACCGTCAATTTCAAGTGACACCCCATCACGGTTGCTGGTGAAGGAATGTTTCTGCCTTTTAATCAGCTCAGGGTCACGAGTAATCATTCCTCAAGGCGAAGTGTCGCAAAAAAGCGGGGAGCTATGCTCGTCTCCAGTAGCAGACACAAGGGGGTGAGAATGCCACATTCCTGTGGCAAGGCCCATTAATTAAAGCAGAACATTCATTTGATCATTTTTTCAGTGCCCATTCCTCAAATGTGTGAATTGAAAAAGTTCAAATGACCGAAGATGACCAAGGTTGACAAATGAACCTTATGGCAGGACCCCAGTTTCCCATAAGCCCCCCGGCTCTCGCATAAACATTATATTATAATGTAAACAAAAACTTTGTTCTTTTTCACCAATGGGTTTGAAGGATGGTGGCAAGTGTTGTCTTGTTAAGCTATGCCTTTAAAACTGAAAACTTCTTACCTGCAGTACTTCTATTTAAATACACTGTCGAAAAAATAATTTACACCCCTCTTGTCAATCATCGTGTTTCTCAGTGTGGAATTTGTGAACACACTTTGTAAACAGTACATAAAATAGTACGCATTTTCAATGCGCTGTTCATATTGTAACAAGCGTTTATACCAATGTTACTCTACAGAGTAGTGGGTCGCCGCTCCTCTTATCTACATTGATACAAGCGGTATGTGGGGATTATGGCTTAACCGCAAAAAAAACTATCTGCACAGATGCATACGGACAAGAGAAGTATTATCAAATAGGAGGAATTAACGGTGCAATGCATCTCATCTGTTAAATATCTGCAGGCAATAGAATTGTCATCGATTGATCCTAGCTGCAGACATTGGTAGGTCACAAATAATAATGAAGATAAGAAAGCAGTTTCACTGTATTATGCATACCATTATGACAAATAAAGGACTTAAGTCGCGTCGGCAGTTTGAGCAGCTTTGGATAAGACTTATGATCCTGCCCATATCCGAGCATGAAGTGAGTTCGCTGGTTCAGCTCTTCTGCGCATTCGTCCTCGCTGCTGCGCTTAGACGACATGACAACAGAATGATCCGCGCCAGGTAGGTCGCGGCGTTTCTGTGCGTGGTGGGACGGACCCTGGGGTCTCGCCACAATATTCAAATGTGAATTTGCTGTGTATTTGCATACATGCCAAGTCAGTGGAATGTCTTCATATTGGACACTCTTCACCGCTTGCTGACTTCACATGAACTGCAATGAACTTGCGCTTTCTTCCAATCACAATTCCTCCATTGAATCTTTGGCTGTATTCTATTAAGTGAACAAAAAAGTATCTGACCTATGTCAAGGCTAATTTGTATTTCACGAATATTTAAAAGTACTCATTCATTTTGCCAGAAGCTCCAATTTTGATTCTGTCCAAAGCTGCTTTGGTTGTGATTCTTTTCGTTGGGCGTTGCACCATTCGAGTTCCAATATCCGGCAGAAACAACTGAATCACACTGCGGAAATATTGAATACCCTTTGTGATTACATTTGTTACCTTTCTATGTCACAATCAATACGTTGCTGCATGACATATTTAAACCATTTAGACCCGTGACCTCATTTCCCTTTTCGCAACCACAGTGTTAAAGGAAAGACAATTAAGGAAGCCAGCTTACTGAAATACATAGGAGAATTTAGCCAATGTAAAATGTTCGTAATGACCCTTCCCATTATTACAGCCTCTATCAAAGCCCAGCTTTACACGATCATTACAGGAACATTCATTCCATCGTTACTCTTAACATCGACGTCCGCAGAGTCATGATCAATGGTTATCTTCTTGTGAGTGTTAAAATTTGACTGCCAGAGGACCATGACTCAAAAACTGCCGTGCACGAAAACAATCTAATCCATTGATGGCCCTTTATTCGTCAAATTTGATGCGAGGTAAAAATAAATTGTTGACCGAGGAACAATGGCGTTATGTTTAAGCTTGGCGATACCGTTTGTGCCACCACAATTGCTTTTCCTCCGTCCTTCTAGATTCCCGCCACCAACCTCACGGTGAGCCACCATCCCACACGCCCTCTGGGTGCCACTCGAATGCCCGTCTCGGTAACCCATCCTTCCTTCTCCACGCTGCACAACCCGTGGGTGACGCAGCATACACATTCCGGTGGGTGGAAATGGAATTCGCGTCGTTAAGGTTTTGCGAAGTGCCTTCCGCTGCGATAAATGTGTAAATCCCACTGCCGAGATTAGAAATTGCCTCATTGGAGGACAACAAAATGAACTCATTTTTGTGTTTCAGTTTCTTGTCCTTCAGTCCGCACCTCCGATTAGTACGGGTTGGCTATGTACGGTGCAAAAGAAGTTCAGCATAGACACGTACTTAAAACGGCCTTGAGTGGTGATCATCTTTGTTTCATTCCACACTCTCATGATGGGGACCAGTCTCTGTATGAGATAAGTGCTGCTGATGTCTCACCAAGCGGTGTCTCCCTATAAGGCAAAGGTGCAGCCCTGCAATTTCGTGCTCACGCCACTCTATTTGGTCTGATCTTCCACACTGTCCCAGATGTCTTGGAAGAGACAGGAGTACCCACACTCTGCCCCACTGCACGTGACCTGCTGATTTGCTGTGAACTTATCAGATTATATTTATTTTATGACCTTTTGATGCACGTTGATAAAGGCCACCACTTTAAGTAATGATTGATATATACTGGATAGCTCTTCTCCTATTGTGTCTCCTGTCCAAACACTATTGGTATTTTCCCCAATAATCTGCACCGGCCACCGCTTCTGGTGTTGGCATTGCCAAGTCTTGAGGAGGAGCATTGCGGTGCTTTAGGGAATCTCAAGAGATGATCCATGGTTTGCTTCTCGTAACAAGCACATTGGTCGGTTGTGTAGAAACCAACCACACACATATATAGAGAGAGAGAGCTGTTCAACATACATAAATACACACGTACATGCCCCTTTAGGTCCGGGAGACAAGTTTGAGGAGTGGGGAATCAGCTGAGATTGAACGAGCGAGCAGTTGTCAAATGAAGACTCTAGACAAACACAGCAGTCACAGTGGTGTTGTGGGGAAGCTTGAGCCGCCCTCCACGAGAATGTTCAATTCTCCACAATATCCTTGACGCTCCATAATAGAGGTTTTGTTGGGTTAGATCGCGCAAATATAAATGTGTTGTCAAACACGCCACCACCCGACACAGCCAATTAGTAAGGTTTGTCACGTGAACAAAACGTGCCAATTCGTTGCTGATTGTAATTACCGTCGAAACGTTGTACTCGAATTGTAAATGTTGTGGGTTTACTCTCCCACACACATGTGTGCTGAACTAATGGCATTTTTTTTCAGAAACACAGCGCATTTTATATCAAATTTCCGCATGACAGCAGAGCCATTTCACGCATACTCATGATACTCCACAGCCTTAGAGAGGTTTTACCAGCGATCAAAAGAATGTTAATGCAATGCAGTGGTTCGGAAAAAAATGAATTGCCGCTGCTTCAAGGTCTGATGGAGAACATATTGCACACACTTCAGACCGATTAGCCTGTTTCTGCACTTCTACTTTTTCACATGCTATAATCCCAACAGTCGCGCACACACAGGCGCTCCCACTGCAGCGTACAAAGCACTTTCCCGCTGTGAGACCCACTCTGTTGCTCGCTGGAGATAGTGTCTGTTTCACTCGCAGCATCGGCTCAATTATGAGTCTGTGGTTAAAGAGGCACAGCTCTGCAACCCAAAGCACGCTTCCCCTGGGTTCGGAACATTTACGTTATTTAGTTGCGTGCGGTGCTTGTATTAAAACGAATTAGTTGCACTATTCATCAACGGTCACGATGGCATTTGCTTCGAATGAAACTCAAAGTGCTGGTTATTATTTTTGATTATAACAAGAATGACGACAAAGGATGTTTGAATGTCCCTTTTTTAACCAGGTGAAAGCCCACCGAGGTTAATGTAACTGTTTCTCAGTTTGGCGAGTTCGTCTGTTTTTATTATTACACGCTTTTTAAATCCTTTATATTAAGTTCACTTTAACCCACTTCCCGTGATCCAATCGACCTGACATTTTGCACACAGACTCGTTGTGCGTGACAATTAATTTTCGTGAAATTTTTTTTCCAAAATTTTCCACTTTTTAGGAAATATTTTTTAAATCCTTTTTATTAAGTTCACTTGCTTGCGCGCTTACGACCGTGCAAATTTTTCGGTCGTTTTTTAACCCACTTCCCGTGATCCAATCGAGCTGACATTTTGCACACAGACTCGTTGTGCGTGACAATTTATTTTCGTGAACATTTTTTTCCAAAATTTTCCACTTTTTAGGAAAAAACAATTTTCATATTTAATTTAAAATACCAATGTGATAAAAATGAAACTCTTACTCAAGAAAAACAGAAATGAATAATAAAATAAAACCGATGCCACGCATATAAAGGATTTCTAGTGAAAAACTTTGTTTTTACGGGTTAATTTTTATTATATACTCACTTTGTCTGTTGTCGTTGTTGTCGTTGTTGTATCCTAAAATCTTGTAACTAAATTCTAACCCACTTCCCAATGTGGTATCGACTGCAAACTTGGTATACTTATGTCATACTGAAGACAATACTATATTCTATTATAAAAAAATAAACATCTCTTTTAAAACATTATTTTTTTATATGTTATGTTTAGGCTTGGGTCTAATTGTCCACGGTAAACTGACGTTGGCAGTAAATCACCCAGGCCCCTTACGTTATACAAGCTTCGGGGCCACTTCCTGGAGTCGTGGAGTTCTGCAATTACTAGTACGGTACATTTCATTAAAGCGTGTTTTAAAATAAAATATTTTAAAATATTACTTATTATTTGTCTGGCCAAGTGCTGCTCTGGTGAGAACATTTAATCACGAGAGGAAGGTCATCAATTAAACTCTCATTATCCTTAAGCGTTCAATGAAATGAGCACCACTTCTGTGGGGATGTTAAGAGTATTTGACTTTTAAAGAGACTCGCCTCTGCCATGAGAATGTGGAATGTCTACCACTGGCTCAGGCCTGTTCAACAGACATGCACTCAAGTGCCACTTCTTGTATGTGTAGTGCGATGCATTGCGTAAGAAATCATTTCAGTTTTGAAAGTGAACATTAATTAACGTAAATAATGCAATGTAACTAATATTGTTTAAACATCCCAATGCTAACACTTTACCTGAAAATTACTCATTTGGGATCACACAGAGCATTGCTAAATACTGCTGAAATTTGACAGCAACTACCTGAAAAAGAGAGCCATGAGATTCGTGAAATTTCCAGGGTAAACAAGCGCAATTTTTTTTAGTTTTACTGGCTGGTTGGATGCCTGGCTAGTGACGTCACCGCGCACATCTCAATCATGTCGCCCGCATCCGACAATGTTGAGCCGGTTTCGTGTCGCGATGACGTCACGCCCCCCCCCGCACACCCCCTTCCATCCCCGACCGTGCATCCCGCAAATAATAATAAAAATAATAATATAAATAATAACACAAATAAAATAACAATCGCACTCTGAATAAAAATGGACCTTTTTGGCTGTATCAAAATGATGAAAAAATAAGAATTTCCGGTGTGTTGGAGAGTAAACCCCAAACATTTACAGTTTGTGAACAAAGTTTCGACGGTATTTACAGCCAGTAACGACATGCGACCTTTCTTGCCAGTATCCAAATATAGGAATAGGTTTTACCCTTTCTGGCAATAAAACCGGAGGTGTTAAGATATTCTTTGGGTCTTTCGGTAAAGCCAGTGTAGTGACGTTACAGTCACTACACATTGACATGCTAATCTCTCACAATACAATGGCCGCCCCCACAGCTTAGTTTCTGAGTTATATTCACTAACAGCCACCGTTAGCTGTGTTAGTAAATGGCGGCTTGCCATGCTTCTCCACCTCCAATAAACAGTGTGTGCCATAAATACGTTTAGAAGTCCGTCCTTTACAACACTACACTTGTGTTGCGATCGAAACGTCGTGGTAATGTTATTATTTTTATTTTTTTATAATTTTTTTCTATCTACCTGGCTTTACCGAAAGACCCAAAGAATATGAATTCCTGCAGTCACTAAAGCTTTAAGTGAAGATTTAGGTGTTAAGATGTTCAAACACCAAACAGAAACCTTTTGTAAGGAATCAAGTTACTGCATTAAGCACACATACTTGTGGTGAACATGCAAACAAAAACATGCTCTGGTCATATGATACATTGTCTTTGAATATGATTGGTCTACACCAGAGACATCCTTCTTTAGAGCCCAGTCTCAAGCATGTATGAGCAGAGAATAAGAACAACCAATCAGTTTCAAAGACAATTAATCATATTACCAGAGCATGTTTTTGTTTGCATGTTCACCACAAGAACGTGTGCTTAATGCAGACATGATTCCTTGCAAGAGGTTTCTGTTTGGTGTTTGATCATCTTGACACCTGTTTTATTGGAAATAGACCGGTGTGCTGTACTAGTAACGAATTGGAATGTTTAGTTTACATGAAAACCTTACTCATTGGCTGTGTCGGGTGGTGGTGGGTTTAACAACACATTTATATTCATGCGATCTAACCCAAAAAAAAATCTCTATTACGGTTATACAATCTGTTCTCCTGTAATGCATGTTTTCACAACGCAAATTGGACATAACGCGATTAATGTATTGGGGAACACATGTTTTTTATAACGCGGATGCGAAATGTATATAACGCGATTGAGCGAACAGAACTATGCCGTGCGAGTAGTAATAAGTGTTCGTATGGCTTTCTTAGTGTAGCATCACACAAGGTGGGATGCTGCTGGATGCTTCTAGATGCTACGCACGCTCCTCAGTTTTTGTTCAGACTGCATACGCATCTCACGTGTTATCACGAGCTATGCTTTAACCTGTATTATTTCTTCCAACGTGGTTTTCCATAACGCGGTGTTTGTCAGGAACGCAACTATGACCGCGTTATTGGAGAACAGGTTGTGTGTGGCTATAGCGAAACTTTCCATCGTGATACGACACCCCACGAGTTGAGAATGTACGTTCCGCCACGCTTTCGGGTCATAGTCCTGCTGCTTGTAGGCAAAGCTAGTGCTTTCAACCCTGGCTCCAGGCTTATCAGCCAACACAGCATGCCGAGATTTAACATGTTGAGCTTATTCGTTGAAGTTTATGACCCAATTCGAACACATTTTGCATTTCACAGGAGGTGATGAGCCAAGAAACATCCATGTTCACGTGCGTGTAAAATGATATCCCTCGCATAAATTGATCAGATATAACTGAAATGTTCCGAGACAAATTTAGCAAATAATAAAATAATATTGACATTTTCTTTTAATACATTAAAAAATTCAACGTGCTCTAAAAATGCAAAAATATTGATATCCATCACTACAGAACAGCTATTTATTTATCTCTAAGGCTGATGCCACAGCTTTTAAACCTTTAAAGCTCAAACAATGACTGGCCTTTAACGATAAAATGGAAATATCAATGCTGTTACTAATTGAGAAATATCTATTGATGTATATTTATTTTAAATAGTTAACGTATTTAATTTATTATGAGTGTGTGTATATGTTCTCTATTATTTGGTGGGGGGGGGGGCGCTACGAACCTGGGCATCTTCTAGATCGACTCAGCCTCAAATGAGTACGATGTGTAAACATCGCCATTCGGGAGACAAAGGCAACCGGGCGTGGTGATGCCCCCCCCACCCCCGCCGTAAGACATAGGTGCTCGCTAACAGCACTTGCCCCAATAGTCTGTTTAGGTGATATGTGGGCTTTTTGTCTTTGCTCATGCGTCGTCCAATGTTAACAATAAGTCATCTCGACGCTCTTTTAAGTTTTCGTACGCTCACAGTCCATGGGAGGTGTGGTCTGTGGTCATATTCAAACGGCCTTCAGCCAGTGAGTTGGGGTCATCACAAAATATTGATAATTTTCATTGAAAAAGTTCTAAACCAATGCAGGAAATTCCACATTTATGTGGCAGTTCCACGATTTTGAACTAGCATTTCAGACTCTAAACGTGAGAAATGCTGCTGAAATTGTACACCCCCAGAAGGCCGTGGGGCCGTTGGGTTGCTTTTCTAAGTATGTATGTTGAACTTCTTTCGCACCGTACGTACCCAACCGTGCTAATCGGAAGAGCAGGGGATGGACAACAAACGAAATACAAAAAGCAGTTCATGAGTTTTCAATCTGGATAATTTAAAAGAGCACATCTCCATCGGGCAGTGCGCTCTCTTCATTAACAGCTCTAACCATAACATATAAAGTATTTTGAGTAAGTTAAATTGATAACATACAGTTACCTATACCGTTTCTCCTATCAAACTCAACTGACGTATTAACATTTAAAATATATTTTTTGTTGTTGCCATAAACTTGATGCTCCTGACCTACCCCCATCTCGGTGGCATTGAACGCGTGTCGCATTCATCCTAACGATACACATCACCTACGAGTATCCAGTTTGACCTTAAGACGAGCAAAGGTATTCCCAAATTAGGTTTTAAACACCGCGATAAACAGGTCGAAAAATCAGTTGATTCATACATCCGTGTTTTGCCCCCGTGAGCAGTCGCCGCGTTGATTTGCAAGACGGGGGGGGGAGGTGCGGGGGGTTATCCGACACCCTCTGACTGCCATCCTTGAATTTGGAAGGACAAAAATAAATGTTGACGAAGAAATTGGAGGTGTCCCCGGGTGGCACCTGGGGGGGGGGGGGGTACTCCTCTCGTACTGCCGGAGCACGGATTTTCGCATCTCTGAGAAAGCTGAGTTCGAATCCTGGTTGCTCATGGCTCTTAAGCCAGCTTCTCAATGTGGTGAGTTGATCGGTCCAATCACCAATGATGGTCCGTAAAAGACATCATCGTCGTCGTCACCGTCATCCGTGGTCAATCCACTGCTGATTGAAGGCTCCCCCGCTGCTACGGCCACCTCCCATAATGTCGCGATGCATCAATCCACCCACCACCTGCACGTGGGCTCTGCTTTCACCGCTCCGTCTTCCTCAACGCACATCCTCTCGGATGCGTTTCACCCCTTAACTGCCACTCGGTTATTTCGTTTTTTTATTGACCGTCGTCCATCATCACTTCGAGTGGCACGTTCTGCCCAAGCCCGCTTGCACGAAATGCATCACACCACATTTGGAATGCGGCTGAGTTTGGCACGTTACAGGGACAGGGAAATAAAATGCGCCGTTCGCTTGGCGTGCAATGTATACTCTCTTTTTTTCCAAAAGTATTTCTATGAACTAAAAATTTCAGGTAGGACAACACAGAAAGGATATGAAACGGGGGTTGACACCAGCGCAAACATATTACAGATGGCGGTGCAACGGAACCCCTGTCTAAACCGCATGTCTCAATAAACTGTTTCAATAAACTCTACAACCCTAGTGGTGTCTTCCTAAGCTCTGATACCCCTGTAGTATGAGAGGGGGGAGTGCCTAAATGCCCGAATGAATGCTCGTAAGAACCAATGCCCACTGGAGGCGAGGTAGTGAAGGGGTTGCATGTTTGGTAGTGAGCTTCCTCCCTGCCGCTTAGGTTTGCAACTTAGATGCTCTAGAGCGGCACATTTCTGACAATTTGTTGGCCCATTCCTGCAACGTATGCTCTTTAATGGCCATATACAAAGGTGTGCCTCCTCGTGAGGATGAGGAGCCTTGTACAGAAGTGGCTTCACAGCAGTTCGATGAAGTTTTCCAGCCAGCCAGCCTCGAAATGCACAATAACGAGACGGTGCACTGCTAGCCGTGACCTTGCCCAATTAAAATCTACTTCTCTTGACACGATGCCGAAAGGCCAGTTGAAATGTAATTAGGAGGAAAGGGACATATTTAAAAACATCAAAAGTTACAAATTTTGAAGCACATACACATTACATTTCGCAGTAGATTATCTGCATATACTTATCCTACCTTGAAAAAGATTACACCTTACCCATAGCGATTCATAGATATTCCATCACATTTGACCCATGACCGCAGGTAAAATGCCACCTGTAGTCTCTTTAGAATCCAGAAATCCCGCCAGAACTGCATGGCTGGTTTGCCTGTGTTTGCCAGTGTTAATATTCAGACACCACATTACCAACTAAGCACTTTAGGCTGAGTCGACCTTTGAGAGGCCAAAGCCAGGTTCAAATAACACTTGTCGCTGTTGTCCATGAACAGGGGAATGTGATGTGCAGACCACTATGGCATCATTACTATTACCACCAAAAACAAGGATCCTCCGTGTAGCCTTAACAGACTGTTGGGGCAAGTGCTCTCAATGAGTAGCACCTATGAAGGCCAACACGGCACATGAAGGGGTGGGTTGCCAGCACCACGCCGGACCGCCTTTGTCTCCCCAGTGGCGATGTTTACACAAATGCACCAGGTACTCATTTGAGGCTGAGTCGACCTAGGAGAGGCCCAGCACCGGTTCAGATAATCGTTACTGGTTTTGGCCGTGAGCGGGAATCAAACTCGGGTCACTGGGTTTGTAGCGCAGCACTCGAATTGCTACATTATCGTTCCCCTAGAGTGCGAATTACCATTACCACCAATCACACACACACACCCTCAACACGCTCAACATCATATTCTTATATAAAACAATAAAATTCTAACGAAAAAAACGCCACTTTTTTCTAATGTTCTTGCTGTGGTTTTCACACCTGATGATGATTGCCTGTGTTGCAATCGAAACATCGTGATAATTTTATTGTTTTATATTTTATTGTTTCCCTTCTACGTGACTTTACCGAAAGAACCAAGAATATGAATCCCTGCAGTCACGAAAGCTTCAAATCGAAATTTATGCTCAACATCGTAATTATGTATTACTATGTCTGTGTGTCCCGCGCGTGACGTCACTCCACGTCGACCAGCCCCCCTCATTAATAATCATGAACAGGTGACGTCCTCCAAATGGACACTCCCCCTACAATAATAATTAGAGGGTGACGTCACTCCACATGAGGGGCTAGGCACCTCCTCCCTCCTCAGCGTCAACTTACAACCCTCACTACAAAGGCAGAACCCTCACGTCACGCGATCTCCTTCACGCTGTTGAGACATAGAAGTAACAAGGACGTCATGATGAACAAGGGATCATAACCTTTAAATGAAATAAGTCTGTGTCACCGCGGCCTTACAAAATGCACACGAATGGATGCAATGAATATCACGTCGCGGTCTGCTTTACGCTTGCAAGTTTCATATTTACTGCAATACACCCATCCTTGGACGGGCAAAAGGCTAGTTAATTGAATAATCTCCGTAAAAACAGAGTAGGATTAAGACGAACCTCTAAGGTTTGTCAAAAATAAATTGCTTGGATCAATCTACCCAAGCAATTACACGAATTAAAAATTCATTTAGACATTTAAAAAAGACAGACACCCATATCCATATGCAGATATTGTTTTTAATTAACACGACCGTGAATAAATCACGTTACGTCGAACGCGATAATATTGATTTCCTTTAACATCTGCATAAACACTCGCTTAAGCTAAGAGCGATTAACATTTAATTTGTTGAAGGTTTCTCGGAATTGCTCAGGGGGCCCAACGTTGCGACTGGTTCCAGCACGCACGGACGCCGGATCTTGGTTCGAATTTGTATCCCAGGGATAATCAAAACTCTCAAATGCAACAAGCTTAATTTGTCTAAGCCTAGGCACCGATGACTGGATGCGCACACATCCGCACACACACATACTCAACAAAATCACAAGCACGACAAAATCACAATCACCATTGTGCATGCGCAGGGGTCGGCAACCTGCGGCTCCAGAGCCGCGTGCGGCTCTTTAAGGACTGCAGTGCAGCTCTTGAAATTCTAAAAATGTCTCTTCTCGTTGTTGTTTTGGTTGCCGACCCCTGACCAGTCCAGTTCACCATGGAAGTCCAGTTCACCATGGAAATCCAGTTTCCGTGGAAGTCCAGTTTACCATGGAAGTCCAGTTTACCATGGAAGTC
>CM025633.2:9104850-9123904 GCA_014621495.2 Entosphenus tridentatus | reverse complement strand
CCAGTTTTGACATTTGTTCACGTCGATAATTACCCAGTTTTGTCATTTGCAAAAGCACCACCCTGTTTTGCCTGTCATTTTCCAAGACCACCCAGTTTTGTCATTTGCGATCCAGTTTTGTCGGCAAAAGTTAAAAACCACCCAGTTTTGACATTTTCCCAATAAAAAAGCTACGTTTCAAAAGTACAGGGTGTTTGAAAAAGATGGGCCCGATTTTAAATTGCTATATCTCTGCAACCACGAACCGCCCATGAATGAAACCCTTACCACTTGAAAGGGCGGGGCATAGAGAGGGCGGGGCATAGAGAGGGCGGGGCATAGAGAGGACGGGGCATAGAGTTTCAAATGATTACCGCTAGATGCCTCTACCAGCGCACAAACAGCCCCTAGCCTCAGTCATTCGCAAGACGGTGACCCCACAACACGAGGCGTTTAGCGTTCTGCAGTTCAGCAAGACCGAATCCGTAATTGCGGCGCAGCGTGCGTTTCAACGGCGTTTTGGCATTGATCCGCCAATGTCAAAGAGCATTCGTCGTTGGTACCGACAATTTGAAGAAACAGATTGTTTACGTAAGCCTTAGGGGTGGGGAACGTCCGGCCCACGGGCCGTATGAGGCCCGCGAAATAATTTGGTCTGGCCCTGCCAAGGCAACCGCACAACTCGAAATGGAATAAATCTAGGCGCTTTTTCATAGCAACATCAATTTTATTTTATATGGCCCGCGAATGATGTCATAAATATCCAAATGGCCCTTCACAGAAAAAAGGTTCCCCACCCCACAGGGCGACCACGCACCTCAGAGGAAAACGTGAGACGAGAGGCGTTTGGGACGAATTCAACTATCGTCTCGATGTTGTTTCCGTACAGCAGGTGGAGGGCACATAGAGAATTTACAAAATGGTTAGTAAAACTTGATAACTCATGAAACCGTTTGTAACTTTTGTGTAATTGTAACATGTTGCCATCGTGAAATATATTGCTTTGAATCTTAAGTTTTCGTGACTACAATGTACCATACTCGTTGGTTCTTTCGGTAAAGTCACGTAGGTATAAAATAAAATAAAATAACTTTTTGTATTTAAAAAAATGTAAAAGTAAAAATAATCAATAAATAAATTTCACTTTCTTAAATTTTACAAAAACTTTATTCTTTTATTTTATTTTATACCTACGTGACTTTACCGAAAAAACCAAAGAGTACAATTCCAATCTGTAATTTTGTATGAAACCAACATTTATGCCAAATAAATAATTGTCAGAATGCTGCTTAGCATTCGTGAGATCATTAGCATAACTGATGAGCCACTGTCTAATCGGGTTCGCAGTTTCCTTGTGTTGAATCAATGCTTGCTGAAATTGTGTAAGAAAACTGTTTTTTATTTTGACAACATGGAGTTTTTTTCGTGCAGTCACTGGTGTTCAAGCCGAAACCTTCCACTTTCTGCACTTTCACAACTCGCTTGACATTCTACCCCCGAGATTTCAACACCGTTGGCTGAGCGCTCTGACTTCTGAGCCGCCTGGCCACCTCAGATAATATAAAAACTATAAAATATATATCTCAAGCGAAAACCTGGAAGTAAAAACCGAGCCACTTCTGGGACCAATCCATCATTTTGTGCAGCGTAAATTATGGAATATTTAACAATCCTCAGCAGTCAGGAAACCCTGACAATTCTATCTCAGATGCACAATTTTCTCATTCGTATTAGCAATGTCACTGCCAACGTTACCGTCATTGTAGACCAAGGGCTGCAGTCAGTTGTCAGGAGTGGCCAAAAGCGCTGGAACAGATACATGCCCTAGCTGTGAGAAATTAAAAGGAAATGTAAAAGCATTGTTTCACGATCACATTGTTATTGTATCCACGTTGCCACAATCTCTCCTACAGAGCCGTGTTAGGAGCAGCGGTGGTGAGATGTTAACTACCTCGCAGGTTGTACAGGAGGTCGTGGGTTCGATCCTGACCCTGATGCCTGCTGTATATTTGGAGTTTGCATGTTCTCCCCGTGGTTGCGAGGATTTTTCTCCAGGTCCACCGGTGTTCCCCTCCACATTTAGAATAAACAGGCGTTTAGAATATTTGGATGGTATACATTTCCACATGATACGTCACTTCGTTGGGCCATCATTTGTGACCGAGTCGCTTCTGAAAAAGAGCCACATAGCTGAGTGGCCCTTACCTGGTAAAATAAAAGATATATATAGTAGTTATAGTGGAATAGTTTTAATACCAAGGGCTAACAATTTGCAAGTTGAATTCAATATAAAATGCAATTGCAGCCACATTTATTTGAGGGTTCCCCACCTCATCACAGCAAGTATTATATATATTTGTTCGGTTCTTTATTTATCTATTTATGGAACCCTTAAAAGGGTTCCATATTGGCGATTGATTTTTGGATGCACATAAGTTAATGCCAAAACAGCACCACATCGGTTTTATACACGTGATGTAAAAACGAATGATATGTATACATTATATAAGACTTTACATTTATGAAGGCCTTGACAGCTTTCCCACTATCATGCTCTATGGCTGGGCCGGAGCGACAGCGCTTAACTCATTCATATCCTGATTTGGGGTCAACTCAGCTCATCATTCTTGCAAGGTCGATAAAATATTACCATTTTGTGAGACATTACCAGTAGACATTCTGCAGAGAGACTATCACTTTTACTCTTGTGTAGTGACTCATATGGAGTCACTATGGCATTAGCGCCAGCTCCTGTCACAAGAGTGGAATTGTATGTCTTGAGTCTCTCTCTGGCACCAGAGTGGATATGGCATGGAAGTGGGCCCTCGGGGGCATAGTTCTGGTGAGGGTCGGAGAGGGAGCAAGTGAGGACGTGATACTCTGTGTGAACCCGAGAGGGCACGTGACCGGGGCAGGGTAACCAGGGGGGCCTGAAAGGGGGCTCGAGGGACACGTGATATGGCCCAGAGCCTTCTAGTAGGATCTAGAAGGGGGCGTGGCCGAGGGGTCCTGTGTCTCTTCGTCTCCGGGTCTACGCTCGGCATCGTGGGTCAGGCAGCGAATAAGCTGACTAACCCGTTCGTGTAGTTAATCCGCTACTCACATAGTTAACCATATAGTTATCACTTAGATGTTGAACCAGTTACGTTTAGAGTTACCCTGTGGGAAGCTGTCAGTTAAACGTGTTGCCTCCAACTCCAGTGTGTGCCTCCGTACAGCACACTGCACTTGTTTATTTCTGAAAGCCTTGATGAGTCTCAAGGATTTTTTCAATAGGGTCCTAGTGTTTCAATGTGTACTCCTAATTGAGTAATTTGCAGGTAATATTGCAGGGATGTTTGACCAATACCAGGTACATATTATGGGGGTTTTGGTTTTTAGCTATGGGAGTAAACTAAAATGAATCCATGCATGGTTGAGAACATTCAAACTCCACACAGATTGGCACTCGAGTCAGGAATCGAAGCCAGGCACTTATTGCCAGGGGCGGTTTCTTCATTAGGGCGATTGGGCGACGCACCACCAAAGTGTGAAAGGGACTTTTTCAATCACATTCACAAGCTCATTCAACCACAGAGTTACGCTAGCCGTTACTGTGCCTCTGGATATAGTCAAATCAGCGTCATGTCACGTTCTGTGGAGTACCGCCTCTTTTTGGGCGATTTCACTCTGGCTGAGAATCGCCCAGAGTGTTCCCATAGACTTACATTCAAAGATGTTTTTTTTCGAACGGCAGGCGCTGCAATGCATTCTCTATGGCTTCCGGGAGGGCTCGCACTAACGTGCTTACGTCATCATACGTAAGCACGTTTCAGTCAACAAGATTATTTGTCGCCACCTAGTGGAATCTTTAATTAAAGAAACTGAGTCGATCGAAAATACATTTACTGGTGAAAAACCCTTGTCAAACTCCATTTGAGCTTGAATTTTGGTAAAATGTTAATTAACGTAATAACACACACACAAATCATCGCTGTCGGACGGAAGCCTTGTATGTCCAAAACTGTTTCTTTTCAGGAAACGAAAGAAAACCTGTTTTTTCACCAAAATAATTTCCAAGCTTTTTTAATGCTTTTCATTGGTTAAATATTTGTAAAACACATTGACAGATGTAAAGGGTGACCAATAGCATTCATTTTTGAAAAAATATGGAGATATAAAATATGGATTCTGCCTGATACATTGTTGCTGTCGGGATGGAAACCTTGTATCTCAATATTTATATTATAATAAATAATTTATTTTATAACTAAAATAAATTTATTTATTTTGTCAGGTCTGCGACACAATCTTGGTCCACACCAAAGAAAGGTTCTCCTTTACCGACCACCTTGTAAGTGCCACGCTGCTACAAGGAGAGATGTTTCAACAGCATGGCCATACATTCCCTGTTGAGGCTCTGAACATCACTGTCAGGGCATACCCTATGTTAAATAAGGCAAAGCTGAAGACTGAACTGTCTCTCATTTATGAGAGTCCAGAATTCAAGGGCTGCTGTGGTGCACTGGCGCTGTACCAGGTTTTGCTGAAGTACAACCTCCAGGATACTTTTTCAGAGACTGTTGCTCTGTTGAACATCCTCATAACCACTCCCATGACAACTGCTGAAGCTGAGAGGTGTTTCTCAACCTTAAAGAGAATCAAGACATTCCTGAGAAATCTTAATGGGACAGGAACGTCTGAATGCAATGGCTATGCTTTCCATGGAGAGGGAACTAGTCAGGAACATGCCTGCTTTCAATGAGAGAGTAATTGATCACTTTGCTACTTTGAAAGAGAGAAGAGCAAAATTTCAGTATAAGTAAGCAGTGTATTAAGCGAGTAATGTGATGTAAGCAGTGTAATAATAGTGAGTATAGAAACAAACAAGGAGATGTATTGAAAGAGTCACTTTTTTTTCCATTAATATTAAAGTAGTGAAGTTGCCTTTACATGCTTAAGCTGTTAATTTATCCATTGCATGGGTGGACCTTATCCTTATCAATCATCCAAACATTTGCCCCCCCTGAGAGATTTTGCAGGAGCCGCCACTGCTTATTGCTGTGAGGTACCAATGGATCTACTGCGCCACCCGGACAGCCAATGTTCAAATTTTCTATCGATGGATTTTGGGCTCCAATCACAATATGTGCCACCACAATGCCTGTACAGGGGGCCACTTTGAGATGACGCGACAATTGTGTGAGGGCTGTTGGAGCATAATTGGTGTGAAATGGATTGTTCTGTAAAATCTGTGAGGAGAAAGACTCAAGACTCAAAGTACAGGATAAGAAATGCAGGGACATGTGCACAGGACGAATGCTTGTTATGAAGAGTGAATCAAACCAAAGAACCGCAAGGCCCTACTCCATTAATCAGTTGTTCTGTACATTGAGCATCTGAGATGTCCATTACATGCTAATCGGTTTCAGATATAAATATAATATTTTAATGTTCTTAAACCGGCGAGCTAAGCCCCCCCCCCCCCGCCCCCAAAACCTTTATCCCTTTTGCAATTGTGACCTAGATAACAATAATTAGGTAGGCACATTTTAGCTATTTTCTGATTTGGGGGAAGTCAGGAAATTAACAGGGGTCGTCCTACGAAGGGATCGACCCCTGCCACAAGAATGTGGAATGTTCAACGTTGGCTTCTCGGAGACGGGTACTGCCCCTCTGTTCGTTTGAACACGTGACGCTGTGGGTCATTTGTTTATTTATCAAACATGGGGATGGCACCCATACAGAGTGGGTGGGACTCTGCCATGGTTCAAACGTTAGCAGATGTCACCCAACAGTCAGCTGTCTCATGAAGAAACTCGTCTCTACTATGGGATTAGTCAATTCCCAACACTGCTTAGAATTGCAAACGGTGTGAGAGCGAGGAGGCAACATTTAACTTTCAGTTGATCTTGTAAATTAAAGAGCGACTAACCGCAGCTCAATATTTAAATTGTCAGTAAACGTCATATTAAATGTGTGCCGAGCTTATATAAATGTCTTATCTGGACGCACATGCAACCGAGCTTAGCTGCTTTATGAAAGGTTACTGCGTGGAATTAAATATGTTGAATGCTTTATGAAGATTATATTTTATTTTTCCTAAAGCATGTGTATAGAACACAAAGAGCATTATTCTCTATTTGTTTTCGGGAAGGTTCGTTTCTTTTCACAGAACGCTTCACCGGGAAACAATTCTGTGGCATTAAACTTCATTCGATTACCCAAAAAAAAACAGAACAGGAAAGTCGTAAGCCTACGGGCAAACACTCACATCAATTGTGACCTCAATGCACGCAAACACGGTACCTAATGCATCTGGCATCCTGGCAGAGATAACATGTTGCACCGCGATCAACAACACAGCCTTTTATGTTAAGAATGTGGTGCTCGCAGTACGCATAACATGTTAATGACAACACTGGGTGTAGCAGGTATGTATGTTGAACTTTTTTCGCACCGTACGTAGCCAACTGTGTGAATTGGAGGTGCGCGGGAAGGACAAACTAAACACAGCAAGCAATCCACAAATGTTGCACAGTTAACACCACACAAAGAGGTTGTTGTTGTTATTGTCTTTGTTGTTTTTGTCATCTCATTTAACATGTGGGTTACAGTTTTCCGATTGGTCGCCAACCACTGGAAGCCTCTCCAATGCCTGTTGCGATGACCTGATCTCATCTATCCTGCACCCGTGTCCCACCCTTCACGACCTCATCGTCCTGATTACATCCGTCACGATTTCCTGCCCATTCCATTTCACTTACTCTAAACTTCCAAGTTGCTTAACTCTATCCGGCTAGATCATTTATGAGCGTAAATATGTAATTAAAAAACGTAACAACATTCAAAGTATTTTTTTCTTTTACCATAATTATTTTTCTTCTTTTATCATCCGCACCTCCGATTGGCGCGCTCGATTGTGTACGGTGCTAAAGAAGTTCAACAACATCAGCCGTGGTCTATTCACTGCTAGGCGAAGGCCTCCCCAATCTCTTGCATCCGTCATGGCCCTGCGGTGCCACAATCGCTCCATCTCCACGTTGGGTCATCCTCTCGAGTGTCGTCTTCCCTCGGGGGATGACATCCATCGCCGGTCTCATATATCAGCCGTCATCCCTTCCAGCGTCGTGTCGTGTCCGTGGCCCCATTGACTCTCCTTCACAGTCAACGTGACGTCTCTCGTTGCCGTTTATTCTGTGATCCACGTGTTCCTCTTTCTGTTTCTCGGTGTAATTTCAGATGTCGTGCGTCTCTCCAACATTCTTCACGATGCTTTTAAAGTTTTCGTTTCAACTACTTTGTCGGCGACCGTATTTCCAATCCAAACGTCGCCACGGTTAATGTTTGCACCGATTGAAAATTGACTTCGAGCACGCCATTGTATTGCAAACGTAATACAATTCAATTCTAGATTTGAAGTTTTCGTGACTGCAAGGATCCATACTCTTTGGTTCTTTCGGTAAAGTCACGTAGGTGAAAATAATAATAAAATATAAAATAAAAATAAAATTCTAAATAAAAATTAAAAAGTGAAAACATTATGCAAATTTAGTTGTTTTCACTTTTTTATTTTATTTTTATTTTATTGTTATTTTCACCTACGTGACTTTACCGAAAGAACCAAAGAGTATTAAATTCAATTTCCAAACAGCACTCTTATCACGCTCTCATTGACCGATCTGTGTTCAGAAACTATCCTGGGTGTGTGTATAAAATAATTTCCTTGCTTGCGTCCCTCCAAACATTATTGTATTTTGCTTTACAAGTTCTGTCTGGGTAGTCAATTAAAAAAAAGCAAGCCTGACATTGTGATAATCCAAATGCCGTGGTTAATATCCCACTGAAAATAACATAATCTGAGTTCTGGCTGTATTCCACAAGGCTGGCTAATTTATGGCTGGGAATTAAACTGCTTTAGTTTTCAGAGGTCGCTGCGTGGCACAGAGAGATCAATGCTTCTGTCACAGCACTTGGCAGTCACAAGCGTGTGCCTGTGTTTAAGCCCCCCAAGTGTCAAAATAAGATACGGCAGGTTATCAAGGAGATTATGGGTACACAGAAAGGACTCAGATTACGCGGGCTCAGAATACTCGGATCCCGCTCATACGCGAACCAATCGCCCCGATTCGTGCTTACACCTTGTGACTCGGACTTTCGCTACACGCACGGGGCGAAAGGCGAGGAGTAAAATTCCCCCCCCCGCCTCGCTATCACGCAGACGTGGATATTGACGGCGTGTACCTCTATCGCTCATGCATGCAACTAGTCCAGCCAACTCGCGTCTTTCATATTAATCATATTATACAGACGATTAGTGAATCGTTTGCTGTACAGTACTGTACTTGATTAAACATGTATATACATCTGTATGCATGTTATATAGACTCGTACAGTAATATTGTAGAATGTAGTACAAGGTGTTTCAAAAAAAATGTTAACACTTCTGAGAATTTGCAACCAGGGCCGGATCATGGTCCCGTGAGGCCCCTGGGCACATGTCTTTTGGAGGCCCCCCCCCCCTGCTTTCCTATATTGGTGACTTTCTTGCCTTCCTCCTCGCAAAATAAACCACTAGATCGTCAAAATCTAGCTGTCTGACAAGGTCTGACTTTATTGACATAAGTGACAATGAGCTGAGACATGTTTGGCACATGCTACTCCGCAGCTAATATTTTATTCTGCCTAAAAGGGAAAATGTCTGCTCACCCTGGAAGTTTGTCACTGGCAAAGTTAGAAAAATCCGAAGTGCCACGAAAACTTTGGGGAACACTGACTGCAGATTAAGTGTCTGCAACGTCTCAAGCAATTTAATTGGGCACTTCTCACCCTCAGAGTAGTCCTCGGCAAGGTAAAGTAAAAGTGTAAAAACAACGAGCCTACCTTTACCCTACCTTTTACCTTACCACAATACAATCACTCTACCCTACCTTTTACCCTTTAGCAGGTAAGGTAAAAGGTAAAAAGCAACGAACCTACCTTTTACCCTACCCTTTACCCTTACCCCTTGGCATGTCGACACCTTTACCATTTACCTTTACCCTTTTACCCGGTAAAAAGGGTACAATTACCTTACCTTGCCGAGGCCTACCTCAGAGTCAGACATGAAAGATTGGATGAGTTCGTTGGCAAAGTTCATGTCCAGGTCTGATGGATATGCAGCAGAGAGTGCATTTACCTTTTCAACTATGACATCACTGTTAGACACCTGATCTGACATAAACAGAACTCCAAAGAGACTGGTCAAACGCTTGTAAGCATCCAAGCAATGTTCAAGGCATGCCACTAGCTTATCAATGACCACAAAATTTTTTTCTATTTTGAACTTCTCCCTCCCCTCAAGTGTTACCCCTGGCTCTGAGCTCTCATCTGCAAATGTTTTGCGTTTCCTCTTTCGCTGAAGATCGTGCTTATATCACTCAGAGACACCTGTCACATTTGTAATAAAGGTCGTTGAGGCGACTTCTGGAATCCGGTCTTTTATTCACTTTTCATTACAGCTCTCCTTCACGCTGCTGACCGGCAGTGTGAGAGGGATAGAGAGAGAGACGCGCAGCCACGTGGCAACTTGGAGCCCCACTCTCGCGTGGCCTCCTCCTCTGTTCGTTCCAGTTCTGACCACGTATTGCTCGTCTCCACCCCTATTTAATACCCGGGTCACGTGGTACGTTTCCACCAATCCTGGTTAGCCTCTATGGAATATTCCAGACTCACGCGTAGGCTCCCAGGACCACGCCCCTGACTCGTCTCCCCATTGGCTGTGGCTAAAGCCAGCAGAACCAATCCTCTACAAACAGCTGTCACCTTCCATTACGTCAGGGCCACGCCCCTAGGCTTCCTCCCATTGGCTATAGACCAGGACCGGCAGAGCCAATCATCGTGACGAGTTGCAATCCGTCAACGACCCGGATATAACCTCACATTACACATTTAAGGCTGCCATTTCAAAAGCCTCAAACTGGTCGCTGTCCCGCCACAAAATCCCTCAACGAATACAAAAGCTGTGCTGCTACAGAGCTGTCAATTTCACTTTTCTGTAGGTGCATGCTTGTAGCGTGGAACCGGTCAAGTATGACGTCCCAGACATGTGCCATGAACACCATCTCTAGTCCAGCGGCCTCAATTCGAGTATCTCTTGTCTCATTATCATCATTGCACATACCACCGAAGGCCTCTCTAGTGTGGGTGTAATTTCTCCATAGTGCCTTGGTTGACTCTGCCCGAGCACTCCACTGAGTACTGGACAACGATTTTAATGCCTGTCTGACATCTGTTTTCCGAAAGATTTTCGCCCATCTGTGTGTGGATGAAGAGCAAAATGTGTACAGTGACTGCAACATGTAAAAAAAACTCGTCAGCCTCTGGGCTACTGCCGTTGAAGGTGTTAACACCAACTAAGTTAAGTGAATGCGCTGCGCAAGGCACTCTATCAGAGGTTTTTTTGCTTTAGGTGGGCCTGTAGCCCATTTTATTTTCCTGACATGTTGCTTGCATTGTCATATGACTGACCTCTACAATTTGAGCGGTCCAACCCACACAGTCTGCTAAACTTTTACCAGTGTGGCTCTCAATTGGCTCAAAGCACAGGAATCACTCCACCACATTCACGCTGCTGTTAACAAACTGGAATATGAACGTCAATTGGTCCACATGTGACAGGTCTGGGGTGGAGTCAACAATTATCGAAAAATATTTGGCATCCCGAATCTCATCTGCTATTGTTTGACGAGTTTTTTGACCCATTAGCTCAATGAGTTCTTCACATATTGTCGATGACAAATAGGACACTGTGCCTCTTCCTTCTCCGCCAAACTTTTTAATATGTTCAGCAAAGAATGGGTCAAATTGTGATAGCAATTCTAGGATGCCAAGTAAATGACCGTTATGGGTTGACCCAAACCGTTCATCATCTCCCCTAAACGCAAGTTTTCTTTCACCCAAGAACTTGACCACTGCTACAACTCTTTTCAAAATGTCCCTCCAGTATTCATGTTCCCCATCATGTTGCTGCATTATATCTGCATCTATAGCACTGCCCTTTGTCCGCTGGTGCAAGGAAAGCATGCATGATCTGTGTTCTGCACTCTTTTCGTGTTACCCTATTTTTTCAGAGTGCTTTCAGTCACTAAAACCCTGACTAAAGCCACGAGCTTGCTGGAGAACAGTTTGCATGCAAAACAGTACACACAATCTGTTGAGGGTGAGTACAATCGCCACTGTCTAGAAACCTTCTGCCCATTGGCCACTATACAGTTCAGAAGATCATTGTTTAAACTTCTAGTCTTTCCACCAAGCGCTCTATCTCGGACTGAAGCTGGGTATTTTTCACTGCGGTTTTGGAAGGGGACTGCCCCTCTTTCAATAAGCACTGACTTAACAATGTCACTGGAAGTGCTTTGCCATAATGCAGGGTCAGTGCCCTCATAGCATCAGGAATGGCTTGGTTGCTGATTTGATTCTTGTGAACTGCCCAACTGCTCCTGAGGTTGAAATGATGGTTCTTGTAATCCATTAGCTGTTGAGGGTTCGCCTTCAAAGGATGGCTCTGGGGGAGTGACAACATTACTGGAAATTAAACTAGTGCTAGTTCCTTCCTCACAGCTGACGATAGTGCTGCTGTCATCATTATTACTATCAGAGGGTTTTTGAAAGAAGTTGGCAATGAGTGGAACTCTTTGAAACAAAACAGCCTCTCTTCCCTCCTTTTCTTTTTTTGGCTTTACTTTTGGAAGCACCGCTATTCCAACGTTTGTGGTCCATATTTCAGAACTAGTATGCTATTTATATGAATATATTTATAGCATATCTCAATAATTATTACGTAATAATTTAATTAATATATCTTAATAATGACAACACCCTTCATATACTGTTGTTGGAAAATACAATCAACTGGTAGTATTTTAAAGTCTACTTGTACCTAAAGGCAGCTTTGAGTAGATAAAATAAAAAATAGAAAAGCACATAAAACCCCATTTTTTTCTGCCTGAGGACGACCGCTTGTATTGCGATCGAAACGTCGTGATATATTATTTTTTATTAAATGTTTTACTCCTCTACAAATGTATAAGAACCGTGGATGTGATCATGACCAGCGTGGATTCCCATCAAATGAATGCTAAGAGCAAAACAAAGGACTGCGATAAAACAACCCCCATATGCATACTCTTTGGTTCTTTCGGTAAAGTCGCTTGTCACTAACAGCTCTCTTTGCCCACTACAGTAATTTAGTTTTTTGCTGTGGTTGTCCCACCTGATGACGGAAGCTTGTGTTGCTTCCGAAACGTCGTGATCTAATTTAGTTATTTCTATTTTATTCTTCATTTTTATTCTTATGTTTTTTTCCACCTACGTGACTTTACCGAAAGAACCAAAGAGTATGGATTCCTGCAGTCACGAAAGCTTCAAATCAAGATAAAAACCCTAACCCTTTAAAAGGCTGTTACAAAATAGTCCTTTGGAGGGATTGTTGAAATAGCCTTTAAAAAGGTTGTTGTTGTTGTTATTTTAGAAAAAGATGAAAAAGTCTCTGAATATATTACTGTGGTGTACCAAGCAAGAAAACAGGCAACTGTCTGTGTCTTTTCCTACCAAGAAATCTATATATATAAAAGGGAAATTTGTGAATATGTGTATCTGTTCGAAATGTTTAGCATACTTCCCAACATGCAGCAAACTTGAAATTTGGCATGTGGGTAGCTTCCAGACTGTACACAATGCAAAAAGTATAAAAACTATACTTTTGTATTTTGGATGTAATATATTGCACGGCAAGTGAGCGGTGACGTCACATCTGTGATGTTACCCGCATGCGGCAGCGTTACGCGCCAACCCTCCGTGTAAGCCGTAAATCCCGCACAAATGCGCGGCGTAGCTGTCTCGATTTTCTAAGTCAACGTGACTATTTTCAGCTCGCTCTTCAATATAAAGCAGAAACAACATCTGTTTGTGGGATGCAGCAAAAACCCTCGAACGCTGAACTCTGACGTCATGAAATTTGCACACCTTATGCTTAACGATAGTCTTAAGTGATTCACTGGCGGTTGTGACAACAAATAAATCAACTGTGTTTCGTTGGATTTAATTCAACGACTTGGGCACTGACCTGGATCATTCTAGGGTAAATCTGTTTGCAGATGACATCATACTGGTTACTGCTGGCCGCTCTCCGGATGACGTGATTGCTAAGCTCCAAAGTGATTTCAACAAACTACATCAGCTAGTTGCTCTTAAACTAGTCCTGAATACCTCCAAAACCAAAGTGCTATGCTTCTCACCAGGAATAATGCAGGAAGTTGTTTTTCCCCAATTATATTCCTTAAATAATTATCAAATAGAGCAAGTCAAGATCTTTAAGTATCTTGGGGTCATCTTTTATTCAAAACTTAATTTTCAAGATCACATTGATTATATTAGTAAAAAGACAAATTTTAAAAAAATTGTATCGACACAAGCATTGCTTCCCCCCTTTATTCTGTTTGGAATTGATAAAAAAGCTATCATACTTCCTCTACTTCATTACTGTGACATCGTATATAAATCAGCCCCCAGTACTGTACTGAAGAAGATTGGCCCAATTTATCTATCACTCGTCCTTAAGATTTGTATTGAACTTCCCATATAGGACCCACCACTGCGATCTCTACATTGGGTCAAACTTAACATCTCATAATGATCGACGGCTTGTGCATCAGATCTTATTTATTCATGATGTAATTACAAACAAATCAGCAGACTACCTGCTGGATCTCCTCACTGTTTCGAATAACAAATGTGACCTAAGGTCTTTGCTCATTTACCAGCTTCAGATTGCCATTCAAATACTGGAGGAAGGTCCTTTGCTGTTGATGCTCCCAGGGTCTGGAATGCTATCGCCAATAATCTGCAACTTGGATCACTACCTGTGAGATCTGCACTCAAAACTGCTCTTGAGGAGCTGTACACCCTGCGCTGCCACTGATATGCAGAGTGGCCTCAAATCAAAAGCACCGCTCTGGGTGTCTGCTGCAAAGTATGATCTTGAGTTTCGTTTATAGTGTGCTGAACTTGAAAGGTGCATTGAAAAATGTTTATGCTCCTGCTGATACTCCTGTTGTTATGAAGTGACTCGTGCTGCCAGCTATGGCTACAAAGTTTGGTCGTACATGTTATGTATATCGTTTATTGTTTAATTTGAATCACAGTTCCTATGATCACTATTACATTGTATTTATAGCTTTATTTTGGTGATTTCGAAAACGTATGGTTCAGCCATGTTTGTTGAAGTACGGAGTTAGCCTGATAACTGTATCTAAATTGTCTTATGGTTGTTATTGTTAGACTTGCATCCCATTGGGATTTTTGCACACAGCGTTGATATGCAGTGCTTTTTTTTGGAAGATTTTACTGTTTTTTCCTGGATGTTTTTGTTGCCCGTCGTCCCTTTAAAAAAAAAATACATAGGCTACAGCAATCCTTCGCCAACCGCGGGGGTTAGGTTTCTGGAAAAGTCCGTGGCAGGCAAATCCGCGGTTGGTAAAGCACGGGGCACTATGTGAAACATGGGATAAGAAGAACCACGGTCGCGGTCAGGCTCGTCATAGCTTAACGAGGTTGCCTGTTTATTAACTAAACACCGAATAAGATACAGTACATTACACAATAACATAAAAAATAAAAAAATAGACATTGCATTAACTTTAAATACCTTTAATATTGAGAGTTCATAATTATGACGATGCTGATGACAATGAGATGATGGGGGAAGGGTTGGTTAGAAGGATGATGGGCTCAGCCAACTCTCCCCCTCTTCCTCGGGATCATCAATGATAAATGAGTGGGCAGGCGAGGAGACAGGCACGGTGGCGCTGCTGTCTGGATCACTGGCACACCGGTGGCTGGATCGATGGTGTAGGTTCTTTTCTTTCAACAAAAAAGTTAGAATAGATGGCTGTTGAAGTTTTTTTTAATAAGTCCCGGTACACCACCTGCCTGTATGGTTGCGATGCGATAGACTCAATGCGCTGCGAGAACCACAACAAAGCAGACGAGACAGTTGATCAGCTACGACGCAGCGCCGCGGATGACGCGATGGCGCCGAAGAGAACCGCAGTCCCGCGAAATGTGTAAATGCGTGGATACTCAAATTTCCAGAGCCACGGTTGGTAAATTGGTAGACAGATAATAAACCGTGTGTACATGAATTCCGCGGTTGGCAAGTCCGCGGTTGACGAGGGATTGCTGTGTTACTTTTTAAACCTCAAGTAGTTTTAGGCAAAGACTTTAGAGGGCATTGGGCAGCCACCCGTGATCAAAGCGGGGCCTCGAGTGAAGCGGTTTGACTGCATCAACGCAATCACCGATGACCGCACCCACAAACATCTATCGTAATAAATCTGGTTTTGAGCTAAAATCAAAGAAATAAAAAAACGAATACCAAAACCGAAATCGAAGTTTAGTTTGACTATCATTATCAAGTTGGGTGGGCATGGTCTGCTTGCTCTTGAGGATAAGAGGTCATTTTCAAAGTGATTTCAAAAGCATAACTGTTTCATATTCTTCCGTGGGCCATTCGCTAACTTAAGGTGATGCACTCTGCTGCGACAATTGCAGATAGATATTCATCCCGCGACATGAAGCCAATAGTACGATCAGAATTTTTTTTATCTGAAGTGATGTAATGTAATATTTTTAATACAAAAAGACGACATGGATGGGTGGCATTATTTCAGATTCACTAAACTCACAATCACACGTATAAGTTCAACTCCTGGTGAGGGATAAACATATTCGTGCCACTACAATCGTAGGGGGTGGGCTCTAGAGGGCCCGATCGAGAGGAGTTTTGGCCTAGTCTTCCACACTGGCCATGCATTATGAAGAGAGGTGGAAGTATCCACACTGTGCTCCGCCACACGACCTGCCGATCGACTAACTGGTGAGCACATTTTCTGCTGGGTGGCCAGAGGCGTCATTGTTTTAACTGGATATGGGGTTCTCTCTAGATTTGAAGTTTTCGTGACTGCAAGGATCCATACTCTTTGGTTCTTTCGGTAAAGTCACGTAGGTGGAAAAAACATAAGAATAAAAATGAAGAATAAAATAGATATAACTCAATTAGATCACGAAGTTTCGGAAGCAACACAAGCTTCCGTCATCAGGTGGGACAACCACAGCAAAAAACTAAATTACTGTAGTGGGCAAAGAGAGCTGTTAGTGACAAGCGACTTTACCGAAAGAACCAAAGAGTATGCATATGGGGGTTGTTTTATCGCAGTCATATGTTTTGCTCTTAGCGTTCATTTGATGGGAATCCACGCTGATCATGATCACATCCATGGTTCTTATACATTTGTAGAGGAGTAAAATGGGGACGTGACGTCATGTGTGCCATCCAGTGCGATGACGTCACGTCTTCATGAGTACTTAAGGGAGATCCTGTGACGAAAGCGGGGTCACTGTGGGAACGGGTAGAGTACGAAGGGTGAAGAGGGAACCAGGGGTAGAGAGGGATCGAGTAGTGAGTCTGGGGAGAAGCCGGTGGTAGCCGATAGAGGTGCTCTCTCTCCGGTCGGTGGAGTCGGCAGAGTCCACGATCCGACACGAGAGAGAGAGACCGGAGCTAGCTGGCAGGGACCCGGACTCAGAGTAGGACCCCTAGCCCCTGGGAGTTGTGTACCCTTGTGTTAATTTGTAAAGCCTTTAATAAACATTTGGCGAAAGCCCTCAACTTACCTTCGTCTCCGAGTGCGTCCTGGGAACTCCTCAACACATTTGCTGCAGAAAAGACGGGCAGGCAGGAATTATTTTACACGCTTACCTTGGAGAAATAATGAATAGAATTTGACAAGGAAGCACTAATGTAAATTAATAGTTCCTTCGAAGCAAGCGTTGGCAAAGCCGCCCGTAATAAATCAAAAGACTAAGTCGTACAACCCATACACTTGCACATTAGGCTAGGTAGCGCCCAGCAAGATAGATCGATTCATGGTATGATAGGAAGGCAGCCAACTTTATAGAGATAAATAGACTTGACAAAAACAAGTTAAAAAACAGGGAGTTATAAACTGCTTCTGCACATCTGAGTATGCCAACAAAACTCTGCTTGAAGTAAAATTGAGTTTTACTGTTATTGCAATTTGTTGTTGCGTTTTTCTCCCAACGATATTCTCCCTGTGCCATAGGTGTCATATCACAGACATTTCCTTCTGGGACTCTTGGAGAGAACACTGTACCACCACCCTTCTATGTCGGAAGCAGAAGTTTTATGGCTTCCTGTAATTCAAGTGCCATTTTTTGGTTTGTTTAAAAGACATCTGGAGATGCAGTCGCAATATTTGAAGGTGTAGCCCTGCAATGTCTTGTTCCACGCCACTGCTGACAGAAAGCCCCCTACTCTAGTGAGCTTGAGAAAGAGCACATGTCGAGGGTGTATTGGCCCACACTATCTAGAAGCACTGGGTATAATCGCACTTTACCGCGCCGCGCATGACCTGCCGATCGACTAACTGTGGTGTTGCCCACAGCTGACCCTTACACCACTGTGGCATCATCTTGGCAGCATAAGTATCCTGCGGTATGGATCTCCAAAGTGTGTATTTTAAAAGTTGTCATTGCAGAACTAATTCTGAAGCTGCTTCAATTGACTTGTATATCCACGCAACAGGGTGTTCATCCCATATTAAGGTAAAACACATTTTTTATTACAAAAATGTGACCCAAAAAATAGTTTGTTGCTCATTTCATTACATTTTCTGAGCTGCAAAAAGTCTCGGTGAAAAATAAATATTTCACGATTATTCTTTTGTGAATGGAGTCATTGGTGACTAGGATGAGACCTTGCACTCACTACACTTGATGAAACTGCTTTCATAGTGGCTTGCGATTACTGGATTCGAACCGAAGTTCTCAATCGTTGCTGACCCATTACTCGGCAATGGCATGACTCACTAAGGCACCCGGCCCTTCTCGTGACGCATTTACATTGCTTATGTAATGGAAACCCAAGCCACTGACACTGCGCAAGCGTTCATGCCGTTCTAGACCTGCAGTGCCTGCACGCAACATCAGCAGTAGCAGCAGTATCGGGCGGGCACACAGGAGGCTAATTACTGCAGGAACACACCGCGTAGCACTAGCCCGGTCGCTTCGGTTGTGTTAATGAAAATGTACAACTTTTCCACAAACAGGTTTCCTGTTGAGCCTCTCACTGCGAGACACTCAGCACTCTGTAATGGGAAAAAGCGTGCGTCATCAGCAGCTACCTTTGTGAAAGCAGCGCCAATTTGACCACTCGGTTCAATTTATTTTGTTGTACTTGTAATTGGGACAGAGAGTCTGAATGCTCTCTTGAGGTCGTAAAATTGTGTACAATTTTGTGGGGAAGACAACAGTGCTTGTTTTATGGATAGACTCGCCCCCACCACAGTACTGTGTAATTTCCACCACTGGCTCAGGGCTGTGAACACGAGGAGGGCACCGCTTCAATGCTCACTTCAACAGGAAATCATCACTCACTCTCTTCATATTTATCATTAAATGTATTGTACTCATCACAACCATTTTCAAGCTAATATTGTCATGTGATACGATGCAAGACACACATCAAATAAACACACAGCACAGCCAAAAAGCTCAGCAAAAAAAGGTTCAAACCCTTCATTTAAGAAAATTCGTTTTGCCATTGTGTTTTTTTTTAAATGCTGCAATTTTCATTTTGTTTTCAATTGCCTCCATACTGTGTTGCTGATGCAAGGTGCGTGGACAACAACAGCAGCAGCAGGAGCAGCTGTATGTTTTATAATCACCGCTCCATTTAAAATGGCCCAACGGCTCTGGAAGCCATGGGTAACGGTCACAATGCCCCGTGGCCAACACGATTAATCAATCAGTGTTGTACTCTGTGGTTCTTTCGGGAAAGTCACGTAGATAGAAAAAATAACTAATCAATCACGACGTTTCGATAGCAACACAAGCCATCGTCTTCAGGTGAAACAATACAGCAGGCGGACTGCTGACGAGGAAATGTAGCGAGAGAACTACTGCAACCAAAGATTATACTGGTAGGAACGAAGTGGACCAGCCAACAATAGATTATATCGTCCGTCCGTCCGTCCGT
>CM025633.2:9079138-9104450 GCA_014621495.2 Entosphenus tridentatus | reverse complement strand
TTTACTCAATTTCCCTGTACAAAAATACGCGTAAACCGTATGGGTTGACAGGTATGCACTTGTACACGTGCTCATTAACAACACGCTGCAGTATTCTCGTGCGAGTTGCTATCGACAAGCGACACGCCGTTGCTCACACGACTGATCCTACCCAACAGCTGCATATAAACCACAGCGCCAATGCAACAACAACTTCAAATCCAGAATGACCCATTACCATGTCACAAATGGCACTCGTGCTCCGCCACATTCGTGTTTGGCAAGGCCTGCTGTGCGGCTTAAACGTCATTATTCTTTGTTTTTTTCGGTAAAGTCACGTGGGTAGAAAATAAATCACGACGTTTCTGGCGCAACACACGCATCCGTCAGCTTTCCCACCTGATGACGGACGCTTGTGTTGCGCCCGAAACGTCGTGATTTAATTTAGTTGTTTTCATTTATTTTATTTTTTACCTAAGTACCTTTACCGAAAAAACCAAAGAGTATGAATCATTGCAGTCACGAAAGCTTTAAATCTAGAATAAATAATATATTATTTGATGATTCGCTTCCACGCAGCACAAAGACGGGAGCTATCTGAACGGTTAAAGTTATTTTGATTGGCATGTTAGGTTCGATAGATTCTCTAATTAGTCTTGGTCAGTAGTAGCTAGTTTTGCACAACTAGCTACTAGTTTTGCACAACTAGCTACTAGTTTTGCACAACTAGCTACTACTGGCCAATACTAATTAGAGAATCTA
Source organism: Entosphenus tridentatus (assembly GCA_014621495.2). Lineage (NCBI taxonomy): Eukaryota > Metazoa > Chordata > Hyperoartia > Petromyzontiformes > Petromyzontidae > Entosphenus > Entosphenus tridentatus. Next base: position 9,103,709 of record CM025633.2, on the reverse strand, counting down.
TCGAAATTGAAATAAATCTAAATAACTTTAACCGTTCGGATAGATATTGTCTTAGTGTTGCGTGGAAGCGAATAATCAAATATTACATTATTTAAATGGATGCCTACAAAGGGCAGCGTACTTCAATAGGGATTACCGTTTGCAGGGATATTTTAATAAACACAATAGAGAGGAAGGACAAGTTAAAAGAGCTCGCATAATGCACATGCATCATGTACGTTGACTCAGTAATCTCCCCCCTCCCCCCAACATTGTGCAAGAGCGCAGAAGGGTGGTCAACACATCTACGCCTCTATATAAGGAACGAAACAGTAAGACTTCTCCACAAATCTGGCTGTCGCCTGATCAAGCTAGTTGTAATTACTGGCGTAACGTCGTACTCAGATTGTAAATGTTGTGGCTTGGCTCTCCAACACACCGGTGGTGCTGTACTAGTGACGAATTGGCATGTTCTGTTTAAGTGACAACCCTTACTAGTTGGCTGTGTCGGGTGGTGGCGGGTTTAACGGCACATTTATATATTGACGCGATCTAACCCAAAAACCTCTATTATGGAAGATATTGGTCACGAAAGCGTATGTGTTAAACCATATTAAAGCCTGTCTTACGAGCTGTTTTTAGACATTTTTAAACTGTTATAGCCGCAGCACATTTTCAATTTTCTCAAGATGAATTACATCACCGCAACAACCAAAGCTTTCCGAACACACTTGGCGATTTCTGTCGCAGCTCACGCAATGAGGTCACTCAAATTGCAGCACCACAACGCGGAGCATATGCTGGGCGAACGCAGAGACAATGTCGCTTGCATAAGAGTAGTATTTTCTGCGATACAGATATATGGGCATGTAACAATGGATCGATTCAAACTGATTCTGGCACACACACGCACCTATTACATATTGCAGAAAGGGAAAACCTTATTCTTATTTTTCATCATTTGTGATTACGTTTGCGCAGTTTTCGATTTCCTCAGTAACACAGCTTTCGCTCTGATTTCTATTTGCCACATTTACCCTCTAGAGCAGTGGATCTTCTTCACCTGGGGTGCACGCTCCCCCTGTGGGTGTTTATTCTTAACCTGGGGTGCGAGATGTCCTTGTGGGGGGTGCGAGGCATAGCCACATTTTTTCGTTGTCAAATCGAAACAAACATGATGCATGAGCACGTAAGTACCACTACTTTGTTTAATGAAACCTATGTATTTATTGCATTTCATTTTTTTTTTACGCTTGAGAACCAAGGGGGTGCAAGGCCAAATACCTAGACGGTATTTGGCCTCCTCTCCCACGCCGGCCAGCCATCTTGAGAGTGGTACGAGTATTCAAACTTTACGCCAAATACACGCGGCCTGCGGATCAAAGTCTAACTTTGGTAGACCCATCCATACTGCTGAGCGCACAGCGCGTGTGGGGCATTAAAAAAAACGGTACCCCGACTGAACATCTGTGAAAAAGAGCTTCACGGCTCATCGGATTTCTCCAGGATAAATGAAGATTCCAAATCTGAAACCTGCACCGTCGTTTCAACTGCCACGCCAAGAGATAGAGCCAAACCGGTGAGCTTTGCATTGCAAGTATCGTCTTCCAATCGATTACACCATGGCAGGTCCTAATAGCACCTACAATTACCACGGTTGGCTATGTACGGTACGAAAGAAATTCAACATACAGTACATGCATGCATGAACACCGCAAGTGTCACTCAACATCGCAACTGTGATTCTGTGGTAATTTCATCCTTACACTTGCACACTGTAGCGGACACTCCTCGCCAACACGCGGCCACAGCTTAGGGTCCCAGTCGGTCTATTCCCGTCCAACTCGGTGTCAGGGGAATGACGTCAGCGTTTAAAGGGGGGTGGGGGCAGGGAATGGCGATGTGAAAGGGGCAGGGCCAGAACGTCACAACGACGACTGGGCGTCTGTGAAACAGAGCTTTACAGCTCATCGGATTTCTCCAGTCTAAATAAATATTCTGATGTCGTGGGGAGCGTTATGGAGGACCGTTAACATCGTGATCATCGAATATTTGTCAAGTCGCTGCTGGGTCAAGTCCTCTCCAAGCAATCTTCCTCTCTCAGGGTCCAGCAAAACAACACAAGTGGTCTTCAATCGCTCCTTTATCCGCCGCCAGCGTTGTACGGCCTTCCGCATAACCACGCGCATTGGCCGGATGCGCAGGTGGAAAGCAAACGCTCTTCACAGCACAGCCGGTGAGTCAACGGACACCGTATAGAGGCACCTTGTTATCAGAGCTACGAACCTCGGCGGAAGAGAGCCATGTGGCACATGGTGACTATTATCGACTTTAATCCTTGAAGGGAACAATATCTCTGCCAAGGGGGTTGTGGGGCGTGCGTTCTTTGGCTCTGAGCCCCAACCTCTGGATCATTATCTACGGGTACACGAAAAGCCCATTCGTCAGTCCACTGCTGGATGAGGGCCCGTGGTCAAAAAACTCCCCCATGGGTTGTGGGGGTGATTTGACCTTACATTGCGATACTGGTCAGTGCGGTTTGATGAAGAGTAGGAGCATAGACATTCAGTTCAGTTTCATTTATTAGGTATAACCCTGTGAGCCATGCGGCTCTTGGCTCGGGTGCAACCGCAACAAAACAAAACATGAGCAAGAAACATCTTAAAGTGGCTACACGCAACAGAAAATTCTGAAAAAAACTGCAAAGTCTTCCAGAAAAAACACCGCATTTCAACGCTGTGTGCAAAAATCCCAGTGGGATGCAAGTCAAACAATAACAACCATAAGACAATGTAGATTCAAGTTATCAGGCCAACTCTGTACTACAACAAACAAACATGGCCAGACCAAACCGTCCTCAAAATCACCAAAATAAAGCCACAAAAACAATGTAACAGTGATCATAGGAACTGTGATTCAAATCCAACAACAAACGATATACATAACATGTAGGACATGGGAGACACAGAAGTCAAATACAAATAATGTTGCTGTTCCGCCCTCTGCTGTCCACAGCGATGTTGTAGATCATTATTAAAAGTGGTGGTCTTCTTCAACATGGATCAAAGTTCATACAATAACTATCATCCGATGTATAATGAACTTTTTTTTCGCACCGCACGTACCCCTAGCACGACCTGCTGAATCAGATCGTGTGCGGTGGGGTAGAGTGTGGCTACCCCCATCTCTTCCAAGACGTCTGGGACAGTGTGGAAGACCAGACCAAACAGAGTAGCGAGAGCATGAAATTGCAGGACTGCACCTTTACCTTATGGAGAGACACCGCTTGGTGAGACATCAGCAGCACTTATCTCATACAGAGACTGGTCCCCAGCATGGGAGTGTGGAACTAAACAAAGATGATCACCACCCAAGGCCGTTTTAAGTATGTGTGTGTGTGTGTTGAACGTCTTCCGTACCGTACATTGCCAACCCGTGATAATCGGAGGTGTGGGGAAAGGACACAAAAAATAAACACAAAAGCAGTTCTAAACAAAGGCGTTTTCAATCGGGATGGATACCCTGGCCCTTTATTTTTATTACTAATTATTTATATAAAATCACAATGTCAAAACAGGATGGCCGTCACCATGGGAACCTCATTTACCAGTACAAATATGATAATTGGTTTCTTTATGAGAGCTCGGGGTAAGCATTTACACCAAATGCTTACCCCGAGCTCTCATACTCTGATGGTGCATTGTCTTTGAGTTGTGCGCCTTTTGGCGTCATCTGGTCCAACACCATGTGAGACTAGGCTCTAAGGAAAGCTGTCTCGGGTGTGGACCAATCAACTTCAAGTACAATGCATACATTATCAGAGTTGTGTTTTTGTTTGCATTATGACTGCAGGTATTGTGGTCTATGCAAACATGACTCCTTGTAAAAAGGTGTCAGTTTTGTTGCCAGATAGAATGGTAAAAACCAATTATCAGGATGGCCGTCCTTCATTAATTTCCCAGTGGCATCGTATACTGAGCCATTTTTCACAAGAGTGGATGATTTATTTCCCGCCATGTAAAAAAAAACTATTTCTGGATTTAATTTGCCGAAAGTACCCAGTCCCCTGTGAAGAAGATGATTTTGACGACGATGATGATGACGATAATCAAATTTTAACCTTTCTGACGTCGATCACTTGGCTGGTGCATCATCGTTTATTCACTCAGCAGGCCAAGTTGCAGTTTTGCAAACTGCCCACAAACCGAACCGATGGACATACAAATGTAAAATACAACAATAAAATACAAAAGTTAAAAACAAAAATTAAATACAAAAGTAAAATACAACAATGAAAAACAAAAGTTAAATACAACAATAAAATACAAAAATAAAATAAAATAATGAAATACAAAAGTAAAATACAACAATAAAATAAAAAAGTACAACAACAATACAATACAAAAGTAAAATAAAACAATAAAATACAAAAGTTAAATACAACAATAAAATACAAAAGTTAAATACAATAATAAAATACAAAAGTTAAAAACAGCAATGAAATACAAAAATAAAATACAACAATAAAATACAAAAGTTAAATACAACAATAAAATACAAAAGTAAAATACAACAATTAAATACAAAAGTTAAATACAACAATTAAATACAACAATAAAATACCAAAGTTAAAATAAAAAATAAAATACAAAAGTAAAATACAACAATAAAATACAAAAGTAAAATACAAGAATAAAATGCAAAAGTAAAATACTAAAATACAATACAAATCTTGTCGACGGCTATTTTCGCCAAGAAGTTCGTTGACGAAATGAACACTCCTGGCCAGGAGATGACAGTACAGAAAGTGGGTTCCTGACCCATTCCAGTTCCTCACAAGTTCAAATAAAAAAAACGATGATAAGGAATTGTATCAAACATCACAAAATGTAGGTTCCTCCTAGAATGAGCTTCAGAGTCGATGAAACCTTCCTGGTTGATGGAAAAAAAAGAGAAACTCAGAGTGGCAGGAAAAGGGATCTTCCACCTAAGCGGTGTGAGTGAAAATGTGAAAGAACGCATCAAGGTCAGACTGTCCTACGTCGTTTGATTATTTGTGTTGTCATCACACGCAATGCTTCATGCGAGAAACTACTTTTTTAGTTGCCTTTTGCCCGTCCAAGGATGGGTGTATTTCAGTAAATCTGAAACTTGCAAGCGAAAAACAGACCGCGACGTGATATTCATTGCATCAATTCGTGTGCAATTTGTAAGGCTGCGGTGACAGACTTAATTAATTTAAAGGTTATAATCCCTTATATTCTTGGTTCTTTCGGTAAAGTCACATAGAAGGGAAATAATAAAATAATATAAATAGAAAACAATAAAAATTCTCACGTTTCGACTGCAACACAAGCAATCATCATCAGGTGTGAAATCCACACCAATAATTTTTTTAAAAAGTGGCAGTTTATATTGTTTTATATTTATATAATTTTATTATTTCCCTTTTACGTGACTTTACCAAAAGAACCAATAATATGAATCCCTGCAGCCACGAAAGCTTTAAATAAAAATGTGTAATCCCTTGTTCATCATGACGTCCATTTTACTTATATGTCTCAATAGCGCTACAGAGATCATCGCGTGATGTGATTGTATTGTCATTGCCTTTGTCGTAATACAGACATAATTAGCCGAGGTATTCCTGGCTTTGCGATCTTGCATTTACTTGCAAATTCCATCTCTAGCCCCCCCCACTCCAAGCAATATAACCTGTGGCTGTAGCGGCTCTGCCTTTGGCTGCAGTAGCTTTCTCGCGATATTTCTTCCTGCCTCAGCAGTCCGCCTGCTGTATTTGTTCACCTGAGGACGATTGCTTGTGTTGCGATCGAAACGTCGTGGGTTTTTTTCATAACTATATTCTTTTTCTATCTACGTGACTTTACCGAAAGAGCCAAAGAGTATCACCGTCTTCTTAAGAGCTTTTCACTCTGAGGATTGCGTGAAAACCAAACGTACTCGATGAAGATTAATTGAGGTCTTTATTTTGTCAAGTTGATCAGCGATGACCCTGGGCAACCCGGTGTATTGTCATTGTTGTGAGAGTGGCTGGAAATTGAGGAGCTTGTGTGTGCGAAGCTATGCATCAGTAAATGTTCTCTTAACTACATATCTGCATGTTTACACCAATCATGTTCCGTTTAGCAAAACAAATTCGAGCGTATATATTTGTTTTTTATTCCATCTCGTTTCGATGGATTATCTCCACGTGAAAGGAACGTGTTGAGCCATGCGTATTGCCGAATTATCTCGCAGTATGGGATAGATTTTTTTCTGTAATTAAAACGTGATGAACTTAATGTGTGTCCGTGTACACTTCAGAGAAGAAATAACATGAGGCATAACTGATATCGTGCCTTGTTCACACGAACATCGTCGTCATTAACACACGTAAAAAAAATCAATAAATGAAGCGTTGATTAATAATTTGCCGCGTGAAATACTTGCATGTGAAATATTTCATGAACATCAAATTGCAAAGGTTCTCATCGTAATTCGTGACTTCATTCAATCGCCTCGTAATATTTAAAATAACCGCAAACGGCGCCACGACGAAGTCGTTGTCTCCTTGGCTCGAACAAGCATTGATCAGCAGCCAACCGCTTTGGCAGACCCGTGCCATGGCTCTCTTGTTCTCTGTCGCTTGGCATGAGAAGAGCCACTGACAACATTGTTGGAATTGTCTGTTGAGTTGGGCACAATCAATACGGTGGGATAACAGGAGTTTATTGATGCGTAGCATACGTAACGCCTGTGTCAGGCAGCGTAGTGGTTAGCGCAATTGCCCTACGGCGACCCGAGTTCGATTCCCACTCGTGACCAACAATATTAGTGACAAATATTTGAACCGGTCCTGGACCTCCCCTAGGTTGACTGAGCCTTAAATGAGTGACCGGTGCATTGTGTGCTGTTGGCCACGCGCCCCCTTTGCTCGATTGCTATAGCGGTTGAAGTGCAGCATCACACAACCGACCACTGCCCATTAAGCACTTGCACAGGGGGTACAGAGACAAAGATTCCCCCTATAGCCTTTAACAGACTGTTGGGGCAAGTGCTGTTAGCTAGAAGCGCCTATGAAGGCAGTAGGGCGCGTGAGGAGGTGGGTACGTAGATACACACACAGGATGAACCTTACAGGCTCTCTCATATGCAGGCCAGTGCTGCTTACTCTCAGTGGCAAGCAGGGACAGCTGCCACTGGGGGTCTCTTCGGCTAGACTGCAGCAGGGCATAGGGATTGTTGAGGTGATGTATGATGTCAGGTGCCTAGAGAAGTACCTGTACATTCATATCCTCATCCTTTAAATCACAACCTTCCGCTGAGGATATATGGACAAAAGATTGTTGAACTATTCAACTATTGTTTCATTTCAACAGGTAAGACCTCACTGAGCTCTACCGCTCTTTCTCAGAAGCAACTTGGCCACAAATGATCGCTCAACTAAGTGGCTTATCAGGTGGAAATTTATAGCAGCAGCCGACGACTCTAAACGCGTGACGTTTATTCCAAATTATTGACCGCTTCAACCTTGGCACGGAGCTCACCAACTCCACAGTGGCTAATCGACTAGAAAACAACTATGGAGATGTGCAACGGCAGATCGCCAACTCATAAGTGTAGTCCTAACAAGGAAATCCATCAAGGTGCATTGTACGTGCACACACGTGCATGACAAAGATACGAGTGGTCAAAGTGTTGAGGGTGGTAGTAAGAAGAACCGGTGTCATCTACATTTACGTGAGATGATACAACTTTTAAAGCCATTCCCCGTGTTTAGTGTACATGCCGTGCAACATGCTTGGAATCGACAGGAGTAAAGTTATGAACAGATAGACTTACGAACAGACCTCTGGAACCTAACTCGTTCATAAGTAGAGGAGTCCCTGTACTCATGTAAGGATGAGTCAACTCATGGAGGGCCCAAGACAGGTTCAGATGGCAATTGCCACAGGTGTTGTGCATAGCCAGGGATCATACTTTGGTTAATTGCGTTTTAGCCCTATTGCAGTAACTCTCTCTCACACACACACAAGCACATGTCTGTGAGTGTCCTAATATACACAATAAAAACATTGCTCGCGATTAAGAACAAGGGTGTCCATTATATTGCATGAATTGCTGAAACATTTGTAAACTTACTCTCATCAGGTGTCCGTCATCAGGTGGGATGACGGACGCTTGTGTTGCGCCCGAAACGTCGTGATTTATTTTATTTTCTACCTACGTGACTTTACCAAAATAACCAAAGAGTATGGATTCCTGCAGTCGCGAAAGCTCCGAATCAAGATTTTTTAACTTAATAATAATAAAGCCTTACTAATTACGGAGTATGTTCCTGGGTTTTTTATATGTAATTATTGTTTCCTGATTAGTTCGAAAGGAATAGGTTATATGTAATTATATTGTATTCTAACTTTCAAAAATGCCCATCTAAAATGGGTCACCATACTGCATCATGTTTCGACTTAAGCTAATGTTCGAACTGAAAATGAAAACATTAAATTAGGGAAACGATTATGAACCTTTAATTACTATTTTCTCTATGTGGGTTATGTTACAATGGCGTAACTGTAATGATGAGAATGGCATTATCAATGTTGTGTAACATGGGCACAGATGTTTATTTGATTGGCCCGAACAAGCTGTCTCTTATGAGAGGTTTTTTGGGTTAGATCACGTAAATATATAAATGTGTCGTTAAAACCCGTCACCACCCAACACAGCCAAATAGTAAGGGTTGTCACGTAAACAGAACGTGGCCAATTCGTCACCAGTACAGCACACCGGTGTTGGAAAGCCAAGCCACAACATTTACAATCTGAGTACGACGTTTCGCCAGTAATTACAACTAGCTTCATCAGGTGACCGCCAGATTTATATATATTTACGCGATCTAACCCAAAAAACCTCTATTATAGATCATATTGGTCGCGGAAACCTACGTGTTAAACTATCCCTTATTGGTCTGCGTATGTTATTGTTATAAATCTACAATGTCCAATTGGGTGTAAATATGGTATCGTGCTCATCTCATAGTTGCTAGAATGTGAGTTCAAATCTTGGTCAGTGGTGGATTCAGAATCCGCCCTGGGTTGATACAATCATTACTACTCTGTGGGAAGACAACAGAAGCCATCCTATCGGTAACTGGCCACCACCATGGGATTGTGGAATTGCCACCAAGGGAGATGTGCAATGCTCCACTGCTCATTTGAACCGGGGGGGCTTTATCACTTTTGAGTTGTGAGAATACTCACCCCCAGTCAAGTCTCGAGTCACTCAACAGAGTTCAAACCCCCTCAATATCCGCGATGATTGACAAAAGCGCAGTCTGCTCTGAGGAAGATGTTAATGTCACCGTGATATCATTGACGAAACCATTCACAAAGCCTGCCCATTATGTGCCACGATTAATAACCGGATCCAAAAGTTTAACCCTAGACTTATGTTGGTGACAAAAATGGTTTTCAGACAACGCGGACCCCATTTTTTGGTATAATTCAGTTCATAGCAATTTATCATCCCAAACATTACGGGGGCACTTGCTGTTCGGGTCAAGGCCAAGATAATATCCCAATCTGGTTCAGGGAAAACAAGTAAACTTCCCAAGGACACGCATGGCTTCATTTTGGCGGTAATAATCAGTGTACATCGTTCTTTTGTTTTCACACCAAAGCATTCAACTCCAACGTATCCCACTGGGCGTAGCTATTGTGGGGGAAATGTTTTCTCTCTTCTTCAATCGGTTACAATTTCAATAATCAGTCAAGATAAGGGCTTATTAAACAAACCAATAGGTTTTTTTAAAAGCAGGTCTGCCTGATTATATAAAATACTGTAATTCTCTTTCTGGCAGAAACATTTCAATATTGAGTTGAGGCTATAGCATAGGCACCCAAATGCCCGTTTTTAATTTTTGCAAATCTTTCATCTGTTAATTCTTTACGCAGGAACTCCGCAAGTCTGAGTCTCAAGAATCTTGCTTTGGGATTTTGATTACTATATGTATTGTTGTTTACCCAGGAAAGCCTCATTAATCTTTGTTTAAGGAGTGTGATCCCACCATTGGAACCTCATTTGCCAGTACAAAATATGATAATTGTTTTTTTACCCTTTTATCTGGCAACAAAACTGACACCTTTTTTTACAAGGAGTCATGTTTGCATAGACCACAATACATGCAGTCATAATGCAAAAAAAAACATAACTCTGATAATGTATGCACTGTCCTTGAAGTTGATTGGTCCACACCCGAGACAGCTTTCCTTAGAGTCTAGTCTCACATGGTGTTGGACCAGATGACGCGAGTGTGCTCCCAATTGAGTAATTAGTAAGCATTTGGGATGTTTTGACAAAGCCAGTTACATTTTAAAAAAATACTTACCGGAGGAAACTGGAACCTCGTGTCGGACAGGGGGGAGAGCCCAGAGAGACTCCACACAGAAAGGCGCCTGGGTCGGGAATCGAACCCAGGATCTTCTTGATGTGCGGCACGAGTGTTAACAACGTTCGCCAAACTTCCACCAAGGACATTGGCCCGTTCCTTCTTGCAGCAGTTTTGTTTCATGTGGGAGTAAAAACGGAGTGCCGAAAGAAACCCCACAGTAAAAAAAAACACTAAATGTAAACCAGTCAGAAACCTATTTGCTCTGCTGTCCCACATGGGCACTTTAAAGCTCTACTCGGAGTTTTCGATATACAATGTCCACATTTTTTTTTACAATCTACCAACCCAAATTTTGAAGTCAACAACACCACAGGTGTGAGCCACCATTACCGGCATACATGTTTCTCTGTAGCTGGTGGGGAAATTTGGTAATTCGCACTGACATGGTTAAGCTACCCAGCCTCCACAATCCAGAGTTCAGAACTTCCACGCAATAATACTCACACTCTATGTATAAGGAATCGGATCTATGCGTTGATTTAGGTATGCTACTTTTTTTAGACATACTTATTTTATATTCTACATTCCAAAAAGTATTACATTAACATCATTCTCTTGTCATTTATACATTTTGCTTGTCATTCTACAGACCTTGCCATGGGAAGGTGGAATTTCCACCAGAGACCAACGGTTGCAAAGATGGGAGGGCTGCTCCAACGCCTGTATGAACAGAAAGACGCTTCCCTTTAAAACAATATTAAGAATAGTGACAACATTATAGGACACTGTTTGTAATACGGTGCATATAAATGTGTATTTGCAGTATGAGCAATACAATCGACTTCGTGGGGACTGGTTGTAAATAATAAATATTGCTTTTTTTAACATTAAATATGAATCAGATGAGGAATTTTCATCGTTTTTTATTCCCCCCCACCCACACACTGAATCGCTTAAAAAGGCCTCCTCCATTTATTTCTCTTGTCCAAAGTCCAGCACTAATGGTTTTCAAGAAAAACAATCCTACGGTCCACCTGTCATAACGGCACCACGGCTAGAGGATGCAGCAAACAGAACCCAATCTGTTGCACCGGAAATGCTCGTGTTGATCTTCCTTGAGGGTTGTTCTGGAAGTTTCCACGGTGGTGGGACGCTGCTGCGGTGTACGGATGAGCACACAGAGGTCGCCAATTCAATATCCAGGTGTGGCGGTTGAAGTAATGGGCAGGTTTATTGGATCCCACCATCTCTGTCCATCCAGCAGTATAAATATATGGGCACACGCCACAGTTAAGACGATCGGCAGGTTGCGTGCGGTGAGGTGAAGTGCTGTTACTCCCCGCGTCTTCCAATACATCTGGACGTGGAGGAGATGGCTAAAATATCACCTAGAGGAGCTCTCGAAAGCTGATTAAGATTACTCACGAGGCAAAACTGCTGCACAACGGCAATGCGTACAGAGACGGGCAATTGTGTCAAGGTACAAATGTTGTAAAAAAATTGGCTTAAAGGCTTAAGGTCTCAGCAGTATTTTAACAACCTTTACAAAAAAGATTACGATTTTATGTCAAGGATGTGTAATAAAAAAAACAGATAAAAACGCAAGCCATTACTTGATAAAGCGATATTTAAATATACTATAAGTAGCAGTGTGCACGGCGCATTAAGGATTGCTAATGTATCTTTTATTTGATCGTTAAAATGAGAAATGCGAGCCGTCTCACTGTGCACAGAAGTTTCGAATTGTTCTCCGACACAGCTGGAAAAATTGCCATAAATTACGACCCGTCCCCATTTAATGCGCACAACGCACAGGATCTGGACGTTGTTTTCTTCTTAAAATGTTCCGACGACTCTTTCTCACACGATGTTGCATGTGGGCATTATTATGCCAGCGGTTAGTGACATTTCTCCGATTTGTGTTCAACTGACTCGCACCACCGACTTCAACGCCGCTTGACGGTACGGACAATTTCCTCGGCTCAGTGACGTACGCCATGGATGCTGGGGCATTCAGAGTTGGCGAGATGTTAACTACCTCGCCTGGTTTGCAGGATGGCGTGGATTCGATCCCGAGTTTGCGTGTTCTCTCTTTCTCCTTGTGGTCGCGTGGGTTTTAGTTCGGGTCCTCCGGTTTTTTCCTCCACATTTAGAAACGTGCTTTTAGAGTATTTGGCTGCTATACATTTACACGTGATCAGCCACTTCGTTGAGCTATCATTTGTGATAGCCAGGTCGCTTCTGAGAAAGAACTGATAGCTCAATGGGCCTTAGCTGGTTAAATTTTTTTAGTTTAGTTTAAGCTTTATATCTGCATGTATAAACAACCTCACATTAACTTTTTACTGTAAGGACATTGGAAAAACATAGTAAACATACTTTTGAACGAAACAAATAACTGAAACAGAGATGCTAACTCATGAAGTGCATTAAACTACACCATTTATTTTATTTAACCAGGTAAGGCCCACTGAGCTATATCGCTCTTTTTCAGCAGCGACGTGTCTACAAATGATAGCTCAACGAAGTAACTTATCACGTGGAAATGTACAGCAGCCAAACACTCTAAACGCGTGATGTTGATTCAAAATGTGGGGGGGAAACCCGAGGACCCGGAGAAAAATCCACACGGCCACGGGGAGAGAGACACCGCAAACCCTCAAATATACAGCAGGCGTCGGGGTCGGGATCGAACCCAAGAGCTCCTGTATACCAGGCGAGGTAGTTAACATCTCCTAGCCACCGCGGCGCCACCAGCAGCATCACGATTGTCGACCGCAATAGCAGCGATTTCAGAAGCGTCACAATCGCCAGCAACAGTAACCGAAGCAGCATTGACGGTTGCGGAAGCGGCATCGGATTGCAAGCAGCAGCAAATGGGCGGTGACCGTGGGCCGGTAGCAGCGCCGTTTGCCACTCGTTGGTTCACGGTTCAACCCCGACAGCCTCCCCTGTTCATTCCTGCGGCCGACCATAACTATGCATGTACGTGCCGTCTGCTTCAAAGGTGGATGATCAAGATCTTGTGATGTAATTCGTAAGATATTGTGTGCCGGGGTCATTGTTCTAATTTTCCAATATTTTTGAAAACCCAGGTGGACAGTGGATGTCACTCAATACCGCCATCTCCAGGCCACCTCGCAGCCAAACGCTGTCACTCGGTCAAGTTAGCTGTGCCGCTAAAGTGATCCGATGACTGAACAATAATACAAATAATCGTACTTTCAATTTATGTCGCGTCGTTTATGCTAATAGCATCCCAGAACACTGTACATTAATTAACTACCATCATGAGCCAAGAATGTCTGTGTGTCCCGCGCGTGACGTCACTCCACGTCGACCAGCCCCCCTCATTAATAATCATGAACAGATTACGTCCTTCACATTAACAGATTACGTCCTCCGCATGGACCCCCCCGCCTCTCATTAATAATCTGAGCGGGTGACATCACTCCGCATGGAGACCCCCCCCCCACCCCTCATTAACAATCATGAGCAGGTGACGTTACTCCACATCGAACAGCCCCCCTCATTAATTATAATAATGAACAGGTGACGTCCTCCAAATGGACACCCCCTTCATTAATAATAATTAGCGGGTGACGTCACTCCACATGAGGCGCGAGGCGCCTCGTCCCCCCTCCTCGGCGTCAACTCACAACCCTCACTACAAAGGCCACGCGATCTCCGTAACGCTGTTGAGACATAGAAGTAAAAAGGACGTCATGATGAACAAGGGATTATAACCTTTAAATGAAATGAGTCTGTGTCACCGCGCCCTTACAAGTTGCACACGAATGAATGCAATGAATATCACGTCGCCGTCTGCTTTGCGCTTGCAAGTTTCAAATTTACTGCAATACACCCGTCCTTGGACGTAGGCCTCGGCAAGGTAAGGTAAAAGTTAAAAGGTAAAAACAACGAGCCTACCTTTACCCTACCCTTTACCTTACCACAATACAATCACTCTACCCTTACCTTTTACCCTTTAGCAGGTAAGGTACAAGGTAAAAAGCAACGAGCTTACCTTTACCCTACCTTTTACCCTTACCCCATACAAATTACCCGATTACAGGGTAATTACTAGGGAACAACTAAACATGAACAAGGTTTATAACGGTAAATGCTAGGTAGAGCGCTTGCATCATATAGAATACTCTCGATTATTCCAATGTTACACGCTTTCTTTTAACTCACTCTGTTGTCGTTATTGTTGTATCCTCACATTTTTTAACTAAATTTTTACCCACTTCCTAATGTGGTATCGACTGCAAACTTGGTATACTTAGGTCATACCGATGACAATACTATATTCTATCATAAAAAAAAAAATTTTAAACAATCTTTTATATTTGTTATGTTTCGGCTTGGGTCTAATTGTCCATGCTCAACTGACGTTGGCTGTAAATCACCACGGTCCCTTACGTTGTGGCGAGCTTCGGGGCCACTTCCTGGAGTCGTGGAGTTCTGTCATTACTCGTACGTTTAATAAAATCGTGTTTTTTTTTATCAAGTTTGTTTTAATATTACTTATAAAATGTAGGCCACGGGCTGCGCAACGGAGCTTTTAGCGGTAAACAAGGTACCGTATTTACCGGGTAATACTTCGCGCTATCTTTACCCTACCGGGTAATTCTTCCGAGCTACCTTTACCCTACCCTTTACCTTACCCCTTGGCATGTCGACATCTTTACCTTTTAACTTTACCCTTTTACCCGGTAAAAAGGGTAAATTACCTTACCTTGCCGAGGCCTACTTGGACGGGCGAAAGGCTAATTATATACTGTATAAGGACTAAATCCCATATACGGCCACTACCAAGCAAGTGAAACCACAACTACTACCAAGCAAAATAATAAAAAAGTAAGAATAAACAAATTAATAAATTGCCCCAAAACAAATTAAAATCACGAACAAAAAAGTTATCACAACAAATATATGATGGGAATATATAACAAAAAGGAATGTAATGCATATATAATCCAAGTAATTCCCTATGTTGCTTGCACGCCGTGTACATGATTGCATTTGCGCACGGCGAACAAAAGCTGCAAACAACTGAAAGACAAATTGACTTGAGCCATTCAATAACCTCTGGGTTATCAGCATGGACTCGTTACGCACGAATCATTTTGTATTCGCTAACTGCACCAACTGATGCCTGATAATTATTCGACCTGAGGCGAGCATGGGCATTCGCACAATAAACACATTCCTGCGGTCAATGGCCAGGGTCAATGGCGGCGTGGTGTGTTCCGCAAATATGGCCGACTGTGAGGGCGGGCACAAGCCGGCGTGAGTAGGTTAAACGTTGAGTTTTATAAGGGCACCACGGAGTGACCAGCCCCTCCCTCCACACCCAGCCCCACCCCTTCCACCCCCCACCCAGCCCCACCCTCCCCACCCAGCCCCTCCCCACCCTCCCCTCTCCACCCAGCCCCACCCCTCCCATGTTTTGATGCACGACGGACGGATACAAGAATCCCCTGTGGGCTGGTGTAACCTGGCGGTTCCTACCAGTATAAACACAGTTTACCTGTAACAGATTGCCTCCAACCTATCAGTGTCAGCGACCCAGCTGACTCGGACCACGAGGATACCACGACGCATCACCAAATGCAGGAAACCCATCGAGATATATGTGGATTCCCAAAGTGAACAGAATTGGTGTCCTAAAGTCCAGTCACCAACGACCACAACAAAATAATCATATAAAACGAGGCTGTTTCAATTACTTTGTTTAGATTTTACCCCGGCTCTGAGACGTAAACATTTCATTTGATTGACGTGAGACGAACACTACAGTGCTGTAACAAACACGTGTGCAGGCACCGGTGGACACACACATAATCACTGAGCCAACTCACAAGCCATGGGAGATGATATCAGAATGCATTATAGACAAACACAAAGTCGCTCTATACTCGTTCACGGTGTGCGCTCAATGCCAAATCCGAAATTATTATTTTTTAACTAGCCAGGAGTTATAAAACTTTTTTGACAACTATAATTGGGAGAGGCAGAACTGCAACTTTGCTGTTTCTATATGTGTGCCGGCATGCACTCTGGCAGCGGAACAAGGTCGTTCGTAAAGTTCCTTCAGCAGGAACATTGGGGCTTTTGCGGATGCTGTAACACTCCACCAGGGAACACGTGGGGCTGTATGTCCGTTGAACGGGTGTTAACCACACGCAGGAATCGAACCCGGGTTGTCAGGATCATAGTGCAGTGCACTCACCGTATATTCTACCGTTCCCCAAACCAGTACCATACATACAAAAAAATTCCCTAAACAGACTATTGGGGCAAGTGCTGTTAGCGAGCACCTATGAAGACCAGAACGGCACACGAGGGGGTGGGTGGCCAGCACCACACCCGACCGCCTTTGTCTCCCCAGTGGCGATGCTTTTACGCACCGCACCAGCTACTCATGTGAGGCTGAGTAGACCTAGGCGATACCCAGGACCGAGTCAGATAATCGTCACTGATATTCACCATGAGCAGGAATCGAACTCAGGTACGCCAGGTTCGTAGCGCAGCGCACTAACCGCTATACCACTGCTCCCCACAACACATACACTCGCATACACATTTACAAAGACATATAACCTGTGCAGTGACATCGCGGACGTCACTGTGTGGTGCCCGCCCCAGAGAGGCACGGCGTGCGAAGTATTCACATCGCGGACACCCCGTACACGTGGGTGTAGTACCAGCCCTATAGGGGCTCGGTGAGCGCTGATAGAGAGCGCTGAGTGGCACCACGCTCGGCATGCAGTGCTTTCCCCTATAGGAGGAGGGGGTGTGAGAGTGCCGGCCATGAATGGGGTGAATGTAGGCCATGGCACTCTGGTTGACCCTGGAATGCACGTGACGGGTAAAGTCTACACAGGGGCCCCAAGTGGGGGCTAGGGGTGGTCACGTGTCGGGGCGAGATCCTGCTAGAGGGTTCGAGAAGGTGGTCGTGGCCAAGGGCGGAGCCAGCCACGGCCAGTGAGGATGTAAGCTGGGTCCGGGGTTCAGTGTTGCTGTTGTTATCCTGAAGTTCTACGTTCTACGTCCGAGAAGAGTCACCAACACGTGGACCTGTACCCAAACCGGGGTTCTGTCCATTGTAGCTTATCCCAGTGTGATTAGTGTAGTTAGCCTGGTGGTCCACCAACATCGGTTGTGATCTGGTAAAGGGGCAGTTACCCCTTTGTGTTGGCATCAATAAATGTGTTGCCTCCAAAGAGTACGTCTGCAACTCAGTTGAATCCACAACTGGATAACCTTTTACAGACTGGCATTGAGCAGATAATAAGACCATCATGGCATTTGAGGGGCTGGTGTTCCCAGCATCACACCTGGCCGCCTTTGTATGCATATATGTTGAACTTCTTTTACACAGTACGTAGCCAACCATGCTAATCGGGAGGTGCGGGGGAAGGACGAGGCTGTGGACCCACGCCGTTGCACTTTCCAAGCACCGCCACAAAACGGATTCCCGTCTCGATGGCTGTCAAACTAAATTGCGTGGCTTCGGAGGCGGCTGCTGTCAAACCTGCACCAGTTCGTCTGCCGTACGTCAGGGAAGGGACCACACTGGGGCAAAGGGGCTGGACGTTGATTGGCTGAGTGCCGCGCTACAGCAGGCAATTACATTTTGCACGTAATGTCCAATGATGACCTGAGAGAATGTGTCACAGCGCCTGCCAAGAGATGTCTTTGGTTGAGTAAAATCAACAAGCGGCATGTAAACTGCCCTCGCAACCCCGTCCCAATGAGCTGATACCTCATCTATCCCTTGTCTACAGGGCTAGATTAAACATGTGCATTGTTTGTATTCATTGACCAATGTAAGACTACAAAAATCACTATATTAATAACTTAATCTTGAGACAAAACTCATATCTTCAAGTCCGGAGCCTCGAGGTTTAAGTCATATTTTCATAAAAGTTAGATTTTGAAACAGATCTTACTGCATACGATCTCGGATGCCACGTGCGCTCGCAGAAGTAACGCTGGAGGGTGAGGTGACGTCTTTCTGGAGCGCTTTCGACGAGGGTTGCATCAGTGAGCCACGCTCAGTTTTCCCTCGAACAGTGATGCGATCCTTTGCCCACTACGGAATCCAGTCACGGTCATGATAGCGCGTAAAAGTTCAACATACGTACATAAAAAAAGAGATGTAATTGACGATTTTATTTTTAAACCCCCAAAAGAAGAAAACAGTGGAAAAAAAACAAAGGTAAGAGATATACATACATGAAACAAGGTATCAAAAAATATATCCTGGTGTCAATGTGAATATGGAAAGTTAACATGATTTAGCATTTACATGAGAACGATGTTCCTGATGTGGCCCTTTGGGAGGTGACTACTGCCATCTGCAGTGGGTAAAGAAGCAGAGCTCCTGGTGCAAATGGAATAACAAACTTCATAAAAGAAGCAAAAGCGTCAGTTTAATGAAAATGAGCAGCCCGGTGCACGGAATGTCTACACACACAAAAAACTCAATCGTCCAATGACGTCTCAATCTTTTGAACGAAAGAGACAAAACATTTATTTGAAAAATCACGGACCGGTTATCCATTTTGTCACATGCACAACCTGCTCACGAAGTTCACAGACAACGAATAATGGGTCATTCGGAGGGCCCACCAACAGCAAGCCGGTGTTTGTAAAGGTTTTCCCACCATTAACTACGGTCATGCTCCAACATAAATTATAGAAAAAAGACGCCAGGAATGGTCCTCAGTGCCTTCAGTGGACCTCTGATAACTGCCACGGCTCGTTTTGCACAAATCATGGTTACCGTTTATTTGTTCCGTTTTTCCTGATATCATCATGGTGAGATGTTTATTCATCTCACCAGGATGTAACCTTTCTTTTCATTTTCGTTAACATCACAAAACGTGCATTGACCATCATTTGTTTTCTCTGGCAGACCTGGGGTCAATTGTAATCCGTTGCAATTGTTTAGATTTTAAGTCCAAATCCAAACCGCCAAAGTGAATAGTATTAGCTCTATTCTTTGGTTCTTTCGGTAAAGTCATGTAGGTAGAAAAATAAAACAAAATAAAAAAATTATACATCACGCCGTTTCGATCGCAACACAAGCGGTCGTCCTCAGGCAGAAAAAATTATCCAGCAGTGGAACTGCTGAACCAGGAAGAATGTCCCAACGAGCCATGAGGCCTCTTCTCGATCAAAGCATCCAGGAATGGTAGCTAGCCATCATTTTCCACTTCCACGGTGAATTTGATGGATGGGTGTATGGAATTGATGTGGTTGAAAAATTGGTTCAGTGCTGGCTGGCCATGTGGCCAGATGACGAAAGTGTCATCTACGTATCTCTTCCACAGGGAAGGACGTAGGGTGGATGTCAGGATGGCATCTGTTTCAAATTTCTCCATGAAAGCATTCGCTACCACTGGTGATAAGGGAGACCCCATAGGGGTACCTTCATTTTGTTTGTAGAATGTACCATTCCAGATGAAGTAAGTGTTGGTAAGGCAGTGCCTCACCAAAGTTGGTATATCAGGATTCAGTCCCTATTGGACCAAGTTTTCAATGATTGCTATGGTGTCAGGTACAGGTACCTTGGTGAACAGAAAGACTACATCGAAGCTGACAAGCAAATCATCTGGAGACAGTGAAATGTCTTCGATTAGAGAAACCAAGTGAGCCACATGGCCAGCCAGCACTGACTTTTACCGAAAGAACCAAAGAGTATGGATTCCTGCAGTCACGAAAGCTTCAAATCGAGTATTAGCTCTGCTGATGCAATTGTATTTGCAATTGACTCCAGGTCTGCTGTGTGCATTGTTTCAATGTGTAGGTTACCGTACACGAATCCAAGAAAAACTGAATATAACTTTTCATAGAACAAGCAATCAACTGCGATAACACACCTACATAGATTACCATATATATAAAAGAGGCTAATCTATCCATGGTATTTACGTTTATGATGTTATTTATCTTTGTGTACTCATGTCCAGATAAGTCTTCCGAGACCGCTTCAGCAAGTTTCAGCTGCATCCTAATGTTAAGCGGTTTATGTGAACAAGCACAAAATCTCAAGTAATATTAACCCACGACTCGATAACTAAGCTTGTAAGTCGCCGGTGCTGCTCGTACACACTTTTCCATTTTTGATAATAGCCCAGGATGTGACTCGAACCCATGAAAATCATACAAGCCACTGGGGAGGGGGGTTGTCCATGGAACAGGCTTGCCCACTAGTCCATTCAAATTGTTTAATGAATTACCATAGATTCAGCACTCACTTGATGTCAGTTAACTACGTACGAAACAATGATTAATAACATATTTCTAACAAGTTCACTAGTCACTAACACCATGCCTTCGAGGTCAATAAATTATGCACCACTTTGTAGGCAGTCGACACAGATCCTATTTCACCTCTTATGCATCTACTGGCCACCAACGTAAGAATGTGGAATTGCCACAAATAGCTCAAGGTCACCAACAAAGATTTTAGCATCAAGACACCTTCACTCTTGCAAGTACGTACGTTGAGCTTCTTCCATACGTAGCCAACCGTGCTCATCGGAGGTGCGAAATACTCTCGGACTTTTTTTTCCACGAATTCTGGTGAATGGGCGAGATTGAGCCCTGTTGCCTTCTCAGTGTAGGCTGTGACCGGCCACTACAGTTCTCTGTGCCCGATGACGCGGCCTTCGCTGCTTGTACGATCATCCCCAGCCAGCCAGCGCTCGTAA
The DNA here is from genome assembly GCA_014621495.2 of Entosphenus tridentatus. Classification (NCBI taxonomy): domain Eukaryota; kingdom Metazoa; phylum Chordata; class Hyperoartia; order Petromyzontiformes; family Petromyzontidae; genus Entosphenus; species Entosphenus tridentatus. The sequence continues at coordinate 9,082,610 of CM025633.2, read as the reverse complement.
ATGTGGTAGGGATCCGTGTTCCAATGCTTGTGGAAGGAGACTGGGGAATGGCTTGTGAGATAGTCGAGCGGATAGTCCTCCGGTCGTGCCTGCAAACACAACGCACGCTTCGTTAAGGTCCGGGACAATGAGCGGAAGAAACTCGAATAGCGTGCGTCAGCTCACGAAGGAAATACGTTGTGCTTTCATTTCACTATCCAACGTGCTTTAGTTTTTCCATGTGAGTGGTGCGCGTGACAAGTTAAACTCATGTTTTGGGTCTTGAATTAGCCGAGCATTCCTCTGCGGCTGGTAAAATTAGAACTGCTTTGTGGGAAGTCGTCGGCAACGGTTGTCGATGGAAATGTGAGAGTTCCATCACTGTCTCAGGTTCGCCAATGTCTGTATGTTGAACTTCTTTCGCACCGTACATAAGCAACCGTGGCAATCGGAGGTGCGAGGGAAGGACAACAAACTAAATGCATAAAGCAGTTCTTAAAAAATTCGTTTTCAATCTAGATTTAAAAGTGCAGAGCTCTAGTCGCTTCCTAATATTGGAAGAGCCAATAGTGATGGGCGACGGGTGCCTTGCCACCGCAAGTTGTTTGAGCAGGGAGACGCAAAGTGCCCTAGTTTTCTATCAATGTGTGTTGATGCAGCGCAAAGCGGTACTCGTTTCCTCGACCATAATGTTTGTTTTCAACTTTCCAACTGTTCGAGTTTAGCGCTCAGCCACCGTTAGCAATATAAACCAACACGTCGATAAAACATGGTTACTCAAGAACTGCACAGTTATCAAAATAAAATATTTTAAAATACTTTTTTTTAAAACACGCTTTAATGAAATGTACTGTCCGAGCTGCCCCTCCCCCTGCCCCCTTCCCCCATGGCCCCTCCCCTCCTTCCACTTCCCCCGCCCCTCGGCGTGGCTCCCTGAGGCTTGCCGTGGCATAAGGGACCACGTGGTGATTTACAGGCAACGTGAGTTGAGCGTGGACAATTAGAGCCGTAAAAAAGATTGTTTTAAAATATATTTATAATTTTTAATGATAGAATATAGTATTGTCATCAGTATGACATACCTACACCAAGTTTGCAGTCGATACGACATTGGGAATACGGTTGAAATTGAGTTACAAGATTTAAGGATACAACACACAGTAAGTTAAATAAAAGCGTGTAAAATGTTTAAAAATACATGTTTGGGATTTTTTTTATGATAGAATATAGTCTTGTTATCAGTATGACATACGTATACCAAGTTTGCAGTCGATAGCACATTGGGAAGTGGATAAATTTTGAGTTAGAATATTTTTTTGGGAGGATACAACAGACGGAGTGAGTTCAATAAAAGCGTGTAAAAACATTTGTGTTTTCGTGACAGTGCAGGGAGCGCACCTGGTGGAACTGTGGGCTGTGAGTGGCAGGAATTGCCAGGCTCTTGAAGCACATGCCCAGCACCATGTCATCCGGAGCATCATCGCTGTAGCACTTGCAGCCACCGCCCATCAGCTTTTTCACTGCTTCACGGCTGAACACCATTCTGCAACAGAGAGAGACGCGACTGAACCATCAATTCACCCTCAATGCACTCGTTCTTGTCGGAACTCAAAAGCTAAGTAGAGTTGAGCCCGAATGCATGTATGTTGTACTTCTTTCGCATCGTACGTAGCCCAACCGTGCTAATTGGAGGTGCGAGGGAAGGACAAAAAACTAAACACAAAAATCCAAATAGTTCCCTTTCTCTTCATGGAATTGGGGATTTGTTCAGAAACGCTGACAGATTTGTTTGTTTTAAAATCCTTTGGGATGGGAGACTGCAAGGGGTAACCAGGATTGGTATGTTAAGAGGCCAAGAGATATAAGTAGAGCAAAGGATTATTGAATATACCTGCGCATGTTACCTCCCTGTGTGTGTGGTGCCCCCTTATGTGTCGGTCCTATCTGGGTACTGCAATTTCCTTTTGCATGCCGAATACAAACATGCCAATGCAGGACACTCCTGAAAATGTGCTTGGGGGCACCACGGTGGCGAGATGTTGACTACCTCGCCTGGTATGCAGGAGGTCTCCCCGTGGTCGTGTGTATCTTTCTCCGGGTGCTCCGGTTTTTCCTCTCCACATTTAGAATCAACTTCAAGCGTTCATGGAGTATTTGGCTGCTGCTATAAATGTCCACGTGATAAGCCACTTCGTTGAGCTATCATTTGTGGCCATGTCACTTCTGAAAAAAGAGCTGTAATAGCTCAGTGGGTCTTAAATAGCTTAGGCTACGTGCAATTTTCCTGGACAAAGCGAATTTTGTATTCATATATTCATATAAGTCTCGTAAAATGTGTCACAACTTAACCAATCAAACGCTCATTCTCGAACATCCACTGAAGCTTCTGCCGTTCCCTTCCGTATGACGGCTTTTCAACTCCTCGGTCACAACGCCCACTTGCGCATCACGAATGCCACACAATCCTGACCTACAATTCCCAAGCAAGCTCATGGGCTTTGCGCGAAGGGGGGAAGGTTTGCAACTGTACAACCTGCTGCACCGTGAGCTAACGCAAGCGGCGAAAAGACTGTCCGTGATGCGTGACTCCGAGACACTCCCTCGCACAGCACAGATGGAAATCGATAAGCAACTGGAAGCCGCAGCCCCCCCGAGTGATTCTCTCACAAGAAGGGTAGATGTCAGCTGCCAGATCATTATTCAGGTGTGGCCTTGGTTAGTGTGCAGATAAACACGTCCTCTTGTGCCGAAATGTCAACGCGGGCCTATGAACGTGCTCACAAGTTGATGCGCCTTCCTGCAGAATGCGCACAGCCACAGAAACAGTCACACAGGGCCTCATTGTGTTGTGTAAAATGTTCTTTCTGTGGGCTATTTGGAGGAAAAGCACTCGTGTTCCCATTACCAACAACAGGGCAAATTGTCCAAGTGAATGGGTTTAATCTGCTTCCTCAAGATGTTATGTGGCTCTGAATCTTTTAATGTTTTGCCATATTTTGAAATGCTATAAAATAACATGAATAATGCGAATAATCAATCACAATAATTGTCTCTTATTCAGCCGGAAAGCTCCACTAAATCCTGATACATTTTCAGGAGCACTGTTCGTGGTCTGTGGCCAATAATTTTGGATGAAAAGATAAGCAGGAATATGTCGCAATTTTGAAGCTTTCGTGACTGCAGGAATCCATACTCTTTGGTTTTTTCGGTAAAGTCACGTAGGTAGAAAATAAAATAAATCACGACGTTTCGGGCGCAACACAAGCGTCCGTCATCATGTGGGAAAGCATGGTCTGCTGCTGAGGCAGACTGTTTAAAAAGGTTTGAAATGGGTGTAGCCCAAGGGTCATAAAGAAGTGGCCGGGGCTAGTGATGTTAATGTGATAAATTAGCATGTAACTGTAAGATGGGAGAGTGGCCTCCTCGACGAGGGCACGGAAGTGCTAATGTTAATGTGAGGGATTAGCATGATGTTAATGTGAGAAATTAGAAG
>CM025633.2:9065477-9079128 GCA_014621495.2 Entosphenus tridentatus | reverse complement strand
TGAGAAATTAGAAGGCACGGAAGTGGCTATGTTAATGTGAGAGATTATCATGATGTTAATGTGAGAAATTAGAGGGCACGGAAGTGGCTATGTTAATGTGAGAGATTAGCATGATGTTAATGTGAGAAATTAGAGGGCACGGAAGTGGCTATGTTAATGTGAGAGATTAGCAGGATGTTAATGTGACGACGGACGCTTTTGTTGCGCCCGAATTGTCGTGATTTATTTTATTTTATACCTACGTGACTTTACCGAAAGAACCAAAGAGTAAGGAATATATCGTGCCTATAACTATAATCCGTGATGCAATACTCAAGACAATACGAAAGGAACCTGGACATAACTCATCACTACAGTATTAGCTATCATCAACTCACTGCTGGTTGAAAGCCTCTCCAAAGCCAACATAATCTGAAATTATCCTGCTCTGTAATAACCACATTTTCATAAAACATCATGAACATTTTGTTACTATCCTTGCACATATTTGTGTTAATAAAATACAGCCCTTGCTTTTGAGAGCTTTGGATGACTGTATCAATTTCCATTGAATTCTATTCCTTGCCATGGTCTACAAAGGCTCGTAATAATGATTTCTGATATTCAATTGTCTTCTTTCAGTATCGTCTTGATTGTACGTGGTCGATGATGACAAAATACCTTCCAATATCTTGCTCGCTTGCGTGACTGCCTGGCCTCTTCAGTTGCCAATTCTCTTCCCAATTATATGCACGCACGATTCACGTACATTTCACATAGTGGCAATGACTCAGTTAATTTGCAAGTGAGTTTTGTCTAAATTTTCTAACAGAACAATGATTGAGACATTCCATAATTTAGTCACTTCATCTCAATGCGCTAAGTAGTAAATAGGTGAGATTATTTTTAGTCCAACAGCTATTCTCAACTTCTTTGGTGATATCCACGGCGATTGCATATGGTCCAGGAGCTTTCCAATTTGTAATACCTTTCCTTGGGATGCAAACGTTTTATGTATTCACTCTGTCCATCTGCCTGTCTCTATCATAGAACAACGCTTTTAAATTGCGAATTAAAGCTTTCGTGACTGCATGGATTCATATTCTTGGTTCTTTCAGTAAAGTCACGTAGAAGGGAATTAATAAAATAAAATAAAAACATAAGATAAAATTCTCACGACGTTTCGGCCACAACGCAAGCAGCCGTCCCTTAGGTGAAGAACAGGGCTGTCGGAAAGACAGCATCCCATTAGGACCCTGTCTTTCCGACAGCCCTGTTCGTGCGCTGTGGCCGAAAACGTCGTGAGAATTTTATCTTATGTTTTATTTTTATTATTTTAACGCTTTTAAAGATGATCCAATATGCACAAAATTTTATCCATAATACAGGGGTTTTCTGGGGTTAGATTGCGTAAATATCAATGTGTCGTTAAACCGTTCGGTTGCCAGAACCCGGTGGGTGACATGGCCTAGTGGTACCGCTTGCTGCAAAGGTTCACAGTTCGAATCCAGCGGCCGCCCCGGTAATTACTGCGATGTGCAATAACTATTATAACACACTCCGTCTGGCTTCACAGTGGACTTTAAAATCCGTGTGACATCATTCGCACGAGCAGGCCATTGGTTGACCAAGGGGAGGCCCTGAAGAAGTTCTGGTATCACTTGCTACTGATGTCTGCCATGACCTGGATTGGAACTCAGGTCATTAAGATTTTAGCACAGTGTGCTGTCTACACCACCATTCCCCATAGCCCCAGATGTAAAGTTTAGCCCAAATGGGCTGTTGCCTGCAAGTGCTGTTTGCGAGTATCTATTAACAGGGCCAGGCTTTGCGATGCACTTTTAAACCTAGATTGATGTTCAAACATGCATACAACATGTCCAGTGTGTTTGTCTCCTCAGTGGTAATGTTTAAACACTGCACCAGGTAACATAATCACCACTGCTGTTAACCATGGCCTGGCATCAAATTCTGGTTGCCAGGTTTGTAGCACAGTATGCTAATAACCACGCTACTGCTCCCCATGCAAAACAAAAATCTCCCCCCCCCCCCGTATAGCCTTAACAAACTGTTGGGGCAAGTCCTGTTAGCCAGTACAGGCTGAATCGACTTAGGTGAGTCCTAGGGACGAGCTCAGATAATTATAATCGTCACGCGAGGGGGTTGTCAACACCACACCCGGCCACCTTTGTCTCCCTAGTGGCGATATTTACGCATCGGACTAGATACTCATTTGAGGCTGATTCGACTTAGGGTAGGCCCAGGACGAGCTCAGATAATCGTCACTGGTGTTGGACGCGAGCGGAAATCGAACAGGGTTCGCCGGGTTCATAGCGGGGCGTGTTAACTGCTGCACCACCGCTCCCTATACACACACACACATAACAAAGGCAAAGACACACACGCAAATGTGAAAGAAAAATACTGACCCGCCACCGCCAGTTATGTAGCTGTAGCCACCACCAGTCAGTAGCCCATAGCCGTAGCGCTCCCCCAGGTACACGGGCTCAGTTGGATCATAGCAGCTGAGCAGCTTCTGCAATCTGGGCACACTGGCACGGAAACCGACAGCGACACACATTTAGCATACAGAGTAAATGCGAAATATCCACCTCCGACAAGAGGCCATCAAAGAATATTTAGGTCTTGAACTTGTGCTGGCAATTAAATGAAACTGTTGGGGCAGAGCCGTCAAAAACAGCACTTAAGCTGAATTCATCTCGGGGAGACTCAAGCCAGATTCGGCTACAAACTGCTGCTTATTATTTGAATGGTCCAGGATTCAAACCCTGGTTGCTAGTCTTATGATGCAGTTCTAGTCTCTACAAAGAGAGAGATAAAGATCATCATATAGCCTTAACAGACTGTTGGGGCAAGTGCTGTTAGTGAGCAGCACTTATTAAGGGCCGATACGGCACACGAGGGGGTGGGTGGCCAACACCACACTCGGTCGTCTTTGTCTCCCCAGTGGCAATGTTTACACTCCACACCATGTATAATTGATACAATTATTTCGTACCGTACGTAGCCAACTGTGCTAATCAAAGCAACAGGTACTAATTCGAGGCCGAGTCGACCTAGGGGAGGCCCAGGACCGATTCAAATAAATAGTAACCGGTGTTGGCCATGAGCGGGAATCTAACTCGGGTCGCCAGATTTGTAGCGCAGCATGCTAACCGTAGCACCACTGCTCCTGCCTAGTCTCTCCAACACCGCTTCACACATACGTGCAATTCCAACAAATGACATAACAGAGATGTACACACATTGCAAAATGTCAAAGAAAGTATGTCATTGGTATGCAGGTGTAATATAAGATTAGTATTTGTCTTACAATGAGTGAAATACTGATAATCTGGTACATCATAAGGGAAGGTCTTCGTCCAGAAGTGGATTGATAATAGCTTGTAAATTGCTGTTATTATGGTCACTAATATAATTCCATTGCTTAAATCAACAGACTCATGTTTCCTTGCATTGCTTCATGGTGTTGAATAATCCGGGAACACTTTGTTAACCAAAACCATGACTCTAGATATGCAGCCGACGCAAGTGGTGCCTTTTGCTTAAAAAAAAAACACTGACCTCCCTTTGGGTTTTGTGCTCAAAAGATGCCTTGCTTATATTTAAACCAGCCGTGACTCACGATGAGCAGCCTCGACTGCCATTTCAGTGAGGTGACAATCGAGCGGGCCGCGTGTCACCACCGGTAATGAATCGTAATGATGCAAGGGACCATGTTCAAGGATGGAGGTGGTGGCCGGGTGGACTCGGGGTCCTGCCCTCCACCGTGTGTGGATCGGAGGTCACTTGAAGGTATCTCAAAAGGAAGCTCTGGTGACATCGACTTCCGAGAGCCAATCTCCCTACGCACAGGGTCGCACACCCCTGCGAGGATTCTGAAAGGACACTTTGTCTCGTGATGTGACGGCGACGTAGCAATCAAGATAAAGTTGGGGGGGAGGTCACACATTTTGGCTGATCTCGTCAAGGAGGATAAACCATCACGCAAACTCTGGTCATCCTCGCAGAGGCTTTTGCTCCCCATCGAACAAAAACGGTTACCGCATCGCGCGCTTTCAGATGCACTTCCGCGGCCATCTGGAATGCTCTTCCTTCCGATATTAGGAAGCCACTGGAGCTATGCACTTTTAAATCATCTGGATTGAAAACTAATCTCCTGAGAACTGCTTTTTGTGTTTAGCTTGTTGTCTCTTCCCCGTACCTCCGATTTGCATGGTTGGCGACGCACGGTGTGACAGAAGTTCAACATATGCACATACATGCTCAATACGGCCTGTTTTTTCACCAGCTATGCTTAGCCTTCAAAAATGTTTTAATCAACAGCCGAACAGAAAGTCGCAGCAAAGTGGCCTCATTATGACCCACGTCATGGTGCGTTTCACCTCCTTGCGTTTGCACCTGGCTCCCCATTGTAGCGAGTTAAAGCACTCGGGCAGGTTACTTTGACTTCATAGCAAGAGCCATTCATGATTCCTAATTGATTTTTTGAGTTAGGTCAAACGTCGATTTTGATTCATCTCAGCTGCGAAAGATTACGCGTTGAGAAAAGCCACGGCATGAATGTGGCTTCGGGCTCAGTTTCAAGTTTATCCATTGCAAAGGATTACGTATCTGTGTGTGGGACAGTGCACACCTATAATCCAGAAAGTGAGAGGCTGGTGGATTACAAGGATCTGTGGAAATTTAACAGTGGGGGGGGGGGGGGGGGCAAACAGGGTGGAGAAGCTATAGCTAGTTACAGCTCAATATACAATCCAATCCAACCTTATACAGATTCCTATCTGCAGATGATTCAATGCTGTCTTTTCCAATCACCTGCTCGCACAACCAGCTACCCACAGAGGAATATCGGCTCGCCTAAGCCTGTGAAGGTGGTGCTGCAGTGCGCGCACTCTGCTGCAAACCCAGGCGCCAAAATTGATTCTCTGCTCAAGACTAACAGCAGTGGCAAGTAACGTATGAACCATTCCTGGTCCCCTTGCGTTCACCAACTTGCACTGACCATCATGGTGAAGTATAGTCAAACATCCCCCAAGACCAACAGGGCAAGCTGTGGCCTTCGTTCTGCAGTTCATTGACAAATGGCTGCCGATTACTTATTTACAATAATTATTATTGATTCTGGTTGGCGAGGAATTTCAGGCTGAAGATGACCGATAGCCTTACTACAGTCAAAAACATCTGAACCGTAAAATAAACTTGTTGTCAGAAGTATCATATTCCCAGCAATGATCCATAAATAATGTATAATACAATACACCTGCTTGCAGTGATTACTTAAAAGAAACACAGTGTTCAAATTGAAGTTGGGTTTGTAAAATTAAATATAGTATTTTTTTTTTCATAAAGCTCACTGAATGTGCTGGTTTTGACCAGCTTGATGGTCATTATTCGAGAGCGCATCGTCGTACAATCAAGATGCACGAGGCACTGGCCATCAGTAGGCAAGATGAAGAGAAAAGCGAGCGGACTCTCCAGCTCGTGATCCATCTTCATGTTCCACCGCAGTGAACACTTTGACCCCGGTGTTATTTCATGGCTTTATTTTGGTGATTTCGAAAAGTTTATTCGTTTAGCCATGTTTGTTTGTTGTAGTACGGAGTAAGACTGATGGCCTTAATCTAAGTTATAGCCTTACTACAGTCAAAAACATCTGAACCGTAAAATAAATCCTGTGGTGCTCCAAATTGTGATCCATCTTCATGTTTCACCGCAGTGAACACTTTGGACCCCGGTGTTATTTCATGGATTTATTTCATGGCTTTATTTTGGTGATTTCGAAAAGTTTATTCGTTTAGCCATGTTTGTTTGTTGTAGTACGGAGTAAGACTGATGGCCTTAATCTAAGTTGGCTTGTGGTTATTGTTGTTGTTTGACTTGCATCCCACTGGGATTTTTGCACACAGCGTTGGTGTACGGTGTTTTTTCTGCAATATTTTGCTGTCTTTTCTTGGATTTTCTGTTTGCACATAGTCACATATTCACTTTAAGATGTTTTCTTGTTCATGTTTTTGTTTTTTGTTTGTTGCTGTTGCACCCGATTAAAGAGCCGAATGGCTCACAGGGCTATACCTAATACATGAACTTGAACTATTGGAGTCAACAAGATGGGAACCAAGTGATTAATAACTACGAAGAAAAACCACAGGCAGCTTGGCAAGCATCACCCACGGTACGACGCGGTGTCGATACTACGTCACGATGCGGCTTGCTGAGCGTGGGGGCCACGTGCTTGTGATCCAGTGATAAGGGTTGCAGGAAGGGTGGCCGAATCATAACTTCCGCATTTCCCCCACACCCTCGATTAGCACGGCTGCTAATAACCGCATCTCCAGTTTCTTCATCCTTTCCTTACCCCCCCCCCAGCATTCCCTTGCGCGTTTCCTAATCCCCTCCCCCTACCCCCCCTCTATCTCTCCTCCTTGGCTCCTCCCCCCTCTCTTGCCTATATAGCCTCTTGTTACAGCAGCCCTTTTGCCCACTTCAGCAATTGTTTCTTGCTGTGGTTGTCCCACCTGATGACGGACGCTTGTGTTGCGCCCGAAATGTCGTGATTACATTTAATTTTTTTATACCTACGTGACTTTACCGAAAGAACCAAAGAGTATGGCACGGCTGGCTACGTACCTGTGATCCACACAACCGCCTATGCTTCAAGGCGGCCAAAAGATGGCAGCACAGCAAGTGAGTTCAAGATCCGCATGGCCTTTGAAAAATTATCCAACGCTCTTATTTGGTGTAGTTTCTTGCAGATACAATTCCGGATTCCTCTCACAATATGCAAAACACTCGTTAGAAAATGATTGGCCAAACATCCCAATGTCTTGCCACAAGACTTGACAATCAATGACAACATTCTGGAAAAATAGAGGGGACCTGTTAATTACTAGTTGACATCGACTGGAGTATTTCGTTTTATGCACAAACGTGGCTCGGATTACATTCCAGACGTATGCAAAAAACAAATGTACATCTGCTAGACGACAGAAATGCGAGCTGTGGGGATGGAGACATGGGGGGTTTGGTTCATTCCCTACGGAGCAAATAGCAGCTACACCCCTCTACCTGCTCCAAATACCTCGGAAACAATCACCTATGTTTGCTTCCTGATGAATAATAATTCACGGCTGGATGAAGACCTCCAAATGCCTTGTATGTCATAGTGGTTCACGTGAACTTACCCAACCATGCTGGTGAGTGTTGATTGGTCAAGGGGGGAGAGGGGAGCCCAGGGTTAGTTCAGATATCACTTGCCACAGATGTTAGCCGTGACTAACATCAGACTGTGACCAACATCAGATATCACTTGCCACGGGGTTCTTAGTGCACTCAATCCAACCCCTCATATAACAATATTTTTTGTACGAGTTCACAAAGATAACAAAGAAAATCTACAAATCTCACAGCTTAAATGAGCAAGGAGCTGGCACTCATCTTTGTTGATGGGGATAACCATTGTTCACTTCCCACTATAGCGGTGCTCATCTTATCCGCCGTCGAGGGATGATGGGATGTGTCGACCTTGCATTGAGATTTGAACTCAAATCCTTTCAATTGCGATTGAAAGAGCTCCCCCCCCCCAGTCAGATGAAGATAGGGATAACAGCAGGGCTTCAGAAAAAGCCTAATATTAGATCAGTCACTCACGGATATATACAAAAGCCTTTGAACATTCTGGGTGCCGCTGATACTGTATGTGTCTGTTTTTATAGCACAAACACCACACAATGCGTACATGTGTGTATGCATGCACGTGTTATTACTAAATTCCATTCGTCAAAATGACATTCCATTACTCAAAAGAGGACGAAGGATTTATCTCCTTAAAGCACGACGCAAATAGCAATAGATTCGCATTTTGTGCAAGATGCCAAGATTTTGAATGCACAAGATGCACTCGCTCACCCTCTTGCGCGTACAGGCATGGTGCCTTCGACGCCAAAGCCTTCATCGCCAAGTTAAAAAAAAGAAATGTGTTTGAATATAAGAACAACCCTCTGCTTTGATGTATTAATAACTCAAATGAACACACCATATTTGCCTGCCCATTTGCAATGCTATGACTCATACTTACTATAATACTATGTAACACAATTTTTGTTCCTGGCTAGTAAGTGTTATTTCGGAATTGCTTATGCCTAAAAAGTATAGAAAATGGCTATTATTCCCCACAAACTTTGCTTTTGTAACCGGGAAGGTGATATTTTGAAATGTATCTATTTTCAATGAGAAAACGGGCGAATTTGTGTCTTTTCGTTCACATAAAGTCAGAAAAAAACACATTAATCTAAATTCACATTTATTTATACGAAAGTAATACAAAAATGACTACAAAAGATTTAGAAGCGAGTAGTTTTTCGAGATTTACGATTATACTGTAAATCACTTTCATGAATCAGCCCCCAAATGTAGTCTCGTGAAAGGATATGACAAAAAGTAGCCAGGAAAAGTACGTTCATTCCCTAAACCTGGTTTCTGTAGGCAGCCGTCAGCGTGTTCCTTACGGACTAGTCCAGCACAAATACGTGTTTTATGGGCTGTAAATAAAAGATCAGTGTCCAAATCACATCCAGGTTATTCAGCTTCTTCACTGTTTACACAGTGCCAAATGACTGCCTGGTATACAGGAGGTCGTGGGTTCGATCCCGACCATGACTCCTATATATTTGGAGTTTGCATGTCTCTCTCCCCGTGGTCGTGTGGATTTTTCTCCAGGTCCTCTAGTTTTGCCCTCCACATTTAGAATTAGCATGCATTTAGAGTATTTGGCTGCTCTACATTTCCACGTGATAAGCCACTTCGTTGAGCTCGCATTTGTGGCCAGGTCGCTTCTGAAAAGGAGCTATATAGCTCAGCGGGCCTCAACTGGTAAAATAATAATAGTTTAAATAGTTTTAGTTAAAAGGTGCGATTCGGAAACATTGCCAGGAGATCATCGCTGTGGATTCATTCTCAGATAACGGCTCCTCGCGGGACAAAAAAAAATGGCAGAATGTGTCTGCAACTATCCCTCTGAGAAGTCTTGGACTCTATTCTGCTTTTCCAAATTCTCCTATTGAGCCACTCCCCCCCCTCCTCCGCCCCCCCCCCCCCAAAAAAACCCAGTGAATTCTTGGAGAAGGCAGTCCGCACGGCTCCCCATAGCTTGAATTTCATCTGCCATAGGGACCTGCATAACAACTGCCACTGGGTCTGCCCCAACGTCCAGACCTGCATCCATCACCAACGCTGTTGCCATGCCACCACATCGACGTGCTCAAATGCCTGCCAGGTCCTAGCCGCGATATTATTGCTCGGGCGTAACTGCTTAGGAAACAACTGGGTACTGGACCATCCACTGGACATCTGTGAAAAAGAGCTTCGGAGCGCATTGGATTCTTCTGGGTAGCTGACCCGCATAACGCATCGTACGTCTCTGCTCACGAGGCACAACAGAGTTAAGGCTGCTGACGTGTTAACAGCTTTCTCTTCCACAAAAACAACAAACGCCGCGAGGTAAGCAAACGTTTTATTTAAAGTGCTATGATTGCAGAAAATGGTTGAGATGTTTTAAGGAACCTGGTACGGAGTGTTGAGCAGAAATTCTACGGTTTTATTAGGGACCGCTCTCTCCATCCCACAACCTCAGGTGACTTCCCACAGATGCGAGACAACCTTACTATGCGGTGATGATGATAATGACAAGCTATATCGAGCCATATAGAGCCTGTACATTATCCTATTTATAAATATACAAAATGTGCAGTTATTTGCACCAGAGATATGCACTTTAGCAATTACGTGGCAATTGTGAAAAAGTCCGCATTCCCAAATGAATACTGTGGATCTATTGAGTGCACAGTGTGACAAGTGGTAGATGCATGGTTTGTGACCAATCAGGGTCATGAAGGGACATATGCTTTAATCTATAAAGTTTCCACTTTAAACATTACTCCACACTGCACACTCTTTCATACAATACTATACCTAGCACGGCACCTTACTTTCCTTTAGATCAAGCAAGTGTTTAATGATTAATTCACCAGTCTCTGCGTAGGACAACCACTGTTGACTTCTCACAAGATGACTTTCATTTTATTGACCAAATGCCAAGTTAACCCCCCCCCCCACCCGACTGCGATTCGAAATATCAATCTTACAATTTCCGTGGGCACTTAACCACAGCGCCACAACACACACACATATATATCAATACCTGCCATTCGCCACTAAGTGACGGTGACGTCACCGTGGCGCACGTGCCATGGCAGGTGCAACTTGGTCTCTAGCACGAGCTTATTTCGGTGTTTCCACCGTGGTGCTTTGTAGAGAAAGTGCCAGGTGGAGGGGTTACCAGTCGCTCACACGCACTGATTATATATACACACACACAAAAATGTGGAGACATTCTAGCCAAATGCCCTGAGAATCAAAAGGCAATGCTTATCTGACCCCCCCCCCTATCTTGCTAAGTGCACACAAGCTAATGCGACTACGCCAGCAGAATGTGATCTTTCAACTGCTAACCAAAGTCAATTTCCTTTGAAGTTACACCCTGGCTCCCATTGACCGGTTTCTTTCTCATAGCCATGATGTCCAACTTAAAAAAACAGCCAAGGCTCCAGGTGGCTTTCGGAGTTCTTAAGACGAGAAAACACTGGGTGCATGATAATGCCGTTAGGAGCACACATGCAGTTGAATGACGAGGTTTTTTAAGTCGTATATCGCAAACGGCTGGTATTCGTACACCATGCAGACCATCACGTGCTTTTTGGAGCAGCTTTTTTTTTCACACAAATATCATATGTTGCTTTAATGCTGGCCGTGTTTTGTTTTTCTTCAGATATCTCCATTTTAATGGGTGGTTGCTGTCAACCAGAAGGTTGTGAGATCAAACCGTGATCGGGGTTTGATTCAGGCTGTTTTCAATACTGGTCCAGATTCTTACAAACCGAGTTCTAAGAAAGCACGGTCTTTTCTTGACAGTAACCCAGACCTCCCTTGCCAGGAACACTGTGGCATAATGGGCTAGTACAGATTTTCAAAATTGTGGGGAACTGTTAAATTGATTTCAGTGTCGCGTTGCTGCAACACGCGCCGAGCTTACCTGAGGAGGCTGTCGTCATCGGCAATCACAAGCCACGGCGTGCTCTCAAACGTCGGATCGGAGTTGAATCTCTCCAAAATCGCAAACGTCTTGGCACAATGACCTGCGTCTCATCAACACCACCACCACCACCCAGGCAAGCAGGTGAGATGGAGTTTGGCGACCAGGGTCAGGTACATTGGCTGGGGCAGTGTGAAAATATTCCACTCTGCGAGTCCTCTTTAGTCATTGCCCCCTTGTTTTTTTTACCATTTTATTGAACAATGACTATCCTAACCGTACTATTCAGATTCATGGAAAAGGTGAAGCATTCTTAATAGAGGTTGTTTTTTTGGGTTCGATCGCGTAAGTATAAATGTGTCGTTAAATCCACCACTACCCGACACAGCTAATCAGTAAGGTTGGTCACGTCAACGAAACATGACAATTCGTTACTAGTGTAATGGGTTCCGAAGACATTTGTAGAGGTAACTTCTTTATTACAATACAACACTCCAACAGTCCTGATACACTGTTACAGCCTAGGGACACAGCCCACTCCTAGCGTGCCTGACACTGGCTACGCTCTCGGGTTCTCCAGCTACGATTACCCTAGGGGAAGCTACCTGACCCGACCCAGCCAAGGTGCGGGTCTAGACTCTGGCTTCCGCGGACCTCGCCCTTACAAGGGCGCCGAACCGGCAGTCCCAGAGTCCCACGACTGGCCCGCACAGCGTCCCGGCCCTTACAAGGACAAGCGGGGCGAGGGGGTCCAGGGTCCTAAGCTGGCTGGTCTTGGGCAGAGGTCGCAAACGGGTTTTGATTCCTTACCCGTACCCGTACCCGGCCGCACCAGGGTTGCAAACGGGTACCCGTACCCGGCCGTACTCGTACCCTACCCGTACCCGGCCGGGTACGGGTAAGGTACGGGTATCGGGTACCTGATTGCGACCTCTGGGATGAAGCCATGTTGCAGGCGCGGGTGGGTTGATTCTAGGAACTTGAATTGTGAGAAGAGACAAGACGTTGGGAAATGAGTGACAAACAGTTACTCACCAGTGACTCACGGTCTACCCGTACCCGGCCACACCAGGGTCGCAAACGGGTACCCGTACCCGGCCGGGTACGGGTAGCTGGGTATCGGGAAGGGTACGGGTATCGGGTACCCAGTTGCGACCTCTGGTCTTGGGTCTTGAGCTGCGACTGGCCCCGATCGGCTGGGAAGGTGCCCTTTTATCCCCCTTACCCATCGAGGGGTGGGGTTGCGTGTGATCCTAGATCCCCCGCAGCCCCCCGTCTGGGGTCCTGAGCCCCCAGCAGCCCCTCCCCTCTTGGGCTGGCACGGCAGCCCTTCCCCTGGCGGTACGGGGCACCTTTGCAGATGGACCTCGTCTACCACTGCCGGTAAGCGTGGCCCATCTACGGCACTACACTAGTTTAGCACACCAGTGTGTTGGAGAATAAACCTACAACATCTACAATTGTAAACGAATTGGCATATTTTGTTTACATAACAAACCTTACTAATTAGCCATGTTGGCTGGTGGTGGGTTTAACGACACATTTATATTTACATGATATAACACAAAAAAAACGATTATGGATAATATTGTTTGCGAAAGCCTACTTGTTAAACTGAAGCATTCTTCTTATCTGAAGCTTTCTACACAAACAGCGAAACAAACAAGGTTTTGAAACACTCACAAAATAGCATGACGATTCTTCTAAATGTTGACTTAAAGCTTTCATGACTGCAGGGATTCATATTCTTGGTTCTTTCGGTAAAGTCACGTAGAAGGGAAACAATAAAATAATAAAAATATAAAACAATAAAATTCTCACGACGTTTCGACTGCAACACAAGCAATCATCATCAGGTTTTATTTTTTTGTTTCCCTTTTACGTGACTTTACCGAAAGAACCAAAAATATGATTCTTCTAAAGGCAATATTCATGGATCTATCACACACATCTACCAGCCTGTTCACAAGCTGCATGTATTTTACCACCATGGTCATTAACGCCACACTGCCTTGCAATAAAAAATGTGTCACCAATGGCTGCATACAAATTTTAAACATTATCATCCACGCTGCATCTGCTGCTGGGTGAAGGCCTTTCAAAGTCGTGGCCATCCTTCATGACCTCGCGATGCAAAAATCCAACTCGCCTCTGCACGTGAGCTGATCTCATCCATCACGTGAAATGTTTTTTTCTAAGCTTCAGTTGGCTAGATCCCAGCAGAGGATCTAGGAAAATATGCGTTTCTGCTTGGCCAAAACATTTAACGAAATATTCAGGCTTTTTAGAAAAGTAAAATGAGAAAATATAAGAATGTGACAAAGGTTTGTATATTATTTGCCCTTGGTAAAGACACGGAGCTTTTATTCTTGATTCTTTCGATAAAGTGACGTAGAAGGGAAATAATAAAATAATAAAAATAGATTATTTTTTTTTTATTTCCCTTCTACGTCACTTTACCGAAAGAACCAAGAATATGAATCCCTGCAGTCACGAAAGCTTTAAATAAAAAAAACACACGGAGCTTAGTCCACTTTAATTATCAAAACAACTCCTAAGCAG
>CM025633.2:9028307-9055477 GCA_014621495.2 Entosphenus tridentatus | reverse complement strand
GGACGGCTGCTTGCGTTGTGGTCGAAACATCGTGAGAATTGTATTTTATGTTTTATTTTTATTATTTTATTATTTCCCTTCTACGTGACTTTACCGAAAGAACCAAGAAGATGAATCCCTGCAGTCACGAAAGCTTTAAATACAAATCTGAACACCTGTTTTGTTGCCAAAAAAGTGGGAAAAAACTATTACCATAGTATTTAATTATTAGGTGTATTCACAATGGAGAGAGAGAACATTCTCATTCATAGGGTTGGTCTCTTTTGAGTTACAGATGTCACACATCCAGTAAAAAAAAATGTACACGTTCAATTAGCACCGGCTAAAGAAAGAAAAATGAAAAAGGTCGCAATTCTCCACACTACATTTACCACTCAATCCACCAGCGACAGCAGCGGATCAGCACAGCACAATTTTTTTAACGATGCGATGGCTGATACAGTTAACCACAAACGCAGTCTTATGCCTCGATTCGATGAGTACTTGGGAAAGAGACCCGGCCTAGGGCCAGCCCAGAAACAGTCCAGGAATGCCCTCCCCATACATGGCCCTCAGCTCCCAAGCTGGATACAATATTAAGATGTGGTCTCTCAAGCTCCTCTCCGGCCAGCTCGCCAATCGTTTTTTTCCACTCTGCAGCCAAGGAGTGGCAGGTAAGATGCAACGTTAAAAACAAGTTTTAGCAGGTGGCCCATGTGGCTTGGAGAGATACTCAAACCATGTTCAGAACACCGAGCTCGCAACGCTGAGGATCCTGGGTTAAATCCGGCCAGCCAATCAAGAACAACTGCTCCAAACGTAAATCGAATTAACTCCTGTATCATGCCAATGATACAAATACTGGGATATAATTGGTGTGGGGGGGAATGTAAATCAAATGTTGTTTTAAATCGTTTGAAATGTAGCCGTGGGTTAGGCTAGCCTAATTTTTTAATCAGTCTCATTTTTACATAAATTAATAGTTTGCAATTAAATGCAGCTGGTGGCTCAGCGAGTCAAGTGACATTGTGTCACGCCTGGTTTCAGCGGGTAGGGTCACCTCGCATGAATGTGGTGCAGAATGCTTGGCTACGAGGCCCATGGTAGCCCAATTCAGAAACCGATCGCGGATCGTCCTCCAATGCCATGTTTTTCGCTGACCACCATTGAAATGTCACAAGGTGGTGCTTATGTTGTTGATAACAAGCTAAATCAAACCGTGACCAAGGTTTGAACTCGCAACATTCCGATTGACAGTCAAGCACACCAACCACGGAAGCATTTGAAAATACAAATACCATATACACCGTAGACCCACAAACACCACTACAGTATTAATACCTCCCCTGCAGGACGAACTAAAATGCACACAGTACAGTTTTAGTCTGAAAACAAATCACATGGATTGCTGTCTCAACATATTGCATGAATGGCAAAGACAAAAGTATCATGCCATTGCTGGAAAGTACAAGTAAATTTTCAGCCAAGAAGCTTTAAAATATATGTGTATACAGCCTTGAACGGTTACCACGGTATTAAAGAGGCATCCAAGGGTGGGAGAAAAACAAACGGAGAGCAATATTGCTGGGCACTGAAGCCAGAGGCTCCATCTCTTAAGCTTGCCCCCTTAGGGAGCAATGTTCAATTTTCAGCCGACAACCACCAAGAAATGGGGGTTTACAAAGGCCCCCGAAAATCTAACATGGCCAGATTGATTTGGCGTTACATAAGGGGAAAAACCCCAGTAACACTGAATACTTTGGTTCAAAATGAAGAACGTATCTAGGATTAAACATCCAAATTACATCAACCAACAGATTATGTTTAAGCTTGACCGCACAATGTTTTACTCTTGATAATGACACTGTACGACACAAGGTGAAAAGATAATTTCACAATCAGGTCTCTGAGTAATGTGTTAGATTACATATTATATTTTCAATGCCTCAATGCAGTTCATGAAATTACATGAAGAACCCATTTTATTTTTCAGTGACAAATAGTGCATTCAGTTTCCAAGTTTATGGAACAAGCACATTTTACAACATTTCTACACAGGAAGCTTTGTACATGATCGGTATGTATGTCGCATTTCTTTCGCACCATACGTAGCCAACCATGCTAATCCAAATGTATTCTCTGCAAATCTATTAATTGTGTAACATTGTTCTTTGTAAACAACCATGCTGTATATCAGAATTAGTTGGAGAATGTATTATACTAATATAGACACCAAATTAAGGAGAATATGCTTATTATATAGTGCGAGTGATGGGTAATGAAACAAATAATAACAAAAATTCTTATTTCAGAGATAAAACATCCACGGAAGCTAGAGCAGGCCAGGGCACCTGCCCATACCAGCAGAATCGTCAACGAGTGTCCCCAGGTGCGCTCCCGCAGATTTCCACACTCAAAATAGCAGTGTCCGCTAACCCGGCCCATGACTGGGTCCAGAGCGGGAAACCCCACATTGATGTATGGAGATCCACAACACAATGACGGTGCCTTTTATGTATATGGAACTTCTTTTGCAACGTACGTAGCCAACTGTGATAATCGGAGGTGCCTTTGACCGTGCAGCGATAATGAGCTCGTTTCAAGGAAGCCATCAATCCTACCCCCTCTTTGGCGCAGCGAGGCGACGGGAGTTGGCCAAAAACTTGGTGCAGATCCGGGGAGCAAACGACGCTGCAAAAGCAAGGCGACAGCACGGCCGCTCTGCGCCCGTGGGTTGGTTAGCCGTTTTGAGTTTGCATTTCAAAATCTACGGTCGTACGCCAGGATCACTCGTTGACTACCCTGCTGCTAAAGATCGGCGTCCCAGCCCGCTGCCCACTTCCGCAGATTTATTTTCTCGATCACGTACAGCTATTTTAAAAAGTAAAATACCAAAAATACCTCTCGTTACCCAGCGCTGCAGCGATATAATGAGCATATTGTACATGTTGGCATCTGGGTAAGTGTTGTACAAGGACACGTGCATGTGACCGCTCGCCCAAAACCATCGTGTCTGTGACAAAATGGGGACATCTTGACACCATTACCAACACTTTTGTGGGAAGTCAAACACATTCCTGCGGAGGGAGCTGGTAGGAACGTTGGATTGCTCGGTCAATGGCCAGGGTCAACGGCGGCGTGGTGTATTCCGCAAATATGGCCGACTGTGAGGGTGGGCACAAGCCGGCGTGAGTAGGTTAAACGTTGAGTTTATAAGGGCACCACGGGGTGACCAGTGCCTCCCCACCCAGCCCCACCCCTCCCACCCCCCACCCAGCCCCACCTTCCCCACCCAGCCCCTCCCCACCCTCCCCTCCCCACCCAGCCCCTCCCCACCCTCCCCACCCTCCCCTCCCCACCCAGCCCCACCCCTCCCATTTTTGGATGCACGACGGACGGACGGACACAATAATCCCCTGTGGGCTGGTGTAACCAGTATAATAGTAATCCCATGGAGAGACTGGCACTCGCCACATGAATAAGGAATTTCCTCCACATGCTCAGGGCTGCCATTGGAAGTGACCGCTGCCCCACAGCCGTTCACAACTGGGACACAATCATTCTGACTGGATAAGCATAGGCAGGTTGTTCGTGTTTAATGAAGTTAAACTAAACTATAAACTATTTTTATTTTACCAGGTAAGACCCACTGAGGCATAGGACTCTTTTTAAGAAGCGACCTGGCAATAAATGCTAGCTCAACAAAGTGGCTTATCATATGGAAATGTACCAGAGCCAAATACTCAAAACACATGTTTCAAAATGTGGAGGGAAAACCCGGAGGACCCAGAGTAAAATACATGCGACCACAAGGAGAGAGAGAGAGCACATACTAACTCCAAATATACAACAGAAATCAGAGACCATCCTGCATACCAGCGAGGGAAGTTAACATCTTGTAAACTCTGAATCCCCCGGTATTCATAACGTACATTGCTGAGCCGAGGACATTATACGTACCGTCAAGCGGCGTTGAAATAGGTGGTGAAAGTGAGCTGAATACAAATCGGAGAAATGTCACTAACCGCTCGCATAATAATGTCCACATGCAACATCATATGAGAAAGAGTGTTCAGAAAAATTAAAGAAAAATTAAAGAAAAAAACCAACGTCCAGCTCTCCTCTGTGTTGTGCACATAAACGGGGACAGGTCGTAATTGATGGCAGATGCAAACTCCAAATATACAACAGATATCAGGGTCGGGGTCGAACCCACAACCTCCTTCATACCAGGAGAGGCAATTAACATCTCGCCACTGCGGCATCTTCAGTTACTCACGAACGATGAACAATATTTTACACCACTGGATGTTAATAAATATTTTAGTAATTAACAAAAATAAATTAAACTATCATAATTTTGACCCTTGGAAAAACAAAGAAGACTATCATGGGAGAAAAAATATATATACGTGCCATGGTTATGATTATGCTAACAACACAGTTGTGCACAGCTTACCTCTGTCAATGTAAAATTTGTGACAAGTCTTGATAGCAAAGAAAATCTTGTCATCTTCCACTGGCTCCCCCTACAGAAGAAAACAACGTGATATATGTGTGCTTCATGTCGTACATTGAAACCAAACATTCAGTTCGAAAGAAGCATTGATGAAATAGTAAAAGATAGCTGCAAGGACATTTCAACGGCATCATAAAAAGATTTCGAATGGGCCGTAGCTGCTGTGGACAGATCTTTGCCTTCACCACCCTCATTAAAGCTGATTTCCATCGTCAACAGCAAAGTGGCAGACAATGAATGACCTCCCTGCTGCTGCCTGTGACACAGTTTGGTGTCATGAACTGCTGCTGAAGTTGGCCAAAATGATCAGATTGACATTCTACCGTACACATAATTGACGCGATGCTCAGCAACCGTACACTCAGGGTCAACGCCTCAACCACATCAATTCCATACACCCAACCATCAAATTCACCATGGAGGTGGAAAAGGATGGCAAGCTACCATTCTTGGATGTTTTAATCGAAAGGAGACCAGATGGCTCAATGGGACACTCTGTCTACAGGAAAGCCACCCATACGGATGCATATCCAAAACCTGACTCCCACCACCATCCTTCCCAGAAGAATTCCCTCATCAAAACTCTACACCACAGAGCTCGATTTATTTCCGACCATCATCCCCCAGCGAGTGAACTGAAGCATGTCCACCAAGCTCTCAAGATGAATGGATATTCAGACTACACAATCTGTAAAGCTATCACCCTAACCGTTGGGAAAGAACCTTCTGAGGACCCAATCAAAACCATCACCTTGCCTTACATAGCAGGTGTCACCAAAAATATCTCCAAAATCATGAGCAAACACAACATTCAGGTTCGATTTAACACAGTACATAAATCTTCATATTTATTATGTTTTATTTTTATTATTTTATTATTTCCCTTCTACGTGACTTTACCGAAAGAACCAAGAAGATGAATCTGCAGTCACGAAAGCTTTAAATCGAAAACAGTACATAAAATTCGTGATCTGATCCCATTTGCGAAGGATGTGATCCCTGACATGCAATACCCCGGCGTCTACAAACTTAGCTGTGTCTGCAGTAGTAGTTACATTGGGGAAACTAAGCGACATGTCTCGGACCGTGTTCGTGAAAATAAGACAGATCTGAAACACGGTAGGACCAATACCTCGGCCGTGGCTCATCATTGTTTTAATGCGGTGGGCTCACACGAAATTGATTTCTCTAAGACGAAGGTACTTTGCAAACCCACTGGCTATCAACAAAGATTCGTTCATGAAGCCATCCACATATACAGACACAGGCACAACTTCAATCGAGAAGATGGGTATAAACTGAGCAATCTTTGGAAGGACGTTATCAACCAGTTTAAGTCATAACTACCACCTTCCGATGTCAGTTGTTCTTTTCGGCTCTCTGATTTTACATGAACAGGTTAAACTTCCCACACAAACACAGCCACCTCGCTCGCCGAGCTCGACGTTGCTGCTCTGCGATCCGCCATTAACATGCTAATGAATTACATTAACATAACTAGCCCCGCCCATTTTGTTTATGTCCCTTGGGCTCCACCCATTTTAATCCTTTAAAACAGTCTGCCCCAGCAGTGTTCCCCCTATTTTTTTCCTCCTGATGACGATTGCTTGTGTTGTGATCGAAAAGTCGTAGTTTTGTTATTTTTTGTTATTTTCTTTTAACCTATCTACGTGACTTTACCTAAAGACCCAAAGAATATGATAGACGCTTATTAAAGGCCATGAAAACAGGATCAATTTACTGATCTCTTTTTGGACAGAATTGAGTGAGTGAAAACAAGTCCTCTATCGCCGTCTCGTGGCCATTCTGAGCACGGCATGTTACACAAAGGTATACACGGTATCGTGACAGAGCAGGTAAATTTTGCTTCTAGAAATACAAAAATAGTTCACAATGTGTTGCCACCACGCACGTAGCATTGTTTCGAATGCGCAATTTAGTTCAGTATCAGTAACTAAATATTTTTTATGCACAGTAAATAAAAATGGACGGCACTTTGGCCCAGTCAGCATTTGATACGAATCCAACTGGCATACCATACTAAGGCGCAATTGTTTTCAGGTGGAATACAATCGTGACAAATAGCAACAATACTGGGACACACATTGTATACAACAGCTTAATCCAGCCACCAGATTAAAATAAAGTCTCTGTCCACAGAAATAAAGTACCGGCATATATTCAGTGTTAGCAATTCGCCATGAGCCGAATTGCCGTACCGAATGATCCAATTTCGGCATGCGCGTGGAGCGACGCTGCGCGCCACGACCAAAACAATGACTCAGTCCGGTGGCAACAATTTTACTGTCCTCTTTGGTTCTTTCGGTAAAGTCACGTAGGTAGAAATAAAATAAAATAAATCACGACGTTTTGATCGCAACACAAGCAATCTTCATCAGATGGAACATCCATAACAAGAAAACGTCGTGATTATTTTTATTTTTATTTTATTTCTACCTTCATGACTTTACCGAAATAACCAATGAGTATGGATTCCTGCAGTCATGAAAGCTTCAAACGCATTTTACTGTAACTAAATATTCGTAAACGTTAGCTTTTAAGATAAAATAACTCTATATGCACCGTATTAGAGTTTGAAAGATGTCGCGAGTTTTGCCTTCGTGGAATGTCATCTAAATATCATACAACTAAGCGTCTATCAACGGCGGTGAAATAGCTCAACAGTAGAGCATTCGCTGCCCATTGCAGAGGTTCGCGGTTCGAACCCGGCGGCCGCCCTGGTTAATGCTGCGGGTGAATAAACCGTTAAAAAAAATGCACGCCGTCTGTTTTACAGTGGATGCTCGGGATCCCCCGACATCGTTTGAAATGACTAGGCAATTGTGCGCCGGCGTTATTGTGTGTAGGCCAGTTGCTGGGTCACATTGTGCCCACGGACAGCTGCCACTGGGGGTGCTCTTTCATTCCCATCACTGATATTCAAAATGGCAGTTATAGTAAACTCTTGTTAATTTGACACATATGGGGCTCTGGCCTTACCGAATTATCCATTATTCCGAATTATGTACAATGGTACTCCCCAGTGGATCCTGCCCCAATGAAGTAACATTTCTAAAAAAAGTAACACTTACCATCAGTAACCAGCACTGCAGGCGAGAAATTTGGATTTGTCTCGCAGACTAACGGATTTAAACTTGGCGCTTTCTATTACTTCTTGATGTAGGCGGAGACGACATTCCTGAGAGGGTTGGCTTGCACAGAGTGCATAAACAAGGTAAAGCCCAAAGCAACAGATCTGCACTAACGCTCACCACGCGCGCCGCCACCGGACTGAGTCATTGTTTTGGTCGTGGCGCGCGGCGTCGCTCCACGTGAATGTCGAAATTGGACCATTCGGTACGGCAATTCGGCTCATGGTGAATTGCTAATACTGAATATATGCCGAAAGCACAGCCATGCCGAATTATCCCCAAATTAGAATTAGCAAATACTGAAAGAACGAGGTTTTACTGTCCTCTTATTGAGAAGCCACTGGAGCTATGCACTTTAAAAACTAGATTGAAAAATAATTTCTTTAAAACTGCTTTATGTGTATAGTTTGTACTCCTTCCCTCGCACTTCCGATCGGGACGGTTGGCTACGTACGGTGCGCAAAAAAGTTCGGCACGCATACACACATTCATACTCACTTCGGCTCCAATGTTTTAAACTTTAAACAACACTCACGCATTGCGGAGGGTCCGTGTAGACAGTGGTGGCACACGTGCCTCCTGACTGGGCCTCGGCGTCACGGATGCAAAATTCTGGGGTGGGGGTCAGCTTGATCCCTTGTCCTTTATTCCAGATGTACAAGGCAATCTGGATACAGTTTAGATCGTGCAGGGTAGTTTTCCACGATCAAAAAAAGATAAACAGCATTGTGAGCTTCCAGGATGATGTTATTCTGAAACCACTATGCAATAATTTTACCAGGAGCTTAAAAAATATATCCTGCCTATTCAAGTGGCTGTGTCAAACTCATAGATGAGATGCATGTCAAAACTGAAATCAAATATGCCCTTGATTTCCAAAAGAATTAAATTAGCTGGCCACAAATGGAACTTTAAAGCTGAATCTAAATTCAAATAAATGCCCCTGTCTATCAAGGGAAACTAAGAAGTTGTAGCTTTGTAATTGAATTTATTTAATTCTGACTATATGCTGCATGAGGTTTTGAAATAAACACTTATGCAGTCGGAGACATAACCCCAAATCAAATCTGCACCAATCATGTTCATACATACCGAGTAATTTCCCCCTGTTCTAAAAGACAATTTTTGCTCAATAAGAGCCCATTTGCGTTGTTGTCTTGTGCCGTATATATTATTAATTTCACAGTACCGTCCTGTTGAGAGCTGTGCGACAGATGGAATTAGTCACATGTAGATTAATAATAAAGGTTTTTGGGTTAGATTGCGTAGTTATGAATGTGTCGTACCCCTCCACCACCCGACAGCCAGTAAGGTTTGTCACGTAAACAACGTGCCCACCGGTGTGTTGGAGAGTAAATCCACAACATTTACAATTTGAATACGACGTTTCACTGGTTATTGCATCCAGCATCTGGGCAATTTAAACTTACGCGATCTAACCCGAAAAAACTTTATTATTAATAATATTGGTCGCGAAAGCCTACGTGTTAAATGTACATTATTTCTCCATCTCTTTCTTTGCACCATATATATGTATTTATTTAACTAAAATACAAATACAATTTACTAATCTCTATACCGGTTGTGTAGAACACGTTTGGCTGATGGATAACATTTGCATGTTTATTTCTCCTCTTGATTTGCCAAATATGTTAAAATGGAATAAACGGCGAGCGAAAAACATTCATTGGAAACCCGGTGGGTGATGTAACTTGCTTCATGTTTGAGGTCAATGGTGAAATCCGCTCTGCGTGACTCCCGCGTCCACCTCTGCACGACGCTACACGCACAACAGGAGGGAGGGGGAGGGGAGCGGCTGGATTCAATGAAACCATCAAGCAATGTCCTTCAATAAACTACAATAGCTGAACCAAACAATGCGATTCTGCCCAAAGGAAGAGGGCGGATTGACCTTCATCTATTTGTGAAAGCGGTGGGGGTAATCTTTCAGGGAGGGTGGTTTCAAGGAATAATGGTCATGAACAGCCCAGAGGGTGGCATGGTCTCCACTAGGCTCTTGGATGGATTCCCATGTGTAACCAAATGGTAGCTTTGCAGGCCATTACCATAGCATTTGCCACAAAGTGGACATCAAAGACAAGCTTTAAATCAAAATAAAAGACATTGTTACATCATTCAGAAAAAAATGTCAGGCTGCCACTGTCGTAGCCTAAATACTACATTTTAAATAATAATAAAACCGATATAAAAGCCTAGATAACCATTACCCCCCTGTAGAGGTGCAACGGTGCATTCCCAATTATTATGAGCATGAAAAAATGTACGGACATTTATAAATGTGCGGCAAACCGGTAAACATTTTTTCTCGCCAATTATTCTCTTCCGGTTACTGGTCATAAACAAAAAAGATCTTCACAACCATAGTTATTAAACTCTGGAATGCACTGAAACAGGCTCCAAAGACTCCTCTTTAACCGTCACGTGCTGCATCTGGATTCAGGTTAGGTCACGTGCTCTCATCTACACTGGACCTGCCCTGCTTGCGCGAAAGATGCTACGGCCAAGGGTGTACCACCTTGCGAGGAGAGGCTGGCTGAGAGCCCATCCGGACGAGAAGAGTGGGTAGTGGAAGGACGTGGGGTCCTCGTGAAACGCGAAATTGTGAATTATGGTGGCGCTCTCGTCATGCAAGGCACGGCCCAGGAACCACGGCTGAGAAAGCAAACGAAACACAAAGCACCACTACAAACAGCACCGCGTGCATCTCTCCCTGCAGCCTATTTTAATTGTCAGCCTTGTCAGTGTTATCCCAGTCACGTGTCCTATGATTGCCTACGAGATGCACGTGGCAATACATTCACCGTACACGTGTCAGAGCTATACCTTTAACGTAACATAATTGCGGCACAATTCCCCTGATGATGCTAGTTGGAATTACCAGTGATACGTCGTACTCAAATTGTAAATGTTGTGAGTTTACTCTCCAACACACCGGTGTGCCGAAGCAGTCACTAATTGGCACGTTTTGTTTACGCGACAAACTTTACCGATTGGCTGTAATGAGTGGTGGGTTAAAAACAAATGTATACTTAAGGGATCTAACCCAACATAACTTTTACTATGAAGAGCTACACCTTATTACGCCTGTTTACCCAGAAAAGTCTCGCTGAGTCTCAAGGGCTCTTTTTCAGGAGGATCCTGCCATATTTTCAGAGCAGGGGGCAATGTTGCTATGTGCAATGCCAAACTAAAAACATTCAACTGAGGAGTCATTAAATTTCGATTTAAAGCTTTCGTGACTGCAGGAATTCATCTTCTTGTTTTTTTTTCGGTAAAGTCACGTGACTTTACCGAAAAAACCAAGAAGATGAGGAGTCATTATAAAGTGAAGCCAAAGGGTTGTACCCTTTAAGGGTCCATTCTAGCAAATCACTCGACTTGTCGTCGCGAATAGGAGCCGAGTATGGACAAAATAAATTTCTGAACCAAATGTTTACAATAACTTTCATGCACAGTGGACAATGTGAGGAGAGAATGGCTCCCACCATGTGAATGTGAAATTTTGCACGGGATAAGTATAACAGCGTACTATACCGGAAAACCTGTAGCCAGTTGCGTAAAACGTCTTGGATATTTTCCCGTAATTTTCAATCAAAATAATAACTATAGTAATAACTATGGCAATAAATATGGTAGTGTATGTGGACAGCTGGTTATACGAATATATAGTCATACCTCGGTATACGAACGCTTTGTAATACGTCGAATTTGGTATACGTCGTGTTTTGACGAGAGAGAAAATGTCTTGGGATACGACGTCTTGCTTGGGATACGACGCGCTTGCTAAAACTTGTGTGGGTCGGGATGAGTCGTGTATACTCCGTTCACGACTGAGACAAAGTGCCACGCCTCAGTCTCCCTGTAGATCTCGTTCAGTGCACAACCCTTGCTATAACTCTCCGTGAATTTTCACGTGTTTTTTGTCATTGTAACTCCTCTCAGCAAGGTAAAGTGATGTTAAATTGTATTTTTATTTCAATTTATTTTAATTTATTTATGCATTTATTTTAATTTATGTATGCATTTTAGTAATAAGTAGTGTCTAAATTATTTTATACAACCCCATTAATGTATAATGCCATATAAAATATAATTTCTTACACTCTGGAACGGATAATTTCCTTTCCCTTTATTTATGGGAAAAATTCGTTTGGTATACGTCATTTTCGGTATAAATCCTGCCTTCTGGAACGAATTAACGACGTATACCGAGGTACCACTGTACACCGATTCAACCTGGTGTGGTTGCCTGAAACGTTATAGTTTTTAAATCCTTTATATTAAGTTCACTTGCTTGCTTGCGCGCTTACAACCGTGCAAATCTTTCGGTCGTTTTTTAACCCACTTCCCGTGATCCAATCGAGCTGACATTTTGCATAGACTCGTTGTGCGTGACAATTTATTTTCGTGAATTTTTTTTTCCAAAATTGTACACTTTTTAGGCACATTTTTTTTATATTTAATTACCAATTGCTTAATGGTGGCAGCCAATCATCTGACCCATAGGTGGCAGCCATCTCAAGCCAGAGGACGAGATGACTCTAGCCGCCACGCATATAAAGGATTTATAGTGAAAAACTTTGTTTTTACGGGTAAATTTTTACATTTTATTAACCAAGGAGAGTCTCACTGTCAATATCAGTTTTCAGGAAGGCCGTGCTTTGGGTGGCTTGTGTTTTCAACGTGGGTAATTATTGCATGCGGGAGGAAACTGGAGTGCCTCGAGAAAACCCACCAGTAACAAGGAGACGGCACGTAAACTCCATACAGCTCGCTCAGAATCCTACTTGCACTACATCCTCCCACAGACAGAATTTCCCTGCATATGGTCGGTGTCGCATCTGCACAATGGTTCCATCTCTGCTTAATCCACCAACCCCACCTCCAAGCATTTAAACCAAGAATATCAGTGGTGCTGGTTCAGAAATTCACACGCAGACATCAGGACATGCTAAGGACAGAGAGTCACCACGTCGTCTACAAGCGTCTGGGCTCGTTAACTGCGTGTGATGTCGGTGGCACGGTTCGGCTTTTGAAGTGGAAAAACACACCTAGGACCATCCTGAGCCACTTCAGGGGGCTCAACACAGCCTTGACATGGCTCGGTTGTACAGCGAGAAAAGAGGCATCAGGTCCCTCTTAAAGACCTTTGTCTTTTTGATGAAGCTGGTTGTAATCGCCAAAGAAACGTCATACTCGAATTGTAAATGTTGTGGATTTACTCTCCAACACACCAGTGTGCTGAAGTAGTAACTATTGGCACGTATTGTTGACACAACAAACCTTACTAATTGGCTTGTGTTGGGTGGTGGCGGGTTTAATGACAAATTTATACTTATATTTACGTAATCTAACCCAAAAAACCTTTATTGTGGATAATATTGGTCGCAAAAGCCTACATGTTAAACCTTTGTCCGGACAGATATTGAAAACCAAACCGTACTGCGTTCATAACGTAAATTGGATATAACACAATTAATGTATTAGGGAACACATTTTTTTATAAAGCGGATGGTGAATTGGATTTGTAACGTGATTGAATGAACGGAACTACGTCGTGTGAGTAGAAACGAGCGGTGATACGGCAGCCTCGGCGTAGCATCACACAAGGCAGGATGCTGGTGGATGCTTCTGGATGCTACCCACGCCCCTCAGTCTTTGTTCGGCCTGCGTTACGCATCTCACACGTTATCGCGGACTGTGCTTTACCCTATATTATATTTTATATCACGATTACCGCGTTAAAGGAGAACAGACTGTACCTTGCTGTGGTCATAGCGACCCAACAACCGTCTTAGCCTCTCCAAGTCCACCCTCGTCTCTTCTTCACAGAAGAACCACCAGGTCGCTGAGCCTCCGTGTGTGGACAGGAGCCTGGAGAGACACACTCGTTGCTTGAGGTGAAGCTATTGGTTCACTTCGATTTAAAGCTTTCGTGACTGCAGGGATTCATCTTCTTGGTTCTTTCGGTAAAGTCACGTAGAATGAAAATAATAAAATAATAAAAATTAAAATAATTCTCACGACGTTTCAGTCACAACGCAAGCAGCCGTCCTCAGGTGGAGAACAGGTCTGTCGGGAAGACAGCGTCTGATGCTGAGAATTATTTTTATTATGTTTTATTTTTATTATTTTATTATTTCCATTCTACGTGACTTTACCGAAAGATCCAAGAAGACTATTGGTTCACGTCAGCCTGTGCACATGGAGTCGACATTGTGATTCCTGCTATTATCCAAGTAGTCATAGCAATGGGAACATGGTAACATAAGTGTGTACAGGTGGCAATCATGAATAGCACTCTTTAAAATTACCACTACGAATTGAAAATGTATCTGTACGTATGTATGTTGAACTTCTTTCGCACCATACGTAGCCAACCGTGCTAATCGGAGGTGCACGGGAAGGACAACGAACTAAGCACAATGAGCAGTTCTAAAGATATTAGTTTTCAATTTATGATGCATGAATCACGTGTTAGAATGTATGTTTTTATCTGTATATAATGGTTTCATGTCATCCATATGGTCACTAGTGGTCGCTAAATTCAACGAAATGTTATTTTAAAAAATCAACATTTGATATTTTTCATCGAATCACAAACCCGATTCATGACTAATCGCAAACCCGATTCACGACGATTCGATAAATCGTCGAATCACTGGAATGTGATGCACTTCCCCCTGTAAGTGAATTATAGCTGTTCAGGGTGGCCTGGCCAGAGACACAACACTGCATACGTTAAGTCCTCGCTCAACGTGTGATCTTCACACAACGCAATAACGTGGTTCTTCCATTAGGGAACACTTTACACACATTACGGAACGCGCACCGTTACATAACGTAGAATGCGTGCCATTATAACACGGAGCGTGTGCCGTTATAACGCAGACTCACCGTTATATCGCAGTTTCTGAGCAGTCAAAGACAAACTATTTTCTTGAGCTGCGTGGCTTAACGGCATGACACAGAACGCGGAATGCTACAGTAACACGGACGGCGGCTTACCACAACTTATTCGTCCCGCCATCTTAGTACGTGTGTACACATCGTATCTCGCGAAATGCTATCGTTACATCATTTATGGGGGCAATTGTTACTGCTTCACGCGACACTTTTCAGGAATTAATCCACCGCGTGAAACGAGGACTTACTGCAGCGTAAAGGCGCCCTCTGTTGGTTATACAATGGAATGCAACAGTGACAAAGAAACCTACGTTCTGATATTATACAACTACAAATACTATGCTCCGCAGTATTTATTCCTGTAATATAATACTATTGTTTAGAACAATACCTATATAACACTCAGATAAGTGGCACTGGTCTGTGCACCAACACAACAGGTTAAAAGGTCAATTCCCAATTGAGGGTGGAGAAATTATGTGCAGTAACACTCTAGCAAGTAAAGAGTGGAAGTCTTATGAAGAGAACTGCCCTGACTTTAGGCTCTTGCATGGACTTTAACTCTCACTCTGTTCAAAAACGTAGATCGAAGGGAAGAAATATTGCATTCAATGCACACAATATGCAATGAATACCATAAATTGCGGTGACTGAGTGGCTCATGAGGCTAATACCATAGCAGGACACGGTCCTGGCACTTTTATATATCTTGGTTATGAATCCAGGAAAGTCACCCATGAGTAAATGGTTTCTCAAGTGTAATGGTCTCATCCCTGCGACTGAAGACCGCGCAAAATTATCCAAGTAAATTTGGTTTTGCACCAAAATCATCTTTACTCTAGCACTTTTAAATGTAGATCATTGTGATACAAGAAACTAGAGGCCGACCGAAACTGAATTTCTGGTTTCGGCCAAAACCAAACCAGACCGAAAGTTAAAAATTGACTTTCGGCCGAAACCGAAACTATGCCAAAAGTGTCCATTTGCCAACTTTCTGCGCCGAAACCGAAACCGAATTTCGATCAGCCTCTACAAAAAAACATGTTTTCAGGAACTGTAAAAGACCTACTACTGGTGTAGACAAGAGGCCTATGAATGGATTTCAAAGTTCTGTGATTTTGACTTCTGGGAGGTGTTCTCTGACACGATGCAATGTACTCGCTGTTCTAGGAGTTATCACTGAACAAATAAATATTGTGAGACAGACGAATAAAACACAATAAATAGATGTGAACCTGCAGTAATTACTGAGGCTTTTTAATTCATGCAATTATCATTATGTTAAGTAAAAAAGGATAAAGGCATTGCCCTGCAATTGCTTGATGCCACTACTGACAAAAGGACCTCCACTAGAACTGTTTTTTGTGTTTAGTTTGATGTCTTTTTCCCACACCTCCAATTAGCATGGTTGGCTATGTATGGTGCGAAAGAATTTCAACATACATATATATTCTAAAGTGAATGCTAGCACGTATTTGGTTTACCATATTTTTATAATAGTTCATTATTAATTCCAAAAGCCTGAGAGTAGGAAACGGCTGCTCTATTCCTTCACCAGTTTTCTCGTGTGTGGGAAAAGCTGGCGTGCCTGGACATAAACGAGGGGCAAGCAGATGGGGGGGGGGGGGTGACAGCAGCCACACTCTGCATGCGAGATCTGAAAACCACATCCTGTACTGCCTCCTGCACCCATATCCATGAAGCACAGAACTCAAGGACGTACTTGAATTTCTCCGCCACCAACACTGCCTTTCCATGTTTTTAGACAATATGAGCTGCCTGTCAATTTGTTCGAATTCTCTCGGATCATTTTGTTGCATCACGGGCTGAGCTGAATTCTCTGTCACGGATTGGACGGAGACGGAATTGCATAACAAAAAATGCAATCATGTCACAGGGTGGCGGACACATTTAACTTTACATCCAAGGTGTCCGACTCACGTGATAACTCGGAAAATCTATTTTTTTAACAACTTGAACCATCACATCAGCTCAAGTGTTGGGAGAAATCAGGCCAAGTCGAGTGCACTACAGTCGACTCGAGTTGGCCGTAAATGAAATCACACTGTACTTTACACACCTCATTCGATTCGCTGTAGGTAGTCGTCTCAGGCAAGGAGCATAAACCATCATCCGAACTCCGGTCATCCTCGCAGCGGCTGCTGGCTTGGCCATCGAACAAAGACGGTCAGTGCATCTCGCGCTTTCAGATGCGCTTCTGCGGCCGTCTTGAACGTTCTTTCTTCCGATATTAGGAAGCCACTGGAGCTATGCACTTTGAAATCTCGATTGAAAACTCAATTCTAAAGAACTACTTTTTGCGTTTATTTTTTTGTCCTTCCCCTGCACCTCCGATTAGCACGGTTGGCTACGTATGGTGCGAAAGAAGTTCAACATACATACATACATACAATAGCTCCGTGTCCACTATTAAAAGGTTCGCTACGCAAAAAAAAGTTTGCTGCGTAAGATGAGAAACGTTGTCACTTAGTACCTGGGGAGTGCTGGGAGAATGGTCCAAGCTCCTGCCACCTCATCCACTTTGTGCAGCAGAACAATGGTAGGGGGAGCCTGTCAACACATCACACATTGGGAATACAGATAACACAAATAAGCAAATGTTTCCCTGCTCCATTACGCATTGGAGAATCTGAAAATGGCTGCCTGAACCAGCGATAAAAAAAATCTAATTTCCTATGGTGGGGCACAGTTTCTCTGTAAGACAACCATAAACAAATTTACCATAAATAACCTCAACATTTCTATAGCTTCCAAGGGCTTCAGAATCATTAAGAACTTTTAAAATAAATCGAAAAACTTACGTTTTTTAAACTTGCTTTCAATTTGGATTTTCTTCATGTGTTATTTTTATTATGTCTTTGCTAGAAATTTGTGACGTGATTTTATTTTGTCTACAATTTCACTTTTATTGTTCATGCCTGTAAAGCACTATGTTTTGCATTTTTTGCACAGTGTGCCAGAAATAAGTTTGATTGATTGAAGGACAGTTTAATTGGCATTTAATTGGCCTATGAGAGGTGATGGGCTGAGTTCATAATGAACTTCCTTTATCTCAAGATATTTTAGGCTGCTACTGCTCGGTATATTTAAGCAATTTCAGGCTGAGTATTTTGACGTATCTATATTAGCGCAATTGGCTGGGATATGTAGGCAAGTCTGTGGGTACCCTTGACGTATTTCTTTCGATTGTCATCATCAGTACAATGACCACCAGCTGATAAAGCTGTACCCCTTGTTGAGAAATAAACATTGGTCGTTGAAAGACAAAACAGGTTCCCAACATGGCGAAGTGGAATTTTAAAAAATCGGTTCTGGATGATCAAAACATGGCCCCAACACGTATTTTGAGCACAGTGGAAACTGTGAATGGCATGAATGGAATACTTCGTAGCTTCATTACACCTACTGCACTGACTGCTAGTAAGTATGCCCCGTCATTAACCTCAGCGTGGAGACGATTGCATTTCAAACCTGTTGAAGTTTTTGCGCTTGCTGTAAGAAGTCCTCTTTGAGTCTTCCAGCGGCCAGCGCATTGTAATGGCTACTTTGACTGTGGATAACTATCACAATGTTTCGCAAGTCTGCGTACGCACACACACGCAAAAATACATAAAACTCAGCAGTCAATGTGGAATCTAAAGACCTGCCTGAGAAATGTCAGATACAGTGGCGGTGCAATGGTTGCACTATAAACCTAATAAGCTGCATTTGATTCCCGGCCACAGTCAACATCAGTGGCATGGTGAAGTATGGTTAAACAATCCCCATTATCGGCATGGCATGTGGATTAACTAAGGGCTGTAAATTTGTATAATCCCGCACCTCCGATTAGCACAAGAACTTACATTCACGCTAAATGGTGCAATGAGAAGGCCAAGTAGTATTCTACAATGTGATTAATGTGCACAAATTATGAAAGCACCGAAGATGCATATTAATTCACACTGGAGGTCCTGACAGATTGCATAACACCGAAGATTTATAACATTGTCTGGGCGTGGTGGCACATGCCTGTCATGGAGCAACTTAGATAAGGGGTTGGTGGCTCACACACGGAAGGTGTGGGTGATTCACCCACCTGCAGAGTGGTGAGGTAGTGCCTGTAGGAGGCAGTACAGCAAGTAGGACGTCAACCTATCTGTGTGGACTTCGGCATATTCTACTTTAGCCTGCCGAGCACCACTGTTTCATACCACAACACTCTCCAATATGAAATTTAGCCAATCCGACAAGTCAAAACATAATTTTTTGTAAGAGACTCCGTGTGACCTTCCAGGTTGAATAATAATCGTATGGGTATTAAAATGTATTTGCTTTTCTGGGTGTCATAACACACGTTCGTTCGTTCATTCGTTTCTCAGTCTGCCTGTCCTGATGAGGGTCGCGGCGGCAGCATGTTGAGTACGGTGGTCCAGACCTCGAGCTCTTCCTGGGGAATTCCCAGGCGATCCCAGGCCAGCCGAGCGACATGATCCCGCCAGCGTGTCCTGGCCGGACCCGGGGTCTTTGCCCAGTGGCACGTACCCGGTAGAATTCCAGGGGGAGTCCCCGGGGGGCATCCTTACCAGGTGCCCGAACCACCTCTCGATCCGGAGGAGCAGCGGCTCGACTCTGAGACTCTCCCAGATTACCGAGCTCCTCACCCGATCACGGAGACTGAGTCTGGCAACCCTTCAGAATAACCAAATTTCGGGCCCTTGTACCCACGATCTCATTCTTTCGGTCATTACCCAAAGCTCATGATCATAGGCGAGGGTGGGAATGTAGATAGATCTGTAAACCGAGAGCTTTGTTCGAGAACTCTGCTCCCACTTCACTACCATGGAACGGTACAATGCCTGCAACACTGCGGACGCCACACCGATCCGCCGGCCAATCTCTCGCTCCCACTTACGCAAAATAGACCGCGACGTTCTTAAACTTCACCACTAAGGGCAGCTGTTCCCCTCTGACCTGGAGGGAACAATCCACCATCTCCCGGGAGTGAACCATGACCTCAGATTTAGAGGTGCTGATCCTCATCCCAGCCGCTTCACACTCGGCATCACAGACTGACGAGGCAAAGAGGACAATGTTGTCTGCAAAAAGCAGCGACGACGCCAACTCCATGCCCCCGTACTGGATACTCTCCATACCTCGGCTGCACATTGACATCCTGTCCATGAAAATCACAAATGGGAGTGGAGACAAGATGCACCCTTCGGAGTCCAACACCCATAGTGAACAACTTTGATTTAACACCAAGAATACGGACACAGCTCTAACTCCGGGAATAGAGGGACTGGATAGCACACAAAAGTGGCACGGGTACATCATACTCCCACAGCACCTTCCTCAAGACATTCCAGGGAACACGGTCATGCTCTCTCCAAATCTAAAAAGCAGAGTTAGACTGGAGAAACCTACTCCCATGACCCCTCAAATATCTGTGAGAGGGAAAAGGACTGGTCCATTTTTCCATGACCATGACGGGATCCACATTGTTCCTCCTGAATCTGAGGCCCAAGCACTGGGCGGAGCCTCCTCTCCAGCACTGTGGCATCAGCTTTACCTGGAATGCTGAGGAGTGTGATCCCTCTGTAGTTGGAGCACACCCTCTGGTCCCCTTTTCTTTAAATGGGAACCACGACCCCAGTTTTCCAATCCAGAGGTACTCTACCCGCTTTCAATGCAACATTGAAGAGGCGTGTTAACCACGACACTGCTACACTGTCCAGCGCTTTCAACAAGTCTGCACGAATCTCGTCCACCTTAGCAGCGTTGCCGTTACGAAGGCCGCGACTGCCACAGGAACTTCAGCAGCCGTGATGGATCCGACCCCCCCCCCCGCTCAGCTGTTTCCAGGGCTGCCTCCCGAGAGGATGCCATGTCCACCAGGTTGAGGAGCTCCTCAAAGTGTTCCTTCCACCTCTCGACTATCTCCCTAGTTGAGGTCAATGTTTCGCCGCCCTTACCAAAAACAGCTTGAGCTACGTCCCGTCAACCCCTCGTAAGGTGTCGGATGGTTTTCCAGAACATCTTTGAGGCTGCCAGGTAGTCCCTTTCCATGGGCTCTCCAAGCTCCTCCCACACCCGGCCTTTTGATTCAGCAAGTGCTGCAGCTACCGCCCTCTTGGCAAGCCGGTACCTCTCAATCGAGTCGGGAAACATTTTTCCGAGCATTGCTCAGAAAGCTTCCATCTTCAACTTGACAGCTTCCCTCACCACTTGTGTCCACTATGTCTCCAAGAAGGTTGAATACTCTAAACTGCTGTTTTGTGCGTAAGTACAGAAAACAGTCAGAGTATTCCTTTCTGAGACCCCAAGTCTCATTGAGGCGACCATCTCATCCACTCGGACAAACTCCAACTGAATAGTAACCAGCCAGGGGCTTGTGAGTATCCCCAAACCCACTCGGGGCCTCTCACCAGGGGTTACTCCGAAATACGAGAGAGACTACCCCGATTGAGAAGTTTGGTTGCAGTGCCAATGCTGTGTGTGGTGGTGAGACCGGCCATACCTAGTCAGTACCTTTCCACCTCCTCCACCAGCTCTGATTCCTTCCCCCCCAGATATGTGACATTCCATGTCCAAACAGCTAGTGTCCATTGCCAAGGTCCAGTCCGTCTGAGACCATCACTCTCCCTGCCATACCGGCATTACACCCGCCCCTCACCCTTCATCCTGCAGATGGTGGGCCCACAGGAAAGCGCCACATAGCCATTTTGGGCTGGGTCCGACCGGGTTACGTGGGGTCACCTGGCCACCAGGCGCTTGCCAGTAAACACCACCCCAGGCCTGGCTCCAGGAGTGTGTTCCTGTATCCCTTGTCCGGGTGAGAGTCTCTGATTTTTGTATTGTTTAACCATTCATGAGGAACTTTTTTTGGACCGTTATTTGTGTGGAACCTCCCCCCAGAGCTGTTCGCCAAAGGAGACCCTACCAAGAGTACAAGACTCGAGTCGACGTAGCTCTGAGGGTCATTGGAACACACAAACCCCACCACCACAATAAGGTTACGATCTTTCGGTGGCACACTCTCACCTGTGGCTTGGCCAGTGGAAACTTTACTTGATGAAGCATCATTCTGGAAGCACACATTCAATCTGTATTAAAGTTACCATCGACCAAATCACCCAAAATACTCCTGATCATGTCAGACCTCAGACGCTAAGCAGGTTTGAGCCTGGATGGGTTCTGTGATGGGCGACCACCTTGCATAAAAGAGGTTGTTTTAGGGCAGTAGAGGCCAGTGCAGCCTAATAAAGTTGTGTTTTATACCCCCCATTACCTGCCCCCCCTGACCAGCAAGGTGAAGTATGGTCAAAGAACCTACATTGGCATGAAAAGACACTTATGGACATCGTCCACCAACCCTGCTGTTCATTCTGAAACGCAAGTGTTTAACTTTTAACGCAATTCTCATCAATGAGACAGTGCAGGAGGTACAGCTGGGATGAACTGCAAACTAAACTATAAACAATTTTTATTTTACCAGGTAAGGCCCACTGAGCAATATCACTATTTTTCAGAAGCGACCTGGCCACAAATGATAGCTCAATAAAGTGGCTTATCATGTGGAAATGTATAGCAGCCAAATACTCTAAACACATGTTGATTCTAAAAGTGGAAGGAAAAACCAGAGGACCTGGAGAACAATCCACACAACCACGGGAAGAACATGCAAACTCCAAATATACAAGCATAAAAGTCGGGATAGAACTCACGACCTCCTGCATACTAGGTGAGATAGTTAAAATCCCACCACAAAAGGAAAAAAATTACCACCACACACACCAATAAGTTATAAGATTGAAAGCAGACATTTATGAGCAGTTTTTGCAAGAGTGGATGAGAATAAGCATGAGATTCAGTGGAGGAGATCCCAAAAAATAAGTATGTTATTTATATTTATCAGGGAAAATATATTGCATTTTGCTTATTAAAGGGTCCTATTTAAAAAGCTTAAAACTTTGAGACCCCCCTTGGGAAGTTTCTAGATCAGCCTCTGATGAGATCAAAGAGATTGCTTGAAGGATTTTGAATATACAGATGTTGTGGTTTATGTGCTGTGAAATGCAAGGCATGTCAATATGGTCCTTTCCAAAACTATTACAAACATGTGAGTGTAAGTGGTCCATGTTGCAACAAGGTTGGCTCCCATGTGCAGGCACTATCGAATACTCAACACGTAAAAACATGAGACACTTCAGAATGCATTCAACACCTAGAAAAACATTAGTATCACCTGCCAATACACTTACTTGAGTTGCTTTACTGCATACACTGAGCCCTGAAAGAACAAGAAGAAACAAATAGAATATAAATTTGTGATTATAATTATTACACTTTTTTCAAAATGTTTTTGTGGTTTTT
The DNA here is from genome assembly GCA_014621495.2 of Entosphenus tridentatus. Classification (NCBI taxonomy): domain Eukaryota; kingdom Metazoa; phylum Chordata; class Hyperoartia; order Petromyzontiformes; family Petromyzontidae; genus Entosphenus; species Entosphenus tridentatus. The sequence continues at coordinate 9,032,524 of CM025633.2, read as the reverse complement.
CAGAATACCTAGATCAACTGTAAACAGTAAGGAAATGAATTACTAAGATGTTCTACGAATTTTAATCCATGGAAAGTGTTCTATGAAGTGGGAGAGAAAAAAACACCCTGGCCTGACTTTTTCTCTATAGTAACAGAGTTTTAGCATTTTACCGATCACTAAATCATTACCAATAAAACGAAATTTCAAGCAGCTGAATGCCACCCTGTGTGCAGTGTCACAAAACGAGCTTTCATATTTGCCACACTGCCACAGCTTTCCTCAGCTGCAACGTCCTGCATTACTTAGAAATGGACGGAATAAACATATTTGCATGTGTACGTGAACACCAGTCTTCACTGTGAGATGTTTAATTTCAGCTCTATATAGTAATAATCATACAATTTATGACGCGCGCAATGTTGCCGACCGAAGATGCAATTCTGAGGCACGGAGCCGAGCTCAGTAAAGGTGGAGGACTGCAAGCCAGACACCTCGTGTCTAGTTTAACACGTAGGCTTTCGCGACGAATACCATCCATAATGTTTTTCGGGGTTAGATCGCGTAAATATAAATGCATCGTTAAACCCGCCACCACCCGACACAGCCAATGAGTAAGGTTTGTGACATAAACACAACGTGGCCACGAGCACGTACTACTAAAACTAACTCTGAGCATGACATTACACAATATGATACATCAGATAATGGCCACCAGTATGTACAGAGTGGTCCAGATGTCTTGTAACCCCCTCCCCCCCCAATTAATTGACCCCTAACATGTTTTTCCTTTGCTTATTTGTATCTGTTTTCACAGCAATTGCTATACAAAAATATACATTTTTGAGGATTAAATGGGATTCACAGAACATCTGGACCACCCTGTACTACTGAATTTCTGACGAAGAATTACAATATGACACAATATAGCTATAACAAGCATCTCAATGTGGCCAATATGTTGTGTACATAGAAGGACGTGCATCATCAGAAAATCTGAACAGAGGAATTATATTTTTTGGAATGTTTTGGGTTTGTTTCAGAGAAGGGGGGGGTTTACAGTAAGTAGACTGCTAAGAGTTGAGAGTGGAGATGGCTGGTTGGTAAAGGTTTTGGATGACATTTCAGAGGCCAAGGATATTAAGAGGACATTGGTCATGGACGTGAACTTAGATGATCAGAAAAAGACCAATAAAGAGCCACTACATGGGATTCCATTTCATGCATGTTACAATTTGGTCAGCCACTACAGTATTTGGTAATGAAAAATGTGAATGAATGTTTTTAAAAGTAAAATAAGATGTAACCACTTCTACGGGGAAGTTCTCTCTGCCTGTGTCCCCTCTTTGGAATGTTCACGCTTAAATTCTAACTTAGCAATCTTTGATATACGTAATCAACCGGGCTATGCGTTAATTGTGTGTTGACCGACTCTCTGCGTTGCATTACATTACATTTCGATATTTTACTAGGTTATTTAATTTTAGTGTGCCTTTCTCCTAATTTTCAAGCTTGCGTTCAAGCTTGCGTTCAAGCTTGCGTACCGTGCCGCATCGTTACTTGCAGCATCAAGTTGTCGTCCACTCATTGACATGCTAATTTTTTCTCTGCCCCCTCCCTCTCTCCGCCCCCGCCCCCCATCTCTATATTTAAGGCCCCACCACAGATACGACCTCTCTCTTTGTGCCGATATGTGTTCTCTCTCTGTGTGTCCTTGTGATGTCTGTCTGCTTGTATGTCTGTCTATAGTTTTCTAGTTAGATTTTTGTTGCTATTTCTTTTATGCCTGATGATGATTGCTTGTGTTGCAATCGAAACGTCGTAATATGCTATTATTTAATTTTTTATTTTATCTTTAGACGTGACTTAACCGAAAGAACCAAAGAATAATTCCTGCAGTCACGAAAGCTCCAAAATTAAGAAATAAGAAACAATTTAGGCACGTTAGTATGTTATTAAAATGTACATACATGATTGTATTTAATGTATAACATTGTATACATTTTATGAAATAAATTATTAATGGAATGAAATCCTGTCATACTTTATAAAGCATTCTATAATGTAACTTACTTAAAATCTTGAGTTAGATGTTTTACTTGTGTAGTGTCTTCAAAAATTACTCATACCGACACATTGTAACAAGTCACCTTACACTTTATTCACCTATTCCTGCACCAGATGTATTCACTCCTTTAACTATCTATACGGTCACTTGTATTTAATCTCTCCCCACTCTTATCTACCTTTCACCTCCCTTATCCTGCACTCAGCGTCTCCGCACACAGCGTCTGTCCATCTCCACCACTTGCTCTGGAGCGGCGAGATGTCTTCAATCTTGGTTCCCGGCAACAACTCCCCTCCGCTGACACACACTCCCGCTTATATCACTTTGCTAATTATCCGAGACCTCTCGTGTGTCTCTTTAGGTTCTCGCCAGGCTGGTGTCTTTTGGCCCATCAATCAACCTCGTTGACAGCAACTTCCGGTAGCAGCACGTGCACAACCGATCAACCCCATTTGCACCTGCTTCGCCCCTTACAACCTGTGTTTCATCCGTGCAAACCTCACGCGCGCCTGTTTGCCTTCGGTTAACTGTGCGCACCGTGTATTTCACTACTCTACACATGTACTGCTGCTCGATTTTTTTAGCTGGATATTTTTTAATATTCTGGCCCTGAAAAGGCAGGCTTTGTTTTAGCTTCTAGCAATACAAACTGTATCGCATTGATCTATTAAGACTGGTCTCCATTTGAGGAGACGTTCTGTACTCAAAGGGACTCTCATCTGATTTAAAGGGTATCCATCAGAACGTTTTGCACCGTTTGCAATGGTATATTCTGCATTATTTACACACGATTATTGGATGTGTGCATTGTTTTGCTATACTTAGTCAATCCCAAATATCACTTCATGTAGACACTCAATTGGTTATTACGTGGATATAAAGCTCATCTGGTTTCACTGTTGATAAGGAACGTATATTTTGACCAACCACTTTATTCACCTTATTTAACCTTATCTGCCAATCACAACCAATCAATCAGCAATGAACTGGGTATTATTAAAGATATTCACATTGACATTTAACATTCGGGTTTACTGAAAATCTACATCAATTGGCATATTGATCAAGTGACGACTGGATTGGATTAGCTCTGTTGGGTGGGGAGGGTTATAGGTAAAAGATTACCTAACCCAAATCAACTAATTATCAATTTTACTGGTCGTAAAGGCCCACGTACATAATTGTTTTCACTATTATTAACATGGGCGGATGTTATTATAGTGATCATTAAAACCACTGGTATTTTTGTTTTTATTGCCTCTACATTACTGCAGTTAAGTTTGACGATTCACGTAGCAATTGGAGACACATTCAAGCTTGCATAGAATACAAAGAATCACAAAATCACCACATTCTACTTAAACACATGGTATACACGTTGTAATCAAACAGCACGTACATTATAATACCAACAGGACACACGTGTGGGACTCACACAGTACACACGTGATGTACACAACAAACACACACATGTACTCGCATTACTCGCCTGTACTATACTCACACAAGTTGACACACACTACATGTAGCACGCGTGTGGAACTCACACCGCACGAGTCACACACTCTCACACACACACACACGTGTACTCAGTGCATCACACGTGTACTCAGTGCATCACACGTGTACTCAGTGCATCACACGTGTACTCACACAGTCCACACACACCATGCACGTGTAGTATTCTCACGCAGTACCCTCGTACAGTACACACGTGTAGTACTCGCAGTATACACGTGTAGTACTCGCAGTACGTGTTGTACTCGCAGTACGTGTGGTACTCGCAGTATACACATGTAGTACTCACAGTACGTGTAGTACTCGCAATATACACATGTAGTACTCACAGTACGTGTAGTCCTCGCAGTACGTGTGGTACTCGCAGTATACACATGTAGTACTCGCAGTACGTATAGTACTCGCAATATACACATGTAGTACTCGCAGTACATGTAGTACTAGCAATATACACATGTAGTATTCACAGTGCGTGTAGTACTCGCAGTACGTGTGGTACTCGCAGTATACACATGTAGTACTCACAGTACGTGTAGTACTCGCAGTATACACATGTAGTACTCACAGTACGTGTAGTACTCGCAGTACGTGTGGTACTCGCAGTATACACATGTAGTACTCGCAGTACGTGGTGGTACTCGCAGTAGCACTA